>JARHVA010002357.1:90000-377500 GCA_037957365.1 Torreya grandis
AATTAATCTAAAAACCATAGTAATCCACATATAATTAGGTAAATAAACTTAGTGAGAAATCAAGATGTAACAACTATAGGAAATTTCATAACATCTATCAATATGGGAAAATTTCAAAGTTTAACCAAATATAAGGGACTACTATAACCCTAATGCATAATCTTGATGTCTACAACACAAGTATGAAATTCTGATGATGATCTAGAGGATGACAAATTTAACCCCATGAAATGTGACACTATTCATTTAAAAAATGGGTGGATTTTTTAGATGATGTCACTCCCATGTCAATCACATCAATAAAAAAGGAGGGGGATCACCCAAAACAAGCCTTGTCTCCCTAGTAATATGGTGTGATCACATGAAGGGAGAACCCATATTAGTCCTTATCCCTTAATCATATGGAAATTAAGTCTTTGGTCACTTCTAACCCAAAAGTGATTAACTTTTGATCCAAAGACCTTAAGTTATTTTGAGAAAATTGATTTAATTTTTTTTTAATACTTTACTCCAAAGGGCCTCATGATTTTTTGGGGAAGTTGATAAAAAAATTCCACCATTTTTCTCCACCATAATTTTCATGCGAGCAAATTTTCAAATGATCATAATGTTTGATCGGTAGATTAGATTTGAGTGTCATATTCCTCAAAAGTGATTTTTTTAAATTATCTACACATTGGTGGTGTTCTTGGTTCCACTATAGTTACCTAATTTTCACATATTATAACTCTTGGATACATTATCGATACAACTTGATGTCTCTTCAATTCCTTGGCACTTACACACTAATTACTTAGGATGCATTCTCAACTATGTCAAATGTCTATACGAGCATGATTGAATTTAAAAATTTAAAGAGGGTCACTATTGATAGTTATAAGGGGGAATTATGTGGTTATGTGAATTCTTTGATGTTTCTTCTGCACATTCTCATTTTCTACATTATGTTAATTACTACACTAGCTACTCATTTGGATACATTCTTGGTTGTGCCTAACATCCTATTCATGAGCATGCATTTTTATTGTAGCTATGGGATAATTTTAGTTTGTTTGTGTAGTTTTTCACTTCTTTGGTGTCTGCTTTCAATCATGTCAACTTTACTTAAGATACACTTTTAGAGGAAAGTTCATTTTACACTAGTGGTTCTTCTTGGAAAGAGTGACTATGCTTCTTGACATGCTTACATGGAACACTTGTTCATGAAACATGAAAAGAATCATATTAAATTATTATATGGATAGATTCCTATTCCCACTATTTATAACAAGTAAATTAAGTGGCATAACACTTGTGACAAGTTTGTGATACCTTGATAATGCATATTTTATGGGATCTACATCACCATGTGCCCTGACACTATTTGAAACATCCTTTAGTGTCTTTTCAGAGATCCTAATGAGATTTATATCATTCCTACTCCTCTTCCTATTATATATTCAAATATTAGTTACTCTCTCATCCTAATCCTATTTCCTATGGTGACACATCCATAGTGGATAATGTTATTCCTTTTATCGAGCCACCACTAGAAGATGATATTTTTCTAGACTGTAGTTGTCCCATTATAAATTATACATTTATTACTTTTCATGATTTTTTTCTTATAGAGACATCACATATTGGTAATTTGGAGGACTCAATTATTCATATTAAGAGCACACCAATTGAGAGAATCAATGACTCTTCTCTTCCTATGGATATTCATTCTATAGATATGTGCGATTCATCTATAGTCTCTTCTTCAACTTTAAGGATTATTAAGATGTGATATCCACTTCATATGGACCTTCCTTTATTGAATGCTCTATGCCAATATTATTCATTAGACTCACTTGTACTTGATGACACTTGTGATCCTAAGTACATATCTGAGATTAATGACTCTTCTATTAACATATATTATTATTGTAGTGATAGAGGCACAACTCTACCATATCCTTGTCATATTAGAGATATTGAGGAGTTAGTTCTTGATCCACCTACCTATGGTCCAATTTTGGCATTACAGGGTGTAGGTATATTGATCCAAGATTCATCAGATATTGGGTAGTCTATTCCATAGGTATAGGGCATTCCATAGTCTATTTTAGCCTCTACTTCTATTTTACCGTCATTACATAAAGAAGTTGGTTGATCTATTATGCATGAGGAGCATAATTTATTGGTTGGAGTTCCATTAGGCACTTGGTGGACACATTCACTATTCTAAGATTATCTACTATAGACAAATTTAGCATCTTCTGTGGGGACTTTTTAGTTATCCTCTCTATGTGCTTTGATGCTCTCACTTATGGATGTATTTTCAATTATTTCTAGTGTCCTTATAGCATTCACTTTTATCACATTGCTCTCTTTTTGATAGGAGTTTTATCCTATAGGTTTTCTCCTTTTCTCCATATTATGGGAGTTTCATTGTGTTTGGGTACCTCATCAAGCCTCATTTTTGAGATCCAATTATTTTACCCACCTATGCTATGCTTCATGGGGGGTGTTAGTGTAGTCTTTTTCCCATTTTTTATTTTACTTACATGGTTATTAGTCAGATTGCTTAGGGTTGTTTAAGGTCATTATGGAAAATACACTTAATGTGTTTTCTAATTTTTAGTTGAGTTGTTACCTTTATGGTGACCTATTATATCACTATATAATTTACCTCTTTTATTATTTTTAGCTAATATATAATAATCAATTAACAAAGCTTTTCATACATTTGATGTAATTTTTATTGTGACAATTTTGTTCTCACCTAATTATAGGGTTTTCATGTAGTCTATGATATTTAGAGATCTTGAAGTAATCTAATAGTGTCCAATATGAAATAATGATTGGATTTATATGTGACCAACTTCACTATTATATGTTTTCTATTGTCTTTCTATAAATGTATTCATATCTAGGACATAGGTTATCACTCTTCACTGATTGATAAAACCCTATCTCTTTACTTTTATTCACACTTTCAATGAGTTTTCTAAGAAATGGGTTAGTGGGATCAAGGTGTCAAGCTACCCCAAAGACCTCTCTATCAATGGGTACTAGTTACATAACTAATACTCTAAACAGGGCCTCAGAACTATGTAGTTCTCCCCTATGTGTGGGAAATTATGTGCACAAAGGTGAAATATACTATATGAAGATGGATGTAATGATTTATCTTGTAATTTTAAAAATAAATATCATGGGATAATCTTTAAATGATTTATACCTATAATAAGATTAATCCTATGCTTGATATTAAAATAGGGACACATAGGGAAGAATATTATGCTTGTGTAGTTGATTGATTTAACTTTAGTACATGTTTACTTATTATTTTATAGATGAGGAATGAGAAGGATTATACCTTTATTTATAGTACACATTTTAAAAATATATCATAGTAAGGGTTAATAAGATAATTAAGCCAACCAATGGGTTTCAATAGTTTTATAATTTGGATGAATTTTGGCTACTAAACATTATCATTAGTGGTAATGTCCTTTTATGGTCGATAGTGTCTAAAAGGATATAAAAAGGTATGGATCTAAAATTTATAGTTAATAATGTTTATCAAGTTTTAATATTTTATGAGTGTAGGGGACCTAGGTCATCAAAATGATATCGATCAAACTAAGAGATAAGTATTTAGGCACAATGAGATGGTAAATGTGAACATTTGTGCAATAGGGAGGTCTAAAACTAAAGGGTAGAGTGTTGATTGATATTTTTCAAATGTACAAGACTAAGATGTTATAAATATTTAGTTTTAGTATCTACAGTCTCCTCCCTATACATATACATATCAAATACTTATTGTCAGTTTACCTTTCCATAACTTGTAAACATTTATCATTGACTTTTTAGTTCTAACATGTCATTAGAGAAGACCAAAGGGACATCACCTAGGGAAAAAGGTGTTGGAACATCAATATTCTTTGATGCAAATATAAAATTTGGTTATGAGTTAGGACATGGGTGTTTTAAAGGAGCCCTACCATCCAATTCCCCACTCCTATCCTTTTTTGATCAAAAAGATGAAGAATGTTGTTATTGAACCAAAATGAGAGAGAGAATTGGATTGTATTTTATAAATTTTTTATTTCAAAATTATTTAAAATAATGGAAGGGATTCAGGGCATTTTAAAAAAATTAGGTTATTTCCATTCAAATCCTTATTTGAATCAACAAGCTCTATGGAGTCAAAGACCAAGGGCATATATGGATTAAAAAATACCTATGTAGATGTAAAATTTAATATGCACAATTAATTCACTTATTTTTTTACTTGTAAATGGTTTTTACATGTATAACCTTACAATAATCCTTCACATTGTTAAAATTTGCAACATCTTCAAAACCATGCCCATAGATTTAGCTCACCATACTTCATTAATTCGATGTGATCTATTTTAGGATTAACTCATTTTTTTTAATCAATCCATAATAATTTTATTATCCCTTTAAATAATTATAAATTATTTATTTATTGATTTATCATTTTTATTTATTTTTTGTTTTATCAGGTGAAAATAGTGATATATATATAGACATTGTTTTATAACTTTTCCATATTAACTATTAATTTTTTTTTTTATAAAAATGACCCTAGATAAAAACCATTTATTTATTCTGATTTTGAAATTTTTATTATAATAGGTTAACCTAGGAATATTAAATTTTATTTATTAATTAAATAAATATTTAATTTATTAGGTAACTAATAATTAAGTATATAATTTGTAATCTTATAAATTTCAATTAATTGTAGTTTCATAATATTTAATTTTATGCCCTATGTTCTACCTAATATTTCATGGTTTGAATCATTTATAAACAAGATTACCCAAGTCCAAAATTCACATTTTCTTTATGATGGATAATGTATGGTCTGAAATGTCAATAATAAAACTATGTACATAGTTTTACCCAGAAGTTGATTTCTTTAATCAAATATATTGTTCAATGATAATATTTTTTTTTGGATAAGTGTAGACACTAAGATATAGTATTTGACACTTGGAAATTCCAATATTGATCTACACTTATCCTACATGACTTGTGCATCTCTAAACAAATCTCACTTGGGATTCCTGCACACTTGCATGCTAGTTATGAGCCCAATTCATTCTAAGTTTCCATTAGTCACCTACAAGAACATTCCATTTTGTGCTAAATCAATAAAATATCCTATCTAGAAATTCATAGAATATCACATTGTATTTTTTGTCTCTTGGAAAATAATATCACACTTAGACACTCACATAATTGTTATTGTCTTGAGGTTGGCATTACTAATATTGGCCTAGTGATTACTATTTTTTAATTTCAAATCTTCCCATAGGTCAACCCATTCACCTAGCATGTTAGTGGCTTGGGAAATTATACAAATTGAATCATATAAATATAAATAAAACCCACATTAAATAATAAATTAGAACTTATATTTCAAGCATTTATACACTAATACACACTGAGTAAATCTTCTCTATTTTTATCAAATTAAAAATCAAGAAATAGGAGCAATCATTAGCCAAGTCTGAAACACACAAAGACAAGTTAAGAGTGAACATTGTAAATATAAAATACATATTTATAGGTTCATTACTATAAAAAATATCAAAATTTCACATTTACACTAAATATAAGTACTAGGTGTGGATTGAATTCCATCTTAAGAGGATTGGATAGGTAGGTAAAACTCAATCATCATCATGGGTGATTAGGGTCAGATAAACCTAGTCACACTTCCTCAATTTTTACTATTTTTCATCCTTCATAAGTGGATGCAAGGTTTTAAAAAATAATGAATCTAATTTCTATAGTTGGACATGTAATCAAAGCTAACATATCACACAAGCATAGGCTTAGCATACATATGCACCACACTATGTAGTCACAAAGAGACAAAACTTCCTAACATAGTAATTCTAAACCTAGATAATAATGTCAATGTTCTTTGTTAGGCATGATAGTAACAAAATTATGCACACAAAGATAGTTCTTGATCTAGATGAATCACATACCTACTTCTAATCTATTTCCACTATCAATACATAGTCACAATCAATGTGTCAGGCATTAAAGCTAAGTATCTAGATATCCTTAATACTTTACATAAATAGTAATAAGATTAGTAAAGATAAATTACATTCATATTTATGCTTGATTTCCATATATTATAATATGAATTAAATGCTACTAATTATATCTTATTATGATAAACATTAATCTAGAAAATAGGGTAAGCATATTGCTGAACATGTATATTACTTGAATAGTACCAAACCGTAGGTTGCTTTTAATGTTTCATTATTTCTATCCAAGTTTTTTATATCTCTACCTTAGGGCTTTATTTTAAGATTTGATTCATGACTTTGTCTCAGATTAAAATAATACAACCACTGCTATCAATGTATAATAATTAATCAATTACATTTATAATAGACATTATACCTCAACTTAAGTATAATAATAGATTAATTCTCCATAAAACTTGAGTCACTATAAATTTAATATCTTTAATAATATCAAGTGTAGTCTACAATAATTACTCTAGTGGGGAGGGAAAGCATCATTTGAGTGCTTTTTCACACCAACCATAGACTATCGATCCTCTATACAATCCCCCAAATAGGTAATAACCCTCCCTTCATAGATGGCTAGATAGTGATGATGAGAGAATCTAGAGAGACATGATAATACTCTTTTATTGTAATATTTTTACTACATGATGTGTACCATAAATAAAATATGTTCTAATATGATATCACACAAACATGTAAATCATAAATATGAAATGACAATGTATATCTAAACATTACTTTGGCCAAAAATTTCAAATAGCTCTTGATCTATAGGATCAATCAAATTCATACACACCACTTGATAAGATTAACTTCATCTAGCATTGGTGATGATAACTAAGGTAGTGAAGTCCATCTCACTATTTAGTTAGTAACAATAATGTGAGATTTGGTTAACATTAATATAACCAATAAATTCATGTAAAATATTTCTAATAGAAAGTAATAATGAATGATAATTACTCAAACAATCACATTGCATACATTTAATCCATCAAACATATGAATGAATCTCCACAATAATATTTAATAATAATTTTATTTCCCAAAATGTTTGAAATATAAACTTGGATTACATTTCCAAAATCTAATAGAAAATTCAAGCATTTACATCTATCAATATCTTGGTATATCATTCATATTCTTAGTAGAAACCAAAAATCATAATTAATATAAATATTATTTAACTCATAAATAAAACACGTATTCTTTCATTTATGATCTTAGGCTTCATGTGTAAAACTATAGTTCCCCATCCTTCGGGATTCATGACTTACTTGATTTGTGACTTTTTATAAGTATAGACATGATACCTATTATATAAATGTAAGCTATATACATATATTACAACCTAAGTTCTCTTATACATACATACATATTAAAACACAAATATATATATATATATATATATATATATATATATATATATATATATATATATATATATATATATATATATATATATATATATATATATATATATATATATATATATATATACTATTCTAATAGTGTTTAACACTGTTCCTTTTTAAATTTAATGTTTCCACAACTAATAACTTTTCCCTCAATTTAAGTTTTGTTACTATGTAACAAAAGATCAAACTTAAGCCTTAATACAATTTTTCATGTTTCTAATTTAGTCTCAAAACTCACAAATTATTGATCCATTTTGGCTTATTTGGCCTCGTGTGTTCATTATTTTAGAAACCAAAACACTAAATATTTAATTCTATCCACACAGTCCACCAAACTCTATTTATACTCACACTTTAAACAAATGCATAGTTTGTTAAAGTATAATCCCATAGTGTTTCATACATATGGCTTATGACGTATATTCATGAAACACATAAACTCAATTATTTGTTATATATACTAACTATATACATGTATGTCAATATTTTTTTAATAAAGATACACATTCATAGGTATATATGTGTATACTCTATTCAACACAATCTCTATCTTAAGTTTATTTAAGTTCAAATCATAGTTTCATATTTGTATAGTACACAGTCCTCATAGCATTCTATATTTTAAAAGATAATACATAGTCGACACACACACACACACACACACAGGGATATATATATATATATATACACACACACACACACACATACACACACACATATACATATACATACATACATATATATATCATCTTAATTACACAGTCGATATATACATATATCTATATATTTTATGATCGTTATTGACTTAAATACACAATTGAAATAAGTATAAAAATGTGTATATTTTATTCACAATTTACATAAAGACATAGTCAACTTAGACACACACACAAACACACACACACACACACACACACACACACACACACACACACACACACACACACACACACACACACACACACACACACACACACACACACACACACACAGACACACACACACACACACACAGACACACACACACAAAGACACACACACACACACACACACACACACACACTCTCTCTCTCTCTCTCTATTTTCCATATGGCTTTATACACATATACTTATTCCCCATGTGTATGCAATGAAAAAAAATGACAACCCAAAAATATATATCAAAAGAATTGACATAAACCTGAATTCATTTTAACCCATTCAAAAATCCTTTGTACTCAGTTATAACAAGAACTCATAACCTGTATGTTGTCTTTCTACAAAATTGAATTTAAATATATGTATAAATATATAAGTATATAATCATAGGTTGATTTCATCTATATATGATTCTATAAATATATATGAATACATTTATTCTAAGTTTTTGACACACACACACACCCACATCCACACCCCCTACCCCACACATCTACAGTTATAAAAACTTAATCTAGATATGCATATATGTCACTTTTAATTGCCTAGGGTTCAATATTTAGCTAGGGCATTTTATTTCTAAACCACTACATTTAATTTTACCCTAATGTCTTAATAATAACTCAAATTATTTACAATCTTAAGGTTTTAATAGTTATATGGCTTAGTTTTGTGGATGGTCGAGCCATCCACAGGGCTAAGCCTGCATTTTTTATTCAAGATTAAAACATTTTCAAAACCATAATAATCTAAACATAACCAAAATTTATTTAAACAATGAAGTAATTACTTCACCAACCTCTCTAGTCACTTCCAATTTGATACTAAATGAACCAGTATATTCCAATTCTTCCTTTCTCTATGTTATTTACTCCTCCTTTGCTGTGTGTCTTTATCCTCCATGACTCGAATCTTATCATTATCTACTTATACAAGTCCTTAACATTTAAAATTTCATGAAATCTCTCCCACCTCATAATCATCATGTTTTTCCATTCCAAACTGGGACTAAGACCAGTTAACGTCCATTAACAATGCTTAAGAAAAGCCCTAATTTAACTTTACTTGAACTTTCCCTAATTATTTAATCATTAATATATTCAGTTAAAAATTATGTATGTTACTCTACATTACAATTTTGAGTAAGCACTTTAAAATTCCACTTAAAACATTATTAGCAATGATAAATATTACTTCCACTTCAACATAGTCTATGCATGTTAGAAATATTAGGCTTAGATCTTAGGTTATAATATAATATTTGCAAAATATTTTAAAGATAAACAATATAATGATTTTAAAATAATATTGTAATCTAAAAATAAAGTGATGATATCCTTTTTTCCAAAAAAAGTAAATTAGATAATTAGTATCCTATCCATAATAGTATTATAGAAATATAATTATCAATTTATTAATATTTTATATAAACTATATATGTCTTTTGTTATCTTATTACCTTTAGGCATATATTGATACTAAAAAATATAAATGATAATAACTAATGTTAAAAAACATTATAAAGACATTTTTAATAGTCCATATATAATAATAATTAGATATCATCCATATAGATTTGTATTCCCGTAATCACAAACAACATGAATATAGTAACATAATATAGTTATATCATAACATTATGAACTAAATTTACGTAAAATATAAAAAATTAAATAATGCATAATATTTATTCCATTTATAATTAATAAAATTAAACTAAAATTCACTAACACACAACATCTAGTATTTAACTACAACTAACTTTAACAACATACTAACTCTAAAAATCCAAACACATAATGCATATAACATGTAAAATCTAATGTTGTGTGTGCATGGGTTTTATCAGTTTCTCTATCATCCTTAACCATATACATATATTTCACCCTTTCCAATGATGCTCTCCCTCCATCATGCTCTGAGGGATGAAATCTCCTACATCCAACTCATGACAAGAAGGTAGTTAGTCCAATAAATAATGATATATATCATAAAATAATTTTGTAATAACAAATGTAACATAATAATTATGTATAGAATTAAAAATTATCCAATTAATAATAATGAAATCATGAAATCCAAGTAACCTAAAACTATCCCATAATTTATCATGACTTATAGTTTAGTTAAAAAGTAGCTAATCAATTTAGCAACCGTAATAATCTATAGATAATTAGGTAAATCAACTTAGTGAGAAATTAGGATATAAAAACTATGAGAACTCTTAAAACCTCTATAGATATGGGAATTATTCAAATTTTAAACAAATATAAGGGACCACTATAACCATAAAACATAATATTGATTACTACAACACAACTAGAAAACTTCAATGATGATCTATAGGATGTCAAATTTAACCCTGTGAAACGTGACACTATTCGTTTGAAAAATGGGTGGATTTTTCAGATTATGTCACTCCCACATCAATCACATAAATAAAAAGGGAGGGGGGATCACCCAAAATAGGCCTTATCCCCCTAGTCATATGGTGTTGTCACATGAGGGGATCACCTATATTAGTCCTTAGTCCTTAGTCATAAGGAAATTAAGCCCTTGGTCACTTCCAACCAAAAAGTGATTAAATTTTGATCCAAAGACCTTAAGTTCTTTTGATAAAATTGATTTTAATTTTTTTTCAAGATTTTAATCCAAAGGGCCTCATGTTTTTTTTGGGAAGTTAATAAAAAATTCCACCATTTTTTTCCACCAAAATTTTCATGTGAGCATATTTTCAAATAGTCATAAGATTTGATCGATATATTAGATTTGAGTGTCATCTTATTCAAAAGTGATTATTTTTCATGAATTACACATTGGTGGTCTTCTTGGTACCACTATAGTTACATAACTTTCACATATCATAAATTCAAATACATTAACGATACAACATGATGTCCCTTTGATTCCTTGGTACTTACACACTATTGGTTAAATTATCGATTGTGTCCAATGTCTATATGAACATGTTTATATTTAAAAATTTAAAGGGGGTCACTACTGATAGTTCTAAGTGGGAATTGTGTGGTGCTATGAATTCTTTGATGTCTCTTCTACATATTCTCATTGTCTACATTATTTTGATTCCTATAATTGCTACTCATTTGGATGCATTCTTGGTTGTACCCGACATCCTTTTCATGAGCATCCATTTTTTTTTGTAACTAGGGGATCATTTTAATTATTTTTTTATAGTTTCACACTTTTTTGGTGTCTTATTTTAATCATGTCGATTTCACTTGAGAGACACTTGTAGAGGAAATTTGATATTACAATAGTGGTTCTTCTTGGAAAGAGTGACTATGCTTCTTGGCATGATTACATGGAACACTTGTTCGTGAAAAATGAAAAGAATCATATTCCATTCCTATATGGATAAATTTATAATCCCATTATTTATAACAAGTACATTAAGTGGTATAAATAACACTTGTGACAAGTTTTTGGTACCTTGCTAATGCACATTTTATGGAATCTACATCACCATGTGCCCCAACACTATTTGGAAAATCCTTAAATGTATTTTCAGAGATCCTAATGAGATTTATATCACTCCTAATCCTCCTCTTCTTATTTTATATTCAGATATTATTTTACTCTCCTCATACTCCTATTTCTTATGATGACACATCCATAGTGGATAATGTTATTCCTTCTATCGAACCACCACTAGAAGGTGAGATTTTTCTAGACCTTATTTATCCCATTAAAAATTATAATTTCATTACTGTGCATGATTTTGTTCTTTCAGAGCCATCACATATCGTTACTTTAGAGTACTCAATTATTCATAGTGAGATTACACTAATTGAGATCATTGATGAATCTTTTCTTCCTATGGATATTCATTCTATAGATCTGTGTGATTCATTTGTAGTCCCTTCTTCAACTTTGAGGTTTGTTGAGATATGCTATCCACTTCACTTGGAAATTCCTTCAATAAATGCTCTATGCCATTATTATTAATTAGACTCACCTATACTTGATGACACTTTTAAGCCTGAGTACATATCTAATATTGATGACTCTTTTGTTAGCATAGATGACTATTTTAATGATGGGGACACAAATATACAATCTCCTTATCACATTATAGATATTAAGGAGTTAGTTCTTGGTCCACCTACCTCTAGTCCACTTTTGGCATTACAAGGTGCATGTATATTGATCTAAGATTCATTAGACATTGGGTAGTATATTTCATAAGTATAGGGCATTCCATAGTCTATTTTATCCTCTAGTTCTATTGCACCATCATTACATAGAGAAGGTGGTTGAACTATTATGCATGAGGACCATAGTTCCTTACTTGGAGTTCCATCAAGCACTTGGTGTACACATTCACTATTCCAAGGTGATCTACTATAGGAAACTTTAGAATCTGCTATGGGGATTTCTTAGTTATCCTCTCTATGTTATTTGATTCTCTCGCTTGTGGATGTATTTTTAATTGTGCCCAATGTCCTTAGAGCATGCACTTTTATCACCTTGATCTCTTTTAGAGAGGTTTTTTGTCCTATAGGTTTTTTCCTTTTCTCCATATTATGGGAGTTGTATTATGTTTATGTACCTCATCAAGCCTCATTTTTGAGACCCAATTCTTTTACCCACCTATGATATGCTTCATAGGGGGTGTTAGTGTAGTCTTTTTCCCACTTTTGTTTTTATTTACATGGTTGTTAGTCAAACTGATTAGGGTTGTGAAGGTCATTATAGAAAATACACTTAATGTGTTTTCTAATTGTCAGTTGAGTTTTTCATTTATGGTAACCTAATATATCACTATATAATGTAGCTCATTTTTTATATTTTGCTAATGTATGATAATCAATTAATGAATATTTTCATACATTTGATGTAATTTTTATTGTGGAAATTTTGTTCTTACCTAATTATACATTTTTCATGCAATCTATGACATTTATAAATCTTGGAGTAACATGATAGTGTCCAATACAAAAGAATGATTGGATTTAGATGTGATAAAATTCACTATTTTTTGTTTTATACTGCCTTTCTGTCAATGTATTCATATCTAGGATATAGGTTATCACTCTTTGATGATTGATCAAACCCTATCTCTTCACCTTTATTCACATTTGCAACAAGTTTGATAAAAAATGGGTTAGTGGGATCACAACATTGAGCTACCCCAAAGACCTCTCTATCAACAGGCACTAGTTATATAGCCAATACATTAAAGAGGGCCTCAAAACTATGTAGTTCTCCCCTATGTGTGGGAAATTGTGTGCATAAGGGTGAAATATAATGTATGAAGATACATGTAATGATTTATCTTGTAATTTTATAAATACCTCTCATGGGATACTATTTAAATGATTTAGACCTATAATAAGACTACTCCTATGTTTGATATGGAAATAGGGACAAATAAGGAAGAATATTGTGCTTATGTAGTTGATTATTTTAACTTTAGTAGGTGTTTGCTTAGTATTTTATAGATGAGGAATGAGAAAGCTTGGACTTGTATTTAGACCACACCTTTTAAAAATATCTCATAGTAAGGTTCAATAAGATAATTAGGTTGGCCCATGGGTTTCAATAATTTTATAATTTGGATGACTTTTGGCTACTAGACACTACCATTGGTGGTAATGTCCCTTTATGGTCTATAGTTTCTAAAAGGATATAAAAGGGTATGGATTTGAAAATGATAGTTAATAATGTTTATCAGGTTTTAATATTTTTGTGTAGTGTAGGAGACCTAGGTCATCATAATGATATTGATCAGATTAAGAGATAAGAATTTAAGCACAATGAGATGGTAAATGTGAACCTTTTGGTAATGGGGAGGTCTAAAACTAAAGGGTAGATCATTGATTGATATTTTTCAAATATACAAGACTAAGATGCTATAAATATTTAGTTTTAGTATCTATAGTATCCTCCTCAAACATTTACATACTAAAGACTTGTTGTCTGTTTACCTTTCCATAACTTGTAAATTTTTTTCATCAATTTTTTAGTTCTAACATCTCATTAGAGATGACCAAATGGACATCCCCTAAGGAAAAAAGTGTTGGAACATTGAGAGGATTTGATGGATATATAAATTTTGGTTATGAGTCAAGACATGGGTGCTTTAAAGGAGCCCTGCCATCCAATTCCCCACTTCTATCCTTTTTTGATCCAAAAGATGAATAATGTTTCTATTGAACCAAAATGAGAGAGAGTTAGTTTGTATTTTATAAATTTTTTATTACAAAAGTATTTGTAATAATGGAAGGGATTCAGGGCATTGCAAAAAAACTAGGTCATTTACCTTCAAATCCTTGAATTAACAAGCTCCATGGAGGCAAAGACCAAGGGCATATAAGGATTAAAAAATCCCTACATAGAGGTAAAATTTAGTATGCACAATGCCTTCACTTATTTTTTTCTTGGAAATGGTTTTTGTATGTAGAACCTTACACTAATCTTTCACATTGTTAAAACTTATGACATCTTCAAAACCATGCCCATAGATTCATCTCACCATATTTAATCAATTCAATTTGATCTATTTTAGGATTAACTCATTTTTTTAATCAATCCATAATAATTTTATTATCCCTTTTAAATAATTATCAATGCTTTATTTATTTGTTTATTTGTCATTTTTATTTTCATTTTATTTTATTAGGTGAAAATAGTGCTATATATATAGACATTTTTAATAACTTTTACATATTAACTAATTGATTTTTTTTAATAAAAATGACCCTAGATAAAAACCATTTATTTATTCTGATTTTGAAATTTTTATTATAATAGATTAACCAGGAATACTTCAATTTTATTTAGTAATTAATTCATTATTTATTTTATTAGGTAACTAATAATTAGGTATATAATTTATAATCTTATAAATTTCATTTAATTATAGTTTCATAATATTTAATTTTATGCCCTACGTTCTACCTAATATTTCATGGCTATTTCATGTTTTGATTCCTTTATAAACAAGAGTACCCGTCCACAATTTAAATTTTCTTGATGATGGATAATGTATGGTTTGAAGTGTCAATAATGAAACTATGTACATATTTTTACCCAAAAGTTGATTTCTTTAATCAAAGATATTGTTCAATAATATTTTTTGTATTGATAAGTGTAAACATTACGATATAGTATTTGACACTTGGAAATTCCAATCTTGATCTACAATTATCCTACATGACTTGTTCATCTCTAAACAAATCTCACTTGACATTTATCCACACTTTCATGCTATTTATGAGCCCCATTCATTCTAAGTTTCCATTAGTCACCTATAAGAACATTCTATTTTGTGTTAATTCAATAAAATATCATATCTGGACATTTATAGAATATCACATTGGATTTTTTGTCTCCTATTAAATAATATCATACTTAGACATTCAGGTAATTGTTATTGTCTTGAGGTTGACATTACTAATCTTGGCCTAGTGATGACTATTTTTAATTTTAAACCTTCCCATAGGTCAACCCATTCACCTAGTGTGTCAGTGGCTTGGGAAAATGTCCAAATTGACTCATATAAATATAAATAAAACCCATATTAAGTACTAAATTAGAAATTATATTTCAAAAATTTATACACTACTACACATTGAGTAAATCTTCCCTATTTTTAGCACATTAAAAATCAAGAAATAGGAGTAGTCATTATCTAAGTCTGAAACACATAAAGACAAGTCAAGAGTGAACATTGTCAATATAAAATCTATATTTATAGGTGAATTATTATATAAAACATCAAAATTTCACATTAAAAATATGTGGAAGTAATAGGCATGGATTGAATTCCATCTTAAGAGTATTGGATATGTAAGTAACACTCAATCATCATCATGGGTGATTAGGGTCAGATAAACCCAGTCACACTTCCTAAAATTTTACTAGTTTTCATCCTTCACAAGTGGATGTAGGGTTTCAAAGAGAAGGAAGATAATTGATGGAGTTGGAAATGCAATCAAAGGTAACATATCACACAAACATAGGCTTAGCATACAGATGCACCACATTATGTAGTCACAAAGAGATAAAACTTCCTAACACAGTAATGCCAACCCTATATAATAATGTCAGTGTTACTTATTAGGCATGATAGTAATGACCTTATGCACACACTGATATTTATATATCTAGATGAATCTCATGCCTTCTTCTAGTCTATTTCCATTATCAATACATAGTCACAGTCAATGAGTCAGACATTAAATCTAAGTATCTAGATTTCCTTAGTACTTTACATAAATAGTAATAATATTAGTAAAGATAAATTACATTCATATTTATGCTTGATTTTGATATATTATAATATGAACTAATTCGAATAATTATATCCTATTATGATTAACAATAATATATAAAATAGGCAAGCATATTGTGAACATGTATAGTACTTGAATAGTGTTGAAACCTAGGTTGATTTTAGGGTTTCATTCCTTATCTCTAGGGTTTTTATATCTCTACCTTAGGGTTTTATTTTAAGACATGATTCATGATTTTATCTCAGATTAAAAATTGTATATGGCTATAATAAATGATGATTTTTTCTATTAGTTTAATCAAGTCATGATTTCATGTATTTCTTTTTGTTCTACTTAGTTATGTGTAAGTTAGATTAAATATTTATGCACTAAGGATAGAATGGACATTGACCAATCCTTAAATTCCTTTAACACACATCCAATTTATGGAATTATTATGACAATTAATACCACACAAACTCAATGGGATGCTAGTGAAAACCACCCTCATACAAATACATTTGATTATGAAGATGAAATCCAATTGACCTAGTTTCTTGACCAAAATACACAAATGCATGATGAAATTTTTTATGTGGCCCAATATGAATGAAAATATAGCCCAAGATACTACATATGGGAAAAAATATGACCCTCTATATTATATTAATCATATCATTATCATTGATATTATTTTTACATCTATACTGATAGTTACACATCTGATATCCACCTAAGGTGTGGGGGAAACACAAGGCCTCTTAAATATTTGAATGTCCATCCCTAGGAAAGATACACATTACCATCTATTGATGAATATGCATAATAAAAATTTAACCCACCTCCTTCACATTCCCTTGAGCAAACTATTACAACTTTGTAAGATAAGGTGTTTCAGTTAGATACAGGTACATCTTGAGCTAGTCATTCATTAGAGTTTCATACTTTACTCCATAATCCATTAGGTACTGAGATAATATACTATCACATAAATTTAGGTTTATATCTCCAAATCTCCCATCACATGGTATAAAATTTAATCTTGAACATGACCTTCAATCCTTTTATGTATTATGCTTAGATTATGCAACCAAAAACCATTTATTGACAAAGTTATTTCCAAGAAGTCTCAAAGACTATGCTTAAAAATGATTCTATGGACTTCCACATTAGTTAGTTAATGCCTTTATTCCTCTAACTGATCAATTTATACCACATTTATCTATCAACCATAATGAGAAGATCTATTATGTGTAAATTGTCAAACTCAACCAATGATATAATGAGCCAATTAGTAAATATGTAATTTGATACAAGACCATGATAATTAATATTACCAATCCTATGGTAGATAATTAGTTATAACATATATTAAATCAAAGTTTACTTGCGCTACTTCATGAGTCTATATTATTCAAACAATTAAAACCTTTCAATGAGTTATGCAATATAGTGAGAGATTAAGAAGTCAATATACTTACACTCAATAAGCTTAAGAATGATCCTACTTCTAGCACTAATTGAAATACCAAGTTTCAAATCAAGCCAAATTATAAGGTAAAATCAGATGAGAATAAGATTGAATCCAAGATTAGAGTGTACGTAATATCACAGCTTATAGATAGGATTATTTTACCTATTCCATAGAAGATGAATTTTTCATGCTTACCTAAAGCTCCTTAAAAATTAATAAAAAAGTTACTTGAGAGTAATATTTATCTCTCTCCACCACTAGTGATTGATATAAGTAAACTTCTACCTAATAGATATGAATATAATGCTTATTTTGATTTTCATCAATGTGCTAGACACTTTACAAACAAATGTTTTAAGATAAGACAAATGATAAAAGATATTATTAATGAAATCACTATCAAATTAGGCATACCCACAAATAATTCCAAACCACCAAAAAATAGGAAGTATAGTTGATTTATTAATAACCCATTTCTAGAGCATGAAGAAACATAAACTAAAGATAATTATAAAGTATATCATAGGTACCATGCATATCCTCATCATAAGACATAATCATATAATAAATAGTATTATTTTCATAATTATGATCATATTAACATAATGATCTAAAGAAAAAAGCAGAAACATTGGAAGAATCTATGAAAGTTGCTTGGAACAAAGTAAATGACATGGAAAATCAATTAAGCTAGATCCCTGTGAAGCTTAAAGTTTATGAAAACAACCTCCGGGAGCTTATAAAGGATAATAGAAAGAAAATGGATGAAGTAACATCCAACTTTTGTGCAACTGCTATCAATATTGGGAAACATGCTAATGAGGAGATGAAAGTAATAGAGGGCCCCTGCAAGAGGACAAGGCAAAGTTCCAGAAAGAAAGACACACAAAAAGGAGACTTGCTGGAGGCTGCCACCCAAGAAATTGCTTTGAAAGAAAAAGAAGCCATGAAGTTGATTCTGGAACTGGATGAATAATCCGGTCCTTTTTTTCGGTTAAGAAACTGGTACTGATCTCTGGTTTTTTTTGCTAGTTTTCAGTTTGTTGTTCTTTCAGACTTTTGTTTTTTGGGTCTTGTTTGGTTGTATCTCAATGGTTTCAGGACCATTCTATATCTATTTTTACTACCTCTATGTAGTGTTTTTTAAGGCGTTTCCTATGGGCTAAGATTGCTCTTTTTTTGCTCTTTGTTATAGGGTTTCGGGGCCCCTTCAAAACCTACTTTTACCTCTAATCTAAAACATAATGATCTATGGTTACATTTGATGATAGTGATATTGTTAATATTGAATCACATTAATGAGCACCTTGTATATAGTGTCATGGTTGATAATGGTAAAAGTAATTTTTTTAGTACCATGAATCTTCTCAACTATCTTAGATATAAAAAATAGATACATAATATTATTTAAGATTGATAAAATCATTTAATGGACACACACATGACACCATCATACATATTATGATACCTATTTAGGTGGGCCTTCTATACACATAATATTTTTAAATTTTATCAATTATTAATGCTTTTTTTATTGTAAGAACTCATCGAGTGTCAATATCTTTGAGTGAATGCCTTAAAAGATACACCAAGAAAGGAATGGGTAGAACATTGGTGTTTTTCAATATTTTTATATCTATACCACCACTTGCAACCAACACAAACGTCTCCTATACACTTCCATAAGGTTTGAAACCTCCTTTACACAATCCTCCAAGAAATTAACTACCTTAAACAACCCCGAACTAAGCCAAATTTTTTAACATTTAATGAACAATGTGTCCTAGGCTGACCTTGTACTTAAAATATATGAGTACATTATGGGACTAGGTCAGCCTCAACTGACCCAGTTTAGGACCTAACTACTTTTATTAATTAAAGATACAGGGTTGATTAGGTTGATTCTATTAGATAAAATTTTGTAAGGGTTTAGAGTTGGATCCAACTATATATACACATCCTTTTCTCCATTTTAGAGCGAGATAGAGACTTAATTATTCATTTGTGCTTCTTTACAATATGCTCTTCTACCATTCCACTTGAGGAGTCATTGCTTGGGGTTTACACTTGGAGAAGAATATTATCTTGTGGAAAAGTATTGAATGATTTAGCCTATATTAGTGATGCTTACAAACCACAAAAACCTCTTTATAAGAACCATTAGCCAAGATAGAGATTAAGTGTCAAAATATTTGTCTTCAAGGTAAGTATCTACAACTCTTAATCCTATATTTTAGTATATAGAAGTAACATAACTAATGGATTTTGAACGTATATCTCTCTCCATACATTAATTTTATATCTACATTGACTTAATTATAATAATTATATGCATGTTTAATTTTATTTTATTGCACCCATTTTGTGCCACATGCTTTGGTGAGTACTAGGTTAGATTTTACTTTGCTTTGTCATTTACTATGTGAATAAGAAAACATAGGATATATCTAGGGTTATCATATGGTGTTGATTAATTAGAGGATTTATAATTATCTCTAGTGATAATATTTTGGTAAGGGACCCTTTGGTTAGGTCTAGTAAATCCATCTTGGTCATAACCCTAATTATCTAAATATACCAACAAACAAAAGGGTAAGTGTGATTTATCTTCTCCAATTTAGGACTAATTTCTAGATCAACTTCACTTTCAATTGTATACATTATAGTGAAGTAAAAGTAAATATAAACATTATTGGTTTTATTTCACATATTCATTTATTATTATCTATTATATATTTTTATTTATATAGTCTAGATCAAACCTGTCGATACAGTCTAATAATATGTGTGAAGGTTTAACACATAGTCAATCTGATCAACTCTATATTTATTTATGTAGGTGTTATCCAATAATAAGTAACTAGATTGATCAACTTGACTCATTATCTCATTCAACCATAGGTTTTTAAATTGAGTTGACCCATTTGAATTTATTAACAAGTCATTTTTAGCATACAGGTTTGTAGAATTCAGCAACCCAATCAACTTTGTTAGAAGAATAAAAAAATAGTCATGTGAGCAACACAACATAAAAATAGTAAATTTAACATCTTAAAAAATTATCAAGTTCATTATTACCTTATTAGTCATTTCTATTCTTCATTTATAGTCCTATTTGTCATAATTTTCAATCTATAAAACTATAACCCTACAAAAATTTGGGTCGGCTATGTGGACACAATTTTGTAGTTTGTTTTCCTATCTATAAGACTCAGTCAAACTATTTAACTATGTTCTTCTAGATCTTGGATTCGTAAACAACATCAACCCTATAGGCTCAATTTTATACTATTTGCATATAGTGTCTCTTGAACTAACTCTATACTCTTCAAAAATAAAGGAATTAACATATCTTGATAAGTAATTAATTCTCTTTTCATTTTTGTTGCTTAATTACTTAGAGTAAAAAACATAGACTAAATATGAAGTTTTAATTTACTGATTTAGTCACATTATTTTTATTTTTCACACATTTCCAAACCACATAACACCAAAAATAATTAAACAATTTATACCCAACGTCTACCTACTTGGATTTCATCATCGAGGAGGAAAACCAACTTGGTTTTTTGGCCAAGTATAAATACATGGTTGATGATATCTATTGACAAAGCAACTGATACCCTTATTGCTACAATATTGTGAAGTGAGGGGGTAGGGCCTAATACCAAGCCAATAACATCACCAATACAGATCCCTTTAAACCTCAACTACCTAAATCTATCCATAGATTGATTTTCTAGTTCTTTCTTACAACCAACTCCCTATCACATTAATTTCAAAAATTATTATAATTTAAAACATTTGGGAATATCCACATATTAGGTTAAAATTTACATTCTAGTTTTGTTACTTGTGTATGCAATCAAAATTGCATGATGCACAATAAATTAATCCTAGATCAGATAAGATAGAGCACACCTACACTTCTAATTGGGTATACACTTATTAAGTGGGAACATGATTAATATGGGGATCGACTATACCCAATTAGGGGATCACTTATATCAATTGTCACAACACATCATGATACTAAGGGTTTCAAATCCTATAGTCTAAAAAAATCACAAAACAACCCTAAAAGAGTCATATGATTTGATTTTCACTTATGTAATAAACAAGACAGTAAACTATTCTAATAACAAGAAAAGTAAACTAATCTAGTGTGCACCAAAGCTTGTGGCTCAAAGTGGGGGTTAGAACAAAATAAATAAACAACAACTAAAATAAACATGCATATGAGACATATACTCACATCAATGTATAAGGAATCATAATACATGGAAGAAAATAATACATACTACATTATCTATCTACTCTTATAAAGGAGAAATAAAGTTAGGAATACTTACCTTTGAAGATGAACTTGCTGAGTCTCAACCTCTCCCTTGGCCAAGGTGCTTTGTAAGAGATTATAGTGGCTTATAAGGATAACCAAGATAAATCAGCTCTAGGCTACATGGCCTACCTAAGCATCCAAAATACTTCTCCATAAGACAAGATCAGAGCTCCAAAGAAAGTATTTAACCCTAAAGCTTTATTCCTCAAGTAGAATGGTTAATAAGAAGATGTTTGTTAGTACTTCTTCACTTAATTATTTGCTCTCTTTTGACTCTTATGAAATGGTGGTAAATAACCTTGCATATATAGTAGTAACTTTCCTAAAAACCATTTGGACATGTTAGTTATACTAGGTTGATCAAGTCAACCTAGTACATTCTCAAGCTAATGCCTAAAGTTTATTCTAGGTCAGTTGGGATGTAAACAAATCAAAATAACAAAGATGTCCCCAGAATACACTAGGTTGACCAACTGGACCTAGTGTACTAAATAGGTAAAAAGGGTAATAAGGAAATAAATGAAGGAATAAAGCGTGATAATGATGAGAATGGATAGAAAAGAGAGAAATAATCTTAGGATTCATAGTTTTGGGGAGATAGTGTGTAGATAGAAAGTGGCAAAAGGAACAATAATCTTATGAAGCATTGATGGTCTACCTACCCCTTTCATGGTGCACCCCTTAAGGCATGCACGTAGAGAGATTCAGAATTGACAAGTTCTTATAAGATATGAGTGTCATTATTCAATAAAATTTTGAAAATATTATGTGTATACATATGCCCTAACCGAAGCTCATCATGTGTCATGTACGTGTAACACAGGATGGTGATTCAGAGATAAAACTTGGTAACACACAACATTAATGCTAATTATGGTGCAGTAGGAAGAAAATAAGATAAATGAAAGGATTTAATTGAAAAACATATACCTTTAACTTACCTCAATGCTATAGATAAAGAATAAGATTGTAAGAAAGTGAAGGCATCCAATGTAAAGCACATGAGGTGAAGCTATAGAAGTTAGTGCAAAAAATAGCCAAAAATCAAAAATTTAGAATATAGACATATGATAGTGGAAAATAATCTCTACGTCATCATGAATCTAATGCATTTTATGGTTTGCAAAATGGATGAGTAGAAATAAAGATATAAGAAAAATAAGGAATCTAAAGAAAAATAATTGAGAATTTTGAATTTTAAAAAAGTGGTTTTAAATAAGAAAAAGAGAAATCATTTCATTATTTTAATTTTTAAGAAAGGAGAAAAAGATATTTGGAGAGAAAACAAGATAGGATGGTGAGAGAAAGACATGCTAGGTAAGAGAGAATCCCAAGAGTGAGAGCATGTACACTACAAGTATGCAACCAAGAATCTCAAATCAATTTTTGAAATTTGCATTGATTTAAGTGAATTTTGAGTAAATTTTTATTTTAAGAATTTATACATATAAAAAATGAACAAAACTAGGTTCTAAGGGTAGTAGATAGGAATATGGGAAATGGGTTGGAAGGAAATAGGGAGAAAGCAAGAAAAAGACAATTTTTTAGTAAAATACACTAAGTTGACACACTGAACCTACTAAGTCAACCTAATAGGTTAAATCAAGGTGAAAATCCATATGGTCGACCTAGCAGGTGTAGGTTGACCTAGTGTATTCTAGTAGCTAAAACTAAGTGCCAAAAGGTGTCCAGTTAGTCTGTAAGGGACAAAATGGAACCTAAACACTGGGGAGAGGAGGATGAGAGGAAAAAAATAAATTTAGGATAAAATAAGACAAAATAGGGAAATTTTGGTCAAACTAGGTTGACCAAGGAGCTAAACTAAGCATAAAAAGCATGCTGAAAGTTGAAAGAGGGCTAGAATGCCGTAGAATGACCAAAAAAGGGCAAGAGGGACCAAAATAAGATAAAAATGAATAGAGTAGGCTTGTTTTTGATTTAAGATAGAATTTATAAATAATGTATTATGATTATACATGACATGGATGAACTAATACATCCTTTGTTATTTCTTGATTATAGAGATGATGATAGTTCTAAAGACTACTAAACATGTTGTGGTTATCAAATTTGTTAGAGAGGTTGATAGATGGAGACAAAACTAGAATGGTATCCATAAGTCTAAGAGGTATAATAGATATATGCAAGATACCCCTGACTATAGATGTGTTGGTCATGTTCCTTGGTTGTTGGGAATGGCTGACCAACACCTTTAGATAAGAAGTGGATGGGGATGTGATAGAGGTGGATATCACACTAGAGGATGTCCATGCCATCCTTAAACTACCCATAGTAGGAGCACTAGTGACCATAGGGATACTAAATAAAATAGAGGAGAGGGGAGCCTTAAACATGTGGGTTATAGGCTCAGAAATGATATTAATAGGGTGGAGAGTGAGTATGGATGATGTGTATATATAATAGATTTTGGATCTCTGGAAGTAAGTGATATGCCTTATGACACAATGAGTGCTCTATCATAAGTTAGATGGCAAGGTACCACTTTACGTGATAGCTTTGAGTAAGATGATGATGGAAAAGGGAGTGATATATGATATGGGATATATCATCTAGGTCAAACTTATTCATGCTATATTTGAGATGTGAGTCAGTGGACATAATACCATGGGACTGATCATACTACTGATAGCATGGATATATGAGAGATTTCCTATGTATTGGCCAATTGGGTTGCCCCATGCAGTTGATAATAGGTCACTTTAGGTGAGGAGATGGAGGGAGGACCAAGTAGCATGAGTTTTTCCCCACATGCCATTGCTATAGATGGTGAGATGCACTAACATAGTGTGGTGACCATATGAGTAGCTATCAACTACTTGGGAAAGCTAGCACATAGTTTGACCAATGATAGAGAGGAAAGAGGTGATAAGGTACTATATATGGTGGAGATAGCCACATCTAATGGCATGGGTGCCAAGTTAGATGGGTTTACCTCATCCAATGACATCGATACTCATGCTCAAGCAATGGACTCAACATATGAGAGAGCCATGAGGGAAGAGGGGACTCAAACCACTGATAGTGAGATCGACATTGAATCCATGCTAGTAGTGACCATGGATTGGTTAGGTATGATGAGGGGAAGAGTAGGAGGAGGTGGAGATGTATCACCACTAGCTCTATAAAGAGATTAGCTATAGCCATCAAGGACATGACAATGATTGAGGTAGGAGGAGAGAGTAGAAACCATCATCATCCTTGGCAATTTAGTAGAGGAGCTAAAAAAGAGGATATCAAGACCACTTAGATGGAGGTTGAGATGAATGTGAGATATGATAGCCAAGTTTGAGATGAAGAGATGACTTACAAAGGAGGTAATTAGGAGGTTGCATAAATAGCGAGACTGTGCTACAAGATCATGTTAATGGTGAGACCGTAGGAGTCAAGACACAACTAGATAAGAGAAAGTATGATTAATTTATTTCTTAAGTTGTTATTTGGTAGATAGATATTATGAGATATGATAGTTATCTAATATCCATTTGGTGTGATTTTTTAGGCATATTTGAGGATGAGAAGAAGAGATGGGGGTCCCTGGTTAGGGGAACACTCCATGACATCCTAGATGAGACTCTATAACTATATGACCCCATGACACTGGAGGATTCGAGTGTACCATCTACCCCAACTTAGGTGAGCTAGTTCAAAATAGTGGGAGAGGTTGCAAGGTAGATAAAAATGTAGAGAGAGAGGGTAAAACCACCAACAGAGATGGGTGTAAGGGAGAGGTAGGCCTTGTAGGCCCTAGTTGATGAGAGAGCTACATTGAGATATAGTGACATAGATGATGTAGGCATATATGGTGATACAAACCCAATTGATGCAGGCACATGCAATGACCATGACTGAGTTGGTACAGGCATAGGCATAGATAGCATATTTATAGGTATAGGTAAAGGGATTCAGATCTTAGATTGCCTCATTATAGTGTACCATTTGGAGGAGTTAGATCAAGGCCTTAGTAAGTAGCATGGTTAGGCCATGAGATAGACATGATAGAGCTCGGTCCTAGTGTCGAAGCTTTGTATATGATTATATATGTTGTATCAAATTTTTGATATATATATATATATATATATATATATGTATATATGATGTATCATTTTGGCATATTGGTGTTGGTTGTGTATGTTGTCTTTATGATGGTTGTATTTGTTCATTATGGTTGAGGTTTTCGATGCTTTGGATATGTTTATTTATAGCACATGTATTTAGATTTTTTGTCTATGCTATAGAAACTATATGTTATGTGGTTTCTTTTCTATCATTATGGATAACACATGCATGGTTTTGAAAAGAAATAGGCAAAAAGACTTGGAAAAATATAATCAATCAAAAATAGACTACACACTAATTCAAGCTAGGAAGTGTGTAATAACATGAAAAATGACTAAGTATAAAGAACAAAGAGAATGGAAAACAAGATGGTAAAAGGGGGATTTGTATTTAAAATAATGTGAAAGATTTTGGTACCAAATTAAGACAAGTAAAATCATACTAAATATCATGTTGGGAAGTATGACAAACAAAGTAATAAAATAGAAGGGATGAAAAGGGCATGAATGGTAATAAAAAAAAATCAAAATTAAGTAAATAAATTATACTATTTCATGATGGGAAGTATAAAAGAGAAATAAAATTTTCAAAAATTTGGTCTTAAACTAATCATACTAATTCAAGCTAGGAAGTATGAGAAATTCAAGCAATGGTTGTAATCTTACATGCATTCAAAAAATAAGAAAATAAAAGGAAAAATAAAAATGAAGTAAGCATAAAACATACTAAATAGTAAGATGGGAAGTATTTAAAATGATGTGTAACCTCATAATCAATTGAATCTTATGTCTTACTTGACACATGTAATTTGGATGGTGACTTGTTTATTGGAAAAAAAATTGTTTTATTATTTTGTGAGGAGTGCTGGGTCCTATCCATGGTCTTACATTTCAAATCACAAAATAAAACCCAAAGGCTAACAAAAAAAATTGGTGAGTAGAAGGATTAGGATTGATAAATCAAGGATGTGGGTAATATGATGGAAAACGTGGTAATTTGTGAGGAATGTTAGGTCTTTCTACAGTCTTACAAAGCAACTCACAAATGAAATCCCATGGGGAGTGATCAAAAAGATAAAAAATATTTCCTAAGAGGAAATATGAGGAAAAGGGAATGAAAAAACAAAGACTTAGGCATATTATGAGAAGACCTTAAGAGGCAAGAGGCATATGAAGGAAATGAGAAGACACTAAGTGACTAGTGATCATCTATGTACAAAGGAAATCTATTCCCTATAGACACAAAGCTTTATAGGTAGATAAGTGTGATACTAAGATTAACTCATGAAGGTAGATTAATATAAATAAAATTAAAATAGACCTACCTCCCCACGATGTATTCCTTTCTCTTTGGGACCCCTTAGAGAGCCATCGATTTACTACAAAGATTGGGTACTGACATGAGAAAGTACGTAGCACTATGAGATTTTTTTTATTCTCCTCTTCTAATCTACTAGCCTACTACACCCCAAAGTACCTCAGCTCTATCATGGGCCAATTGTGGAGTTTGAGATTTGACTAGAAGAAGGAGATGTGATTTGAATCATGTCTTTTAGTGTGATTATACTTTTGAGAATATTTTTACCTTTCTAATATCATTGTCTTTTTTTAAATGATTTGGATTTTAAATTTATTTTGAAGTATTTTTAAGATTCCTCCTCCATATGGATTTGGAATGACTAATCATGAGAGAAATAGTGATACACATGAATGAGTTGTAGGCTAAGGCTAAAAGAAGCTAAGTAACCCAAGACAAAAGACTGACTAGGACACTTAGGCTTGAAAATGAACAAGTATGTGATCTCAAGACTCAACCATGTATATGCTTAGTTTGAGAAAAAATAATAAGGAAGGAGATCCAAATGAGGACCAGTGAAAGGAAATAGTAATGAGAAATATTATTTGCTAACTAATCACATTGTAAAAGGAGATAATAACCAAAGGGAATATGGTAGATATAACCAAGTCATCATGATAACTATCTATGAAAAATAAAGATAAGAAAATAAATAATCATGAAGATACTAGGGAAGAGTTTTGAGAAAAAAATTAAGGGGAAAGAAAACAATGATAATTGAAAAAAATAATAATGATAAGGAAAAGACAAGGCAATGCAAAAGATAAATAATCAAAACTAACTATAGCATAATAAGAAGGGACAACATGATATAAAATAAGAAATAATTTGACATAATGTCAAATGATATAATTAACAATAGATAAAAATAAGATTGAAGCACATGTCCAATCTAAATGTAAATGAGAAAGCACCATGCATGTGCTCATAACTACTGGTAAATCTATCCACACACATTATCCAATACATGAGATAAATATCTATGGTGATGGATATGAATTGCTGCTAATATCTCATCAATTTTTGCTGAATATTGGGTAAATACTTCTTTTCTAATCTCCTCAATTGAAAAAGTAGGAATACTCATAGATCATGTTGAGGAGGGGAATTGGGTGAAGGATGGTCAAGATAATGTGTGGGAATGGGATCTATGAGAGATGCAAGAATCACTGGTGGAGAAGAATCCATGGGTGAAGGAGGGTCCATAGGTGAAAGAACCATAAGTGGAGGCATAGAAGGTGGAAAATGGACCATAAGAGGTGTAGCTATAGGAGAAGGAGGAGCCTTTTTGTGATAACAACCTATAGGAGGAATGGTAGAAGGTCTAGGAATAGTTATAAGATGATCCTTAAGATGATTTTTAAGGATATATACATGGTCAATGTGATGTATACCACATTAATGCCATAGATAATACCTCTCACCATACTTAGGTATATGTTCAGGAAGAATCTTTGGAGGAGGTAGAGTAGTATCTATTGATGGGGAATAAGGATTCAAGGTATGAATATATTACCATAAATTATGATAATGGGTATAAGAGTGATTAGCTATCCCATCAAATAAATAGATACATTTGTGAGTATTCTTAGGAAAAACACTCATAGGAGAAGGTGTAGTAGGTGTGGATGAAGAAGGAGATGGATCATCAGCCCATTTGGTGGGCAAAGGATCCATCTTGGGTAAAGGAATCAAGCCATCACCAAGAGAAGGTGGTGAGGGAGAAGGAATGAAATTAGGATAAATAGAAGGAATACTAATGGAAGAAGTAAAAGTAGGCTCATCAATAGTTGACAAAGTAATAATAACTAGTTTTGACATAGATTCCATTGTGGGAGGAGTGGGATCAATAGAAGGTCCAAGGAAGGTTACACTAACCTCAAGAGTGAACCAATGATGGGAGTCAAGGAACCTAAGAAAATAATAAGGTTTGGTCATAGAATGATCAATGAGCATAGTCCTATGGGGATCCTCAGAAACTGGAAGTGTTGGCACCATCTCTACTCTATGACAAAGAGGAAAAATGCAAGAATTAGGTACTATAAATGTTAGAAAATAATAATATACATGAAAATACTCAAATAAAGAAGAATGATAATGCATAATATTGACATCACGGGCTTAGACAAAGCTACCTAATAAAGGATCATCTAAGGAATAGCCATCATCATAATTTGGCATATGAAGATCAACGACATAAGTTAAAATAATTTTTTCATTAGAATAGGCATGGTGAATAGAATGCCTAATATTGGATAAGACTATGGGAATGTCATCATAAGGTGGTTTGCAAAAATGAGGTTACAATGATGCTAGAAGTTGTGAGATAAGATGAGGTGTGAGATCCAAAGTTTTGATCCTTAACTTAATCTCATCAAGATCATCATCATCAAAGTCTAAAAGGTTAGGAGGAATGTTACCAATGAGTTTGGGATGCCCATTGTAACCTTTGGCTGAGTTGACAGGAAAGTTAAAAAGCTATGATTCATAGAATGGAATAATAGGTAAAGGCTCAAGAGTAGAAATCTTAAAAACACCATGATCTTGGAATTATTCAAAATTCCAAGGGTTAGTATCTCCTTAAATCTTGTAAATGACTCCATTATAAGGGAATTCAACACATTGGTAGGTGGAAGAAGTAATAGATCACATACGATGAGTCCATGACCCACAAAGTAAGGTGTTATAAGAAAGAGGAAAATTAAAGATCATCACCTTTATATGAATGTTAAGAGGTGGGACCATAATGGGAAACCACACATACCCAAGAGGAAGCATTTTCCTTCTATCATATCCTTAGTAAGTGCTGCATGTAGACTTAAGATTGCATTCTAAATATCCAAGGGTTTTAATGAAATCAAGAAAAGTAACACAAGTGCTAGAAACCCTCATCAATCAATGCCTCTTTGACTTGGATATCACCTATTTAGATGCTAATAAATAAGGGAGGATCATCTGCATGATAAATAATCTCATCAAGAATCATAGATGAGATAGGAAATCTGAAATAAAGAGAAGTATTGAGAGTTTCATAAACATTTATGGACATATCTTCACATTATTGTAAGATACTATCCTCAAAACTAGATAAGGTTGCCTCCCATCTTGTTAAGAGAGGATGAGGGACATTCATATCAAATAATAGTTTCATAAGATGGTTTTGATGTTAGGGAGAGGTCCTCATAAGCTCAAGAAATGGAATTTGAGATGGGAGATTAGTGAGTTCCATAATGGCATCCCACTCATCATAACCCATGAGAAGATTGTTAGATATAGGTACATAATGGTTAAGGAGGTCTTTAGAAGGAGGAACCAAAGAGCATTGAAATTTGTGTTTATAAGAATGAGAAGGTTTAGAAGAAGGTTATAAATCATTTGGTGATGAAGAAGTAGTTGGTTTAGACTGATCTTGAGAAGTAGAATAAGTGTTAATAGAAGGTTGATTATTATTGGAAGATTGATTATTATGTTACTAGAAGATGATGGAAGAATAGTAGAAATGGAATGAGATGTGTTATCTAAGGGAGAATCATAAATTGGGTCATCATCAAGATCTTCTTTCCCCAACTCATTCAAATGATTTGGAGAATAATCTTGGATAATATAGAATGTCTTAGAAGGAGGTGGGGTGTAGATATGTTGTGAATCGATGAAAGTGACCACCCTTCACATATTAGTCATGCTAACCACATTTTATTTGGAAGTTGGTTCAACAAGAATTTCTAAATTATTGGTGAAAGAGGTGGGCTTGTCATGGTTTTCTTGAATAGGTTGATGATTAGGTAAAGGATCTTTGTAAATAGCTAAATAATCATTTGATTGATTCAAGGCTTGGATTTTAACATGAGTTTTTTAATCCTTGAAATCAACTTCATAATATTGTTGATGCATGTGAGTGATAGAATCATGATCAAAATTAGGACCAAGAAGAAATTCCATAGCTAAATTGTGAATTATCTATAGGTCTCATGAGAGTGATCCAAACTAGCATGAACCAACAAAACTTGATAGGATCATACTAGGTTTTCATAGGATGAGTAGGGTCAATCTCTTGAGGGAGAGGCTTAGGTAGACACTTAAGCAATTTATCTATAGAAAAAAGTCTATGGACATTAACGATGCTTGGTGATGAGAAATGAGGATTGGAATATTGTTGAGAAGGAGCTGGTTCTGAAGAAGGGCTAGGAATGATAGATTGAACATTCTAAATGGTATCATATGAATTGGTGACACCATCATTGGTAATATTTTAGTTTGTATTATTAAGTAAATGATGAGGACCCATGGAATGTTGGGGTGAATTGAATTGATGCATGAGGAAATATTATATTTTGGCTTGGTTAATGGCCTCCTCCAAGGTACGTGGAGAGAGGGTAAAAAATTGATATTGTAATTTAGGAAATAAAGAATTTGTAAAGAGATGAAAGAGATTGTCATCTGCCATGTTATGTTCACACTTGTTTGAAAAAATCCTCCATATTTTAACAAAGGCTTGAGTGGTTTTGTTTTCATTTTGTTTACAATTGATGAAGTGGGCCAAAGTGTTTTCTTAAAGATAACTAGTTTGGAATTCTTGTACTAAGGCATTCACTAAGTCTTCCAAACTAGTAATGGAATGAGATCTAAGTTGACTATACCAATCTAAGGTATCACCTGTGAGGGTTTTAGTAAGGATTTTGGTAGCAATAAAAGTGTTTAATTTGACCCAATCTTTATAAATATTTCCAAATGTTTTAAGATGAAGGGTAAGATTAGTTGATCCATTATAAGAGATGGTAGGTGTTATACCTCTGATATCAATGTTAACAATTTGAGTAATAAGAGGTTTATTTTATAAATGATTGATAAATTTTTTGACTAATGGAGGTTGAGGAATGAGATTACCTTGAGAATCTCTAAGAGGGGGAGGAGGAACACTTTGGTTATGTGTGCCCCAAGCCATTGGTTGTAGTTGTGTTTGAAGATTAAGAAGGTGGTTTTGCATTCTCATCATTTGATTCATGTTATGAGCTTAAAATGTGTTCATTTGATTTAGAGTTTGTAATAGTAGCTGATGAGTTAGATTAGTGTTATTATAAGTAGTGTTGGTTTTTGAATTGGTATTAGTGGCTTAGGTACCACTATTAGTGTTGATATGAGTTTGAGAAGAGATATGAAAGTTTGAAGCACTAGTGGAAAAATTTACTTGTGAAGAAAAATATGGACTAGTAAATGGTTGAGAGGAAGAAACACTAGAAGCATTATTAACATGGGTAGTAAATAATGAACTAGTGGATAGATTAAGGATAGTGGATCTTATGAGAAGACCACTAGGTGTAGAATCAACCATATTAGTTGAGATACTTGGCATGGAGGTAGAAGAAGTTAAAGAACAAGATGTCATGACATAATAAGGAGTCAAGATTGAAGTGAGAGGTTGAGAAGCAAAGAAATTAGTGCCCCCAAATCCAGTTAAGAAAGTGGAAGTAGGAGAATGAGGTTCTTCAACTTGACAGCTAATCATGAGATTATAAATGGTATAAGGTCTTTCCCTCTATGTTGAGGGAATTTTGTGATAAATAAAAAAATTTAGAGAGTATATTATAAATAATATTGATCTTATAAGAAGAGAGATTTATGATTTAAATAGGTATTATGAGGATTCCCATAATTCATTATACAGGTTGCAATATGGACATTACTAGCATTCTCGAAAGAAACCCTACTTTGTCTATGGGAGACTCTATTAAGATTGATGAATTCCATCATATATACTAATTGATTTTTAGTGTTATCACCAAATAGATAGTACATGATGAAAGGAGGAACATCAAGATGAGATAAACAAGAAATTAGAAAATGACTATAACTGAACTAGGTTGACCTAGTCGACCTAGTGCCAAAACTAGGTCTCTAAAACTAAACTAGGTCTATAGGATCAACTTAATATAGAGAATAAAGATTGGAAAAAAGGGAAAAAGTTTGAAAATAGTACTAGGTCAACTAGGTGAACCTAATGCAGTGTATAAGGGCTGGAAAATATGCTAGGTCAACCTAGTTGACCTAGTATAGTAAATAGGAAAAAGAAAGAGATGATAATCAATTTATAAAAATAAAGTGAGATAATTTATAGTTAATATAAGAAAGTAAATGCTAAAATTAATTAAAAAATCAATTGAATTGATGTTATTAAATCCAATTGATGCACCCAAAGTAAAAATATTTCACCAATATGGGATAGTGCAAGTTATTGTGCGCACAATTAAACAAAGAACAAGCAAATAACTTGGAAAGTAAAGCTAGCTAATTGGTTAACCTAGAATGTTATAAATTTGGCTATAAATAAGGTACTAAATAAAAATATATGGATGGTTTATGTGATTTTAGGATGAAAGGGATTGTAGTGGAAATGATATAGGCTTGGTATTGGGGTCTACCCCCTCACTTCACACATCACAATGATAAGAGTGTTGGGTGCTTAGCTAAAATATGCCATTAACCATGATTTATACTTAACCAAAGTATCAATTTGGATTCCCACTTGGTGATGAAATCTAAGTAGGTTGCCCTAGGTATTCACATGTTAAAATGCTTTTTGATGTTAAGTGGTTTGGCTATGTGTGCATGAAATAAAAATAATGAAACTAAATGGTTAATTAAGAAACTACTAATTAGACTATGTGAACTATTTTAAGAATGGAAATAGCTGAAATTAAAGATGTGATTAGCATATAAGGTGAATTATAACTTTGAAACAAGGTATAGTGAAAACACTATATGCACAAAAAATAAAACTAGGTCAAGAATATCAAGCTAGCACTATTGAAAATAGGTTCTAGAAAACCTACTAGGTCAACTAAGTTGAATTATTTGTTTTAAACAAAAAATAGAATACAGAAATAGGTCAACCAAGTTGATCTAATTGGATATATAGAGGTAGTTTTCAAGGCTACAAAATTGAAAGGAAAGTACAAAAGTAGAGATATATAGAAGAATATAAACTCACCTTAATAGTTCAGAGATAGAATTTGTTGATCCAAAACCCATAAATTGGGTCAAGTTGGTCAACCAAGCAATACAAAAATATACTAAAAAAGTGATAAAAATGCACTAGGTCAACTTGGTTAATCTAGTTGGTTGGACTAGAAGTTTGGAAATGTACTAGGTCAAGTTGGTTGACCTAGTAGGATGATCTAAAAGTTTGGAAACTAGAATATGTACTGTGTCAAACTGATCAATCAATCTATATAGAGACTAATACAAAGTGACTAAAAATACACTAGGTTGACTGAGTTGGCCTAATAGATTGAACTAGTATTCTAAAAAGTGCTAAAAACCTATATTAGGTCAAGCTGGTTGATCTAATTACCTATTCCTAAGGATAAAGAAAAAGAAAACTGGGTTGATAGAATCAAAAAAATATGTCAAAATATATGATAAAAATGATTATAAAATAATGAAATAAAAGTGAACAAATTCAACAAGGATTTGATTCACATTGGGTTCACCAGAATGTATGCAATCAGAATTGCATGATGCACAATGAATTAATCCTAGATCAGATAAGATAGAGCACACCTACACTTTTATTGGGTATACACTTGTTAAGTAGGAATATGACTAATATCAGGATCTACTAGACTTGATAAGGGGATCACTTATATCAACTATCATAACACAACATATTAAGAAGGGTTCTAAAGCCTACAGTCTAACAGAATCACACAACAACCTTAAAAGAGTCCTATGATTTAATGTTCACTTATGTAATAAACAAGAAAGTAAACTATTCTAATAACAAGAAAAGTAGACTAATTTAGTGTGCACCAAAGCTTGTGGAACAAAGTGGGGGTTAGAACAAAACAAATAAACAACTAAAATAAACATGCATAGAAGACATATACTCATGTCAATGTATATGAAATCCTAATACATAGAAGAGAATAATACATACTTCATTATCTATCTACTCTTACAAAGGAAAAATAATGTTGGGAATACTTACCTTTGAAGATGAACCTGCTAAGTCTCAACCTCTCCCTTGGCCAAGGTGCTTCACAAGAGATTGTTGTCTCTTGTAAGGATAACCAAGATAAATTAGCTATAGGCTACTTGACCTACCTAAGCATCCAAAAGACTTCTCCATAATACAAGATCAAAGCTCCAAACAAAGTATTGAACCCTAAAGATTTATTCCTCAAGTAGAAGGGCTAATAAGTAAATATTTGTCATCACTTCTCTTAATTCTTTGCTCTCTTTCAATTATTATGAAATGTTGGTAAATGACCTTGTATATATAGTAGTAACTTGCCTAAAAACCATTCAAACATGTCAGTTGTACTAGGTCAACTGGGTCGACCTAGTATATTCTCAAGATAATGCCTAAAGTTTGTGCTAGGTCAATTGGGATGTAAACAAGCCAAAATAACAAAGATGTCCCCAGAATACACTACATCGACTAGGTCAACCTAGTGTGCTAAATAGGTAAAAAGGGTGATAAGTCAAGAAATGAAGGAATAAAGCATGCTAATGACTAGAATGGATAGGAAAAATATAAATAAGATTAGGATTCATGGTTTTAGGGAGATATTGTGTAGATAACAATTGGAAAAAGGAAAAATAATCTTACAAAAAACCAATGGTTTTCTCACCCCTTTCCTTGTGCACCATTTAAGGCATGCACTCAGAGAGATTGAGATTCGATAGGTTCTTACAAGATATAAAGTGTCATTAATCAATAAAAGTTTTAAAATATTGTGTATACAACTTGATCTTTATGAATTATATGTTGTATTGTAAAAATTGTATTAGCCAACATTGGTAAAAGATTTGTGTTTTGTGATATAATAAAACTAATCTAATTTATTGTGTGCTCAATTCAATTTGCTTAGTTATTATATTGAAAAATATTTTTGTATGTTCATGACGTAGTTGACCCCATCAACTTAGTCTCTTATAGGATGCTTGTTTTATTTATCTTCAATACATAGTCAACTTATTTAATTGTGTGTATTTTAATATCCTTTAGATTTACATATACAAAACATAGTCGAGTAGTTTGAATGTGTCTTTTTCATCTTATTATGATAACCTTTCCTTAAACCCTATCAACCTAATCAACTCTGTACCTCTTAAATAATACTATTAGGTATTTGGCTAACTTTATTCCTATTTTTCACCTTTGCCTTTTTATCTCAAATTATTTCTTAAAACATCATGAAATCCCCTATTATAATCTTTTTGGACAACCTCAATCCATTTAGATGATATATGGGATGTTCTTTCATTCTTACCTTTGCTACCCAAGAGGATCCTCACTATTATAGAACTTTTGATCCTTCCTCATCTTTAGACTATAATATGGTCAAAAATACTCCAATTAATGACACTAATGGATTAGATCCATTTTACACTTCTCAAAATAATTCTCTCTTTAAATCACCTTATTACATTGTGGTGGAAATTGATAAAAGCCTAACCAACAAACCCACATGAAACCTTCTAAACACCAACAACCCATCTCATATCAATATTCCACCTAAAAACCATCCCCCTAATACCAATTCAAGGAATGTTCCTCTTAACACTCATAATAATACACCTCCTGACTCTAATCCACTAGTTGATACCACTCAAATTATTGCGCAAATAGTGAAATAAATGAACATCATGTAAACATCTAATATTGTCAAATGATACAAATGCAACATCATTTGTTAAACATGGATAATTAGCCTCTTATTCATATTACCCAAAATAATCAAAATTTCATCCCTCCACCTCTTATATATGCCAAAATAAATATTATTCCCCAACCTATTATACATAAAAATATGCTTTAAAACATTCAAAATGAATCTTTATCCCCTTGAATTATTTTTATTGATATTGGTAATATATCTCCAACCATTAAATATGATGGGACTATAGACCTTACATCTTTCCTTAAATCATTAGATAATATTTATAAAGAGTGGATTCAAACTGATACCTTCATTACTACTAAAAGTTTAGTGACAAAATTCAAAAGTGACATATTACAATGGTATAACCAACTCCCTCAACATTTTATATGACAACTTGAGGATTTAGTAAATACTTTAGTTAAGTAATTTCAACATAATGATCTTAAGAATTATCTTAGCCATTTCATTAATGCTAAACAATACCCTTTTGAATCAACTCATGATTTTATCAAACATTATAAATATTTGTCTCATGAATTTGATCACAATAGCACTAATGATAACTTTTTTCAAACTCTTCATAACTAACTTAACACCTTCGATTTAGTACAAGGTTTGAAATTTTGCTCTCAAAACTCTAAATGATGCTACCGATCAAGCTAAGTGACAATACTTTCTTATGAAATAGTTTTAACCCAACATTAAAAGCACAAGGGATATTTTCAAAACTCCACCAATGCAATCACTGGCAATCCTCCTCAAATAAATCTAGGAGTATCCAAAATTGATAATCCCAAAGCTTATCATGTACCCTTAATTTTTCAACAAATGAAATATCTTTTAATGACTTATAAACCATTAACTTATGCTAATAATCCACCTTCATGGTATGATCCTAATAAATTCTATTGGTTTCATGTTGATGTTGATCATTCCCATGAAACATGTTATGGGCTTACCAAAATTTCTATTTATTTTATGTTAGGATATACATTCAATCATGATACTATGATCAAAATACATCATCACGATTATGTTAATGCATCTCAAAAGAAAATAAATTTCAAACCTTCTTCCTCTAGTAGCCCAACTTTTTTTATACCTCCAACCCATAACATTCATTGATATCTCTCTTGAAGGAGTGTAGATGGGGTGTCTTCAGACATGGAATATACTAAAAATGTAATGGGTATCTATGTAATTGACACTGACTATGAATAACATTATACCAATTCTCAATAAGTGAATTCATCTAAAGTCAATTATTTATGTAAATCCATCCATAAAGATCTTATCACAAAGCCAAAGAAACCATCACTCCAATAAAAAATTATCAAAGGCACCACTACCATTAACATACCTTATAAAACCACTAAGGAAACACTTCTACAATCAAAACCTCAAACTATCTCTCTTCCTACCAAAAATATTTTACCTTCCAAGCCTTGTGTTGGTTCTTGATCTCTAATCTCACTGGAATTTCTTAGAGGAACACAACTCTATGCCTTGTAAAATACCTCTCATGGAGTTAGTTCACACTTCTCCATATCATCTCAAATTCTTAATGCAATAGTTATAATAAATTGAATAACCTCCTTCCCTTAAATTATAAAAACCTCTTCAAGATACTACACCAATAAAAGTACACACCATCAAAACTATTTGTCCTTCTTCTAAACCTTTCATTGAATTCCTTGAAGAGGATATGCTCAATAATGAAACTATCTTTTGAGATGATGACCCACCTCTCTTCATTAAAATCACAATTAATACCACCCTCATTAAAAAACTTTTAGTAGATGAAGGGTTGGGAATTAATGTTACATCCCTTTGGGTAATTTAACAAATTGGGTATAAAAAAATATCATCTCAAGCAAACTCATCTCACATGTCATGGATTTAATAAAGAAGAATAAAAAACCATTTGGTTATTTTTGGCTCCCTTTCACTATTGGACCCAAAACCAAATGTACCAACCTCATGGTTCTTGACTTACCATTATCCTATAATATACTCCTAGGTCACCCATGGACACATTGTATGAAAGATATAGCCTCCTATACTAGCCAATGTATCAAGTTTATTTATAATGACAAATATTATAAACATGAGGCCGATCCTAATCCATAGAATATTCAGCTACCTAACCCCCAATCTTAATATCAAATTCCAACCATTTCATGAATTAATTATGCATGTTTACCTAAAATCATCAACATGAATCTAGATTTATAGGAAACTCTTGCTGATCTTGCTGATGATGATCTAAATGACTTGTAAAAAAATTTCAATACTAATAAGTTACTTCCTTAAATTTTAGAGTGGATCCCTCCTTCCTTATTACCCCATGACTGTACCATCCCTCTCATTGATGAAATAATTAAACTCCCTCATCCATGTAATACACATGAAGCATATTAAATGGAAGATGACTTATAATGTAATGAATATGGAGTGGACAACTTATTTCAAGACCCTTTAACCATGTCACCTCACAAATTTAGTGATCTAGGTGTATCTCCTTCTGATGCTCCTCTAGATACACAAACATGTACTATATCTTACACCTATGATGATAACTACATCATGGCACAAGCTCAATCATGAGACTTAAACATTCAAAACTATAAAAAAATCTTAGCCAAAATACATGCCTCCAACCATGATTTTCATGTCATTTCTATGGATAGTGAGATAGAACCTAATGATCATGTACCACCAATTAATTCTCTACTTCTTGATACCCCTAGGGTTGTTAAACAAATCTTACATCTAATAAATTAAGAACTTTTGGAACCTTATATACCTTACATATCACCAATCACTCTACCAACTCTCCTACCTACCAATTATTATATAGATACACCTATTATCAATCTAATTGAATCCAATCAACCTTCATCAACAATTCCACCTACCCCTAAAATTACCCTTGATTCTAAGGCAACAAATGTAAACTATATACATTCTACATATGATCACCATGGCAATAAAATCTTTGATCTTGAAGTAGATATGGAATATTATGGATCCTTACCCATGATCCATAATGATGATTCCATACTTGAGTTACTCCATGCTAGAGAACCTCAACTTCCACAACAACATCATCAACTTGGAAATTTCAAATAAAAAACTCCCCATTTTAATAACTTCATTACTAGCATAGATCCCAAAAAAAATCCTATTTCTTCTCTTCCCAAGATGGAAATGTTATGCTCATTAAAGAAAATATGATAATATAATATGGTACATCCTCATGTCCTAGACCCATAACAATCTCTAAATAATTCATGCTAATCGAGCATGATAACTCTAGCCTGTTCTTCAATACCTATCATGAAACTTTTGCTTGGTCATATGAGGACATGCTAGGTATCAACCCTAGTATCATTGTGCATAACATCATCACATACCTATATTCCAAACCCATCCAACAAAAACAACATAAAATTACACCCAAAATTTCCACCCTATGCCATAGAGAAATTATCAAACTTTTAGATGCCAAGTTCAATAAACCTATTGACTATTTCGAATGGGTTTCAAACATTATTCCTTCTATGTAAAAAAGTCACCATGGTCATTTGTATATGCATCAAATTTTGTAATATTAGTCTTTCATATCCCAAAGTCAATTTTACACTACCTTTAATAGATGTCATCATAGATTCCACTACTAGATATGAAATGTTATCACTCATGGACAATTCATCAGGCTATAATCAAATTCACATAGCCCTTAAAGACCAAAATAAAACAACATTCACTATATAATGTGGAAACTATTGCTATGTTAAAATTCCTTTAGACATTAAAAATGCTAAATCTACCTATCAATGTGTGCCATGAATCACATTTTTCATGATCTTATACACAAAATTATGAAAACCTATGTGGATGGCCTCATTGCCAAATCAAAAAGGTGGACAACACATATCACTGATCTAGCTATCATTTTTGATTGATTAATCAAGTAAAAGGTTCTAATTAACCCATAAAAGTTTGTCTTTGGTATTACATATGGTAAACTACTACGGTTCTTAGTCTCTCTTTATGGTATTGATGTTGATCCTACTACAATCAATGTTATAGTCAACATACCCATTCCTCACTCTATTTAAAACATTCATACTTACCTTTACAAGATTGGGGAAATTTGATGATTCATCCCAAAAATTTATTACCACATGTAATCTATTAATTCCATTCTTAAAAAAGGATCTAGAATCGCTTGATCCCTTTTAGAAAGTATTCCATAACATGAAAGAATCTTTGTTATATCTTCCCACCCTTTGCCCACCTTCCAATGATCATCCTTTAATTTTGTACACCTCTTCTAATCCCATATTAGTTGGGTTAATGTTTTTCTAATAATATGGTACCATAAGAGAATACACTATTTACTATATTAGTCAAGGCATCATTGATTATGAAAAATGTTATATTAAAGTGAAAAATGATTGCCTTGCTATCTACTTCATAGCAGAAAAGCTCCATCACTATATGATTTATCAAACCACATATATCATTGTCCATTCCATTCCATTTCACAATTTTTATCCAAAGCATTTATACCTAGAGATAGAATTGAAAAATGAATGGTTCTCTTGATGGAATTTTACCTTTGAATCATGACACAAAATATCAATGGACAATTCATTGTTGACCAACTTACAGTGGCACCCATAACCATTAAAAATCACCTCCAAGATAATCTCCTTGATGATATCATTATATATATTAAATTTAGTAATTAGGACATCTCCCTTAAATATTATTTTCATAATTTTACTATTTATTTAGAGTCAAATAATCAAGAAGATACCAATATCATTCTCAATTTACTAAATCCAAAGTAGTTATCAAAGAGCTTCCTAAAGTCACCATTGATTTACATGAAGACACTTAGACCCTCCACTTTGATGGTGACAAATGCCTTCAAGGAGCGAGGTCAGGTTATATTTTAACTAACCCTCATTGTAAGATCATCCCTCTAGCATTCAAGCTAACCTTTGATGCCACTAATAACATGGTAGAATATGAAGCTCTAATATTAGGTATGAAAGAATCACTTTACTTAGATATCCCATATCTAAATTAATTTGGTGACTTACAACTTATCTTCCACTAGGTTAATGGTGATTACTAGTTCAAAAGTGAAAATAATATCACTTATCATCAAATGGAAACAACACTCATCAAAGAGTTTGTGTTTTTTACCATTGAACCAATTTCAAGTGATCAGAACTCTATCACTGATTCTCTTGCTTATTCAACATATATTTTTCATTCTCATCAAGTACTTAATGATTTACTATTTCTTATTCAAATAATAAATTCATCATATTCTATCTAACTATAGGATTCACTCATCTATCACATTGAGGCTGCCACTACTCAACAAATCCCATGGTACAAAAACATCATCTAATTCCTTGAGCATCAAACTTATCCTCCAAACATACATTATTGTTAAAATACTAGAATATGTAAATAATCCTTTAAAAATGTCTTCTAATACAACATCCTTTATTATCATCATGTATAAGGTATCCTACTCCATTGTGTAATACAAGAAGTAGTCCCTCCTCTCCTTAAACAAGAACACAGGGGAATTTGTGGTGGTCACATATGGGATAATTTTATCATAATTTAGGAAAATATGCTATCAATTTTTCCAAAAAGTGTAATCCATTCCAACTTCACGATGATTTAATCCATTCACCACCAGCTAAACTCTAAACTATGTAGTCTCCTTGGCTATTTCCATGTGGGGATTAGATATCATTAGAAAATTATCTTGGTCATAAGATGGTCATGTTTTTATCAATGTCATGGGAACCACTATTTCTAAATTTATCCTTAATAAAACCATTTTTCTCTTTGGATTTCCCCATACTATCATTTTTTATAATGGAAACAATTTCAAAAATAAGGACATGAGATAGTTATGTGCTAAATTTAAAATATCCCACAAATTTTCCATACCTTACCATCCATAATGCAATGGCTAAATGAAGTCCACTAAAAAAATTCTCAATAAAATTTTATAGAAGACCATCCAAGAAACCCACACTGATTGGCATATTCACTTATATCTCACACTTTAGGCCTATCATATTAGCATACATATTTCCACTAGGGCAACACCGTTCTTACTCATCTATGGTTTTGAGTCTGTCTTACCATTAAAATTTAAACTCCAATCCTTATGTATATCTCTTCATGGTATTATTCCTACTGAATAATTATGTGAAGCTCATGTTTATGCCCTTGATATTCCTGATGAACACCGTCTAATCTCTCTTCAACATAACTACCAATACAAGGCTTGCATCACCTAACAACATAATAAAAATGTTAAATAATGTATTTTCAATGTTGGTGATCTAGTCCTTAAGTTAGAATATACCCATGATAAAAAAGAAAAATATGCCCAAAAATTGTGGGGCCCTTATTTAGTAAAATATATTCTTGGTCCCATCACCTATCACCTACAAACTAATGAAGTCCATGTTTTTAAAGAACACACTAATGCATAATTTTTAAAGAAATACTTTTCTTAAATATTTACCTTCTTATCATACTTATATATACTATCCTACTAACACTTATTGTAAGATTTATATAAGGATCTCACATTATGTAACAATCTCTTTTTACACAAACCTTAGTTCTTTCCCTTTGTCCTTTGGTTTCTTCATTTCATGAGTTGCATTGTAATACCACTGATAGTACTCAGTTTTCCTCATAAATTCATTTTGATTTCATACATTGATTTATCATATCAAGTTTATTATTTTTCAATACTTTGTGTACCATTTTGGTTTTCTCTTTTGTGAGTTGTTATGTAAGACCATGGATAATACCCTCAGTATCTCTTCACAAATACCATTTTTGACTTTTTTCGCCTAGTTGGTCTTATCTTTTATGATTTTTAGTGTAAGACCATGGATAGGACCAAGCTCCCCTCATAAAATCAATATATAATTTCAAACATGGTTACTAAACTGATTATTCTTTTTCTATAATGTTAAGAAATGGTTACAAGTTTGTCATCCCATATTCTTAACTTTAGTTTTTGTTTATTTTATGGTTAAAACTTGAATAAAAAACTATGTTATCATGTTTCCCTACACTTAAATACATTTTTATGATAATAAATCATACTTACCTATCATTATATCCCTTTTCACTTTATCACATTTTTTGTAATTTGAATTAATTCAAATTATTTCATGTTTTCCCCCTTGATTTCCTTTCCTTTCATTCTAATTTGGATAAAACAATGTCGAATTCAAGATGACACTTTTATTTCACATGAATAAATAAGAATCATAGACACCATGCTATCTAAGTTCTCTTTCTTAGAAACCATGTCCAAAGTTTTCAAATGATAGTCATTTTTAGCATCGATATTTGGTTCTCGAATTCATATGGAGGAGGAATAGAAAAAGCCATAAAAACTTAAAAGCCAAATAATTTAAAACAAAAGTCAATGATCAAAAGGAAATTAAAAAATATAAAATTCAACATCATACCAACAGACATGATTTATAACACATATCCTATCTCCAATCAAAGTTGAAACTCCATAGTTGGCCTCATGATAGAGTTGAGTTCCATTTGGGTAAATTAGGCTAGTAGATTGGGATAGGAGAATTCAAAATAATCTATCATGCTACCTAAATTGTCATACAACTATCTAATTTTCATAATACACCCATGACTCTATAAGGGGTCCTGAGGAATGGAGAACACATTATAGGAAGGTAGGTCCATTTTTAATTTTCATGCATATATATTCATGGTATGATATTCATAATTAATTTGATGACCTATGATTTATGTGGTTAGGAAAATTTCTTCAGAGTCCTTAATGTTGAAAGTCTTCTTATTTTGACAAACCTAATTTTAGTGTCTTGACTTTGATAAAGAGTTTTTATACCTTTATTTTTACTTCATTTACCCCAAAACCCATTTCATTTTGCCCCTTGATAGGCAAGTTTGATTGTAAATATATTTCCCCAATTCTATATTCCCTATTATTCACATTTTAAAAACATGCTAACACTAATTCGTTTCAATTTTATCTATCCTTAGACCAAAATAGTATGCTTGAGTGACTATGAATTATCTCTTTTATACAATTGATTTACATTTATATAATTTCCTCAATTTATTTTAATGTTTTCATTATCATTATTTTTTTGGAAAACTATGTTCATTTATATATTTTTTATCATTCCCTTTTTCGAACAACTGCGTCTATTTCTATATTTTTGATACTTCCTTTTTTTTTAGACAACTGCGTCTATTTATATTTTTAGTAATTTTTTCATTATTAAGTGAATTTGGATTGTTACTTCTCACTCACTAATGTTATTTTTGATTTTCATGTACTTTTTCTATTGATGATTGAGTAAGGATCATTACTACTCACTCATCAATGTTGTTTTACCATTTCTTGCCCCTCTTTATTTAAGTAAAGATGTTACTACTTTTCCATTGATGTTATATTTTAATTTTTTATGTATCTTTAGTTTGATTTGGTTTTTTACCTTTCTTACTTTAGGAATAATTCTTTGATATTTTTGGTCATTTAAAAGCCTTGGATTTTCAATTACTTGATTTAATCTAATTTTTTTGGGTTGGTCATTTGGTCATAACTTAGCATTTATCACCTCATATTTCCAAATTTGCAATTACATCATGACTACACATTTTCATTTATCTTGGTTTTCTTTCATTTTATTTTTATTTTATCTCTTTAGTTTTGTATCCATGGGTTTGTCTAAAGCAGTCTCTATGCCCTCTATTATCAAAACTACAATTATAACAAACAACCATCCAATGTTCAAGGTAAGTCAAGGTATACACACAATACTTATTTATTTCCATTCAATAATTTAATTTTAGTTATTTTATGCTTTAAAATAATATAATTTATTTAGCTTCAGTGTTGTGTGTTGCTATGTTATTTTCCCAAAGCACTATCCCCTATTACACTTGCGTGACACATGATGAGATTTGAGTGGAACATACATATACACATAGTATTTTTAAATTTTATCAATTAATGATGATTTATCTCTTAAAATAACCTATTGAGTCTTAATCTCTCTAAACACATTCCTTAAAGGGTACACTCGGAAAGGGGTGGGTAGACCATTGGATCTTCTCAAGATTGTTGTCCCCTATACCACCACTTGAAACCAACAAAAATATCTTCTATAAACTTCCCTAAGATTTGAAACCTATATTACACACTCATATAAGTAATTAAATACCTTAAACAACCCCTACCTAAGCCAAAAATTCTTTTTGACATTTACCAAACAAAGTCAACCTAGGCCAACCCTATACTTAAAATATATGAGCATGTTACGGGACTAGGTCAACCTCAAATGACCCAATCTAAGACATAACTAATTTTATTAATTAATGATATAGGGTTGATTGGAATGAATATATTGGATAAAATTTTTAATGGGTTTAGAGTTAGATATAACTATATATACACATCCTTTTTTCCATTTTAGAGAGAGATATAGAGTTAATTATTCATTTGTGCTTCTTTAAAATTTACTCTTACACCATTCTACGTTAGGAGTCATTACTTAAAGTTTACATTTGGAGAAGAATATTGTATTTTGGGATAGTCTTGAATAATTTAGTCTAACTTAGTGATCCTTACAAATCATAATAATCTCTTGGAAAGCACCATTGGCCAACAAAGAGATTGAGTCTTGACGGGTTTGTCTTCAAGGTAAGTATATTTAACTCTTACTCCTCTATTTTAGTAGATATAAGTATCATAATCAATGGATTTTAAATGTATTTATCTCTCCATTCATTAATGTTATATCTATATTGACTTAATTAGAATTATTCTATGTATTTTTACTTTTATGTTTAGTACCCCATTTTGTGCCACATTCTTTGCGAGTACTAGGTTAGATTTTAATTTACTTTGTCATTTAATCTATGAAAAGAAAACATAAGAACTAGATAAAGTTATCACATTATGTTACTTGATTAGAGTCTTTATAACCCTCTCTAGTGATATTATTGTAGTAAGGGACCCCTCAGTTAGGTCTAGTGGATCCATCTTGGTCATGACCCTGATTGTCTAAATGCACCAACAAGCAGAAGGGTAAATTTGATTTATCTTCTCTAAGCTAGGATTGATTTGTAGATTAGATTCACTTTCCCTTGTATACAAGCCATGATATAATGGATACTTCATTCCTAATCATATCGATTAGTGGCATATTTTACATGTTATTGGGATGCCCATGGATTTTGAAGTTCTATGCAAGACCTTATATGGTACATTAATATGTCAAATATATACACTATAACAAGGTAGTTATAATTTTAGGAGTTCAATATGAATACCCTCTCTAGTTAGTGGAATTTAATCCACCCCTCACCATAATTAGTTATTACATTTATTTAGGATTATTATATAGATTCAGTTCTTACTCCTATTCAGGGCGATTATTTAGAGGTAGTTATTACACCCATACAAGATCTATTTATACATTCACTATAAATGACAATAGTTGATTCTCCTAGGTAACCAATGTCATGAAAATTATCACATTAGAGAGTTATTTGGTAATATTATATCTTCTTATCTACTATAACACATACAAAATTAGTTTCACAAATAATTCAATGTGTCCCATAATGAACACATGAACCTATGCATTTTCCTAATATGCAACAATCTTATAGATATTGTAGAGTTATCTATTATACACAATACCTTATGAATAGTGATGATGATGGTTATATAACAACACATGATTCCTTTTCAAATTTAAATACAACTATTGTATTCAACATACCCCACCATGTATTTTTCCTCTAAAAAATTGGGGGACCTTTTTTCTTTTTGGAAATAATGAATATCTTATCTAGGTATCTATGTGTTTTAAAGGATTATTATGGTTGTTATTAATTGTTAGAAACTTAATGATTTGAATGTTGAATCATGTTGAGGCATATTTATTTTCATTTTGAATCACTTTTTCAAACTAGCCTATTAATGAAAAGAAGGGAAGAATGAGTTTTCATGACATGAATTTAGCTTACTTTATTTCAGAGTACTTAGTCTTCGACAACTTTCATTATAGAAGTTTTCCTTTTAAAAAATTTCTCATCATAAAATTTGTATTCAAATAATTCACTTCATCATGAACTTTTCTTCAAAAATATTATTTTTGGAAATTTTATTATTAGTAAATTTTGCTTCGAAAGAATTTCATCGAAAGGTTTACTTTGACAAGTTTGGTCTATCACAAGCTTTACTTTGGCAAATTTGTTTTAGAAAGTTATCAACAACTTTTCATTCAGAAGGATTTATGTTAAAGGAGTTGTTTCAGTGGATGTATTTTTTAATATTATCTTCAACAAATTTCATTTTTAATACTTTTTATTGAAGTTTTTTTTGGAAATATTCTCTTTGGAAACTTTCTCATCGGAAGCTTTATGTCGGTAACTTTCTTTTCAGGATCTTTCCTCCTTGAGAAATTTCATTTAGGAAGCTTTCTCTTTAGGAAATTTATATGTAACTAATTTCACCCAGACCAATCTTCCCAAAGAATACTTATTCATTGACAACTTTATTTCAAAAACTTTGGGATAAAACGTTTTGAGATAAATCTCTTTGAAGAACATTTTGATTTTTAGGTATTTTGACCTGAAAGAAAAGTTTAAATTTTCTTGATTGGGCTACATAATGAAAAATAAAAAAATAAGAAAGGTAACAAAATGGCACCTCAAATGAAAAGACATCATACATGGCATGTACACTAGGATAAGGTGGTCAATTTTGAATTGAATGAAGGTGATGAGCTCGTAAACATTGGTGATTAATGGTGCAAAAACTAGAAATCAATGCATTAATCTATTAACATCAAGCCCCCAACCAAGTTCACATCATTAAATCTTAGAGAGATTGAGTAAAATTTATCTTTATATAACACTAAAATATCTAATTATGACTTGAGTGATTTTATTTCCACATAATTTAGTTTAGTACACACTATTACAAAAATTTTGAAGCGTACAAGTATCCATCAAAACACCCTCTTGGTTCTCCATCAAGGATTCCACAGAGTATTTGGACACAGTGTTTGATGCTGCTATATTTAATGGTAATTATCCTAATTACTTAGCCTTATGGGAAGTCGTGGAGAATTTAAGCTCTTTTACATTGGAAGAGGACATTTAAATTAAGGATAAACAACTGGTGAAGGACATATTTACATTAAAACATCAAGCCCTACATTATGTAGTTGTAAAATTAGAGGTCATGCCAGTCATAGACTTAATATGAGGCATACTATTCAAGGGATGAATAGTAGATGATAGATACCTTCACTACATTGATAATAACATAGTTATCATATATATTTTGGGGGATGCATTTAATAGGTATTTGAGCCTACCCATTCCATATGTCACTTTAAATTTTCATACTATCATTACTTAGAAGAGGTACATTAATGTAGAGTGATATATATCAAGGTAACTTCTCCCTATAGAAAATCTCACTCTGAAAGAACATGTCAAGAACCCTATTCCCATCACCCAATTCAGAATGGGAATCTATGTGGGAATGACACTGTTAAATTGAATTTTTGGCCATGCAAGAATTTAAATCTTAAATTTGGAGTGGGTTCCCCTAATACACCTGCTAAATACCCCATACCACACCTACACTTTGGGGGAAGTAATCAATTCATGCCTCCAAGAATAAATCTTGCACAAAGATAAGAGGTCATTGGGAGCAAATTTATACATGATGTATTATCTATTAGACGTAATCATGGGGATAGTGTATAAGCACAATGGATTCCTATGGGATACCAACCTAGACATGATTAAGAAAATAATTTGTGACTATTATAGTTTTGTGTACATCTACTCATATGTTAGACACATAGTGAAGATTACTAAGGATATCTACCCTAAGGTCTGGATGGCCATCCATGATTGGAATTTGGCAATAATTTCACCCAACATAGCCAAAAAACTTGCTAATAATGTAGGATGCTATTGGATCTACCCAGATTACACTATTATCATGGTTTTTGGCCACAAGGTAGATCCTCTTCATCTCCCTAAGTTCATTATAGAAAGAATAGTTGAGCAAGAAATTGCATACCACATATATAATGACATTGATGAGGAATTAAAAAAGAACAACAATGCCACATTCCATGACTCACACATCACTATTGGGAGAATATAATATACTATATGGAGGTAGTTCAAGGAAGTAGGAAATGATAGGAAGGAATATGCATTGCCTTCCCTCCCTCATAGATAGTGGGACCCTCATGGAAAGGTCCAAAATAAAATTCACCCCCTTGGCCTCACTTATAAATATGAGATAATGGATCATGATTTTCTATTCCTAAATGATAAAGATTATGAAGAGGTGAAACAAAAGGCTAAACTATAGGATTGAGTGAGGACCTACTAAGGGTGATATAGGCAAAACCCTCTCTCACACTCGACAAAGTAAAGTTTAGGATCCCACCTCCTGAAGGATGGATATATTATAATTTTCAAAGTGGTAGGCCATTACAATAGTTGGAAGGAGAGGGATAAGATCCCCAAGGTCCCCTCATGTCTCAAGACCAACCATAAGACCAAAAAAATTGGTAAGGAACCACTCATTGGAAGATAAGATGAATAATTACAAGACTAACAAGTTCCTACTTATACACAAGTTAAATAGGAATCAATGCTCCTAGTTCAAGCATCAAAATTTGAACTGATACAAGTTAATTAAGATTTGGCTGAGGACATGACTCAAGGAAGAGACAGTGCATAAAAAAATATGTTAGGATCATATTTTTAGAGATTTATCATGATGATGTTATGGTGATCTCATGGATGTGCTTTGATGAGTATATGAAGTGCTTTGGTGAGTGGATGATGTCATGGTGGTGTATATGTAACAATGACAAAGTGTGGAATGTGCTTGTTCATGTATGCTTAAAGGTGGCTTGGTTGATCTTCAATGTTGACTTGATTAGAGGTGTTTAAGGATAAGTATGGTGATTAAAACATGTGTAAGTGGTCCCTAAGATGTTATATATTATTTTAGAGCTTGTGTGCACAAGTGGACTTCATCTAGTTGATCATAGTTCTTATCTAGACACTTTGGGTCTATTAGCAAGAAATCTAAGTTGGCAGTTTGATGATGTCACCATTACCATGAGGGAAGAGTCAAGGGGAGTTGGTCATATGGTTGTGATAAATGTATTCTATAATTGTTATGCACCATATCTCAAATCATGCATCAAAGCATGGTTAAAGATATGAGGGTGCAAAGTTGGCTTCTCAGTTAGAATTCACTATTTTCCTATACTTAGCCCAATTTGTAGTTGGTTAAAAAGAGCTGAGTAAGTATGTATGAGTTCAAAATTCATACACATGGAGGTTCTAGGAAAAAATGATCACATGGATTTGTTTATCTTTAGACCTAGTTTATTTGTGCTAATTTACAAATCATGTGATATAGCACATTAAAAGATATGAATATGCAAAGTTGGGATCCCAGGTAGTTTGACTGTGTTTTCCCATACTTAGCTAATTTTTGTAATGAGGAAGAAAGAGCCAAGTGAGCATTTTGATGGTGTTATATCTTACACATGTGAATGTGTCAAGAAAATATGATCATATGAATTTATTTAGTTTTTAGCATAGATGATTTATGTTAAATATAAGATCATCTGTTAAAGCAAGACAAAAGTTATGGTTGATCAAAGTTGGCCTCTCAGACAGGTTTGGACATGGTTGGCTCTATGATAAAAGTTTTTGATAAGGCATGTTAATGGAATTATATATTGCATGTGTAAGGGTTCCAAGATTGGTATATCACATGGTTAGATTATCTTATGTGAGGATATCATTTGGTCTAAATTTGAGATCCTACATCAAAGCACAAAAGAAGTTATTAAAGATAAAAAATTGCTACTCAGGCTTATTGATAGGGTCCCCATAGTCATTTTTTCAAGTGTTAAATCTTGAGTAAGATCAATGGTGTGCATTTATCCAAGGAGTCAAGAGGTAGTGAGATTAAGATAGGTGCATGAAGTTTAAAATTTGATCAAATGTACAAGATAATGACCCAATAATGAGTGGGCATTCGTACAATTTGATCAATGATGAGTGTTGATCATTATTGACCTTGTTGGTCCACAAAGATTTATGGAGAATATTAACTCAACATTTCAAGAGGACATGAGATAAGGTTAAAGTGACCATGGTTTAACATTTGAGTTTGGTGGTATATGCATTAAATCTCATACAAGATCGATGGTATGAGATTGATCTTCAACTGAAAGTATACAAGATTCAAGCATTGTGTTTGAAGCTTAACTGTGATCATTATTCAAATATTTGAATTTAACACAAGAAAAACTAGATATCTATATTTTGACCATATATTTTGATATAAGGAAAATTTTCTCATATTTTAAAAATAAAAGTGGTAGAAGACTCCATGGTTCATATACTGAGCCTAATTTAAAGATCTTTAAGTGAGAATAATCAAAGATATCAAGCCTAGAAGTTGACTATATGTTCATGTTTATTATGCAAGTGACATGAGAAGGATATTCAAGCTTATATTGATGTTCTTTTGATGTCTCATGATGAATTATCTATATGAACATGTTTTAGACTCTAGGAAGATGTCCTATGTGGATTTTGGAGGTGTGTTAAATCTATCTTGAGTATGAACAATGCTTAAAAATTAGATTATGTATTCATTCATGGTGACTATGTGTACTAGGTCAGTGTTTGAGTTATTTGAACATACAAAAAGGTGATCTAAGTTGACTATGATCATTTGAGGATGTCTAAGAGGACATAAGGAGTGAAACCATGCATTTGAAAGTGGTTATGTGTTCTTGTTCCTTGAGTGCTAAAGGAGTGAATGGGTTTACATGAGACCTATAAAGACTACAATAGCCTTATCAAAAGGTGTAGTTCCTTAAGGGTGACCCATATATGCTATGGATGACCTATGGATATTTTATTGAGCCATGTATTCATATGATATATGTATTAAGGGTTAAGACATGGCTAATGGTTGACTAATATGGTGATAATCAAGATTACTCTATAAATAGTGGAACCAAATATGATGGGTTCTAGACTTATAAGACTTGGAGAGGTGTGAGAATTGAAGTAAAGAAGAGAAGAGGCCAAGTTTGCCTAATGGTTGGGTTGATGAGTAGATCAGATTGAGGACTATGAGTATGACCTATAGGTCATGTTGCTAATGTAAGAATAATGCTCTTACAGGTTGAGCATGAAAAAAGAGGCCTAGAGTGATCCAAAATGATGTTTTGGATGTCTTGAGAATGAGCAAAGGATTATTGGTGTCTATGAGATATTGGTGATTGGTTTGAGAGACTGATCAGTGTGTGAATAGTGTGTATGACCATTTGGTCATGTTTTTGAATCTGTGATAGAGTTATTTCTATGAAAGATGCATTAAGTGTGTAGAGTTAAAGAGTGGGGATAGTTAGGATATGTAATGTGTCCTATTTTATCTTTGTGTGTTGGTTCAAGTATGTAATGTGATTTGATCAATAAGGAGTGTTGTGGTGATAGAGTTATTTATAAGAAGTTTTATGTGATCCAAAAGGTGGATTTGGATACATTGAGAGATTGATAATCATAGTTCCATCATCAAGTGTTGAAGACATCATTTCAAAGGTGGAGTTAGTCTAGGTGTTGTTGTGGGTGCTCAACATCTAAGGGGGTTGTTTCCTCCTTACAAGTTGAAACTTACTAAAGGTCTAGTTGTTGTGGGTGCTCAACTAGACGGGTGTAGTAGTTCCTTATGGGATTGTAGTCTCACTAAAACCAAGAATGGTAATTCCTTGATTACTAGCTTGTTGGTCTAAATTGGTTCTTATTTTATAGGATAGTAGTCAAATTATGGGTTCCAGTGGGTTTTACTCCCCAAGAGGGTTTCCCACATATATCATGTGCTATGTGCTTGATCTTAGATTATCTTTCTTGTAAATTGCTATGAATGGCGTGTATAATTCATGAATGTTTATGGTAATTTATTAAGGACTTGTAAAGATCAAAATTAAAGTTAGAACTAAGGTTGAAATATCTGGGCTCACTGATTCACCCCTCCTCTCAATGATTATACCTTTAACAATTGGTATTAGAGAGAGTCCTTTAGAGGAATCCTAACAAATTGAAGATGATACTAAGTAGGTACAAAGATGGATAAGTATTTGAAGAAAGAAAATAAATAATGGAAGGATGTGATCAAGGAAATTTAAGAACATATATTTACTTTGAAGAAATATTCCAAAGAGGATGAAAATGTTATCAATGATCTCAAGGTTAAACTAGTAGACTCCAAGACAAGTTTATGTTCAAAAGAAAAGGACACAATGTTTGATAAAGAAGCTTGCCATGACAATAAAGAAGATGAAAATACAAAAGAAAATAAGTATCAATAATAGATCAATTATATTGAAGTTCATGCATATATATTGAAAGACATGGCTAACAAGGTAAAAAAGGATGAAGAAAAGATTAATATTATTGAGGATTAGTTAAGAACTACAAATGCAAATCTGAAATCAAAATAAGATGAGTGCAATCAGTTGAAGGTTGAAATGAAGTCATTGAAAAGTGAGCATGTGATTGCGTTAATCAAGTTAGACAAGATGTAAAGGAAGCATAAGAAGCTTGAGCAAGTGAATAAGAATGAAAACTTGAAGAGCAATGTTAGAAGGTCAACTACACAACCTCATGTTATAAGGTATGCTAGTTTATTTCATGGTCTTTGTTATGCATGTAATAAGTATGGTCATAAAGCTAATGACTATAGAATGAAGTTAGTCAAGAATGGGCATTCATGGAGCTATGATAAAATTATTTTTTGGCCAAAGATTGATCACAATTCAAATATATCAAACAGTACAAATGATGTTTTTAGTTTTAGTTTTAGATTCTATCTAAATAGTGTTAAAAGGTCTTCAAGGTATGAAAAAGGATATAGATCTCCTAGAAGGTTTAATAAAGGACAAAATCAGGTATGAAAACCAAAGATTATCAATGCTAATCACACTAGTCCAAATGTTGATAAGAAAGTTTCTCTAAAAGGCTATGTAGCAAATTAGTATAAGCTCAAAGATCAAATAGGTAAGATGGTTAAAGAAGAAAAGAAGGGTTAAATAATGGTATGGAAACTTGAGGTAGTAAAAACTAAGAAGACTAATCCTATTTTGTCTAAGAGTGTTGATGGATTGTTTGCCAAGGTAGAAAAATAATCATAAATAAAGGAAAGTTAAGAGTTTCTATTGACAACTTTTGTTGACAAGTCTAAACCAGAGAATGTGTCAACTATCTGGTTAGAAAAGGAAAATCAAAAGTTTGATCATGTTGAAAATAAAGAGACTAAGATCAAGGGAAGACCAAGGCACTGGCTGAGGCTAGTTTTGAAGTGTGTATAGATCCAAGTGAACATCCTACTATTGTTGAGCAAGTTTCATGCAAATAACATCAATTATCAATATCTAGTAATGAGATTCCAAACTATAAGGTGGATTCTTAAAATGAAAAGGTATGTCATGAATATGTATTATCTCAATGTGTTATTAATTATATCTTGAATAGAAGGAGATTGATATAGAAAAGGAACCAGTTGTCATAGTTAATCCAAAGAAGAATAAGAAGAATTATAAGTATCAGATGACTGAGGAAGAGAAGGAATATGAGGATTTGTGGGAAATTCCTAGTTTCACCCCATGGTAGAATATTGTGGTGTATAGGAGGTCTCTATCTATGCTTCTTAAGGGACTCTTTTCAATAGGATAATCAAGTTTTTGGGCTTAATATAATAATGTCAAAATGTACAAAGACTTTTTTTGATCTTAAAAGGTCATTATTTAAGGGGGAGTAACAACTTCATAAGTTTTCTCCATAGGTTTGTGAATCAACTATAGTATAGAGTTAGAATGGGTGGTTCTAGATGCCTTAATGAAGTTTGATGCACTATCAATAAGTTATTGGTGATCATAAAGGTTTTTGCATTTATTTGTGATGTGCTCAAGGTTTTTTGAGTTCTAATGGTATGTTGAAACCAAATTGAATATTTTTTAGTACTCTCAGTTTTCTTAGTTTTTGGATTAAGGGAAAGAAGGCCTAAGATGGGTTACAGGAAGTCATGGTTCCCAAAGGTATAAAGGCTCAAATCTTGGTCTAGAAGTGTGTGATGGGTGTCTCCAAGTGTGAAATTAGTTTCAAAAGTGTGCATTGACTAGAAAGAGGTCTGTTGACCCTGCTTGCTTTGAGATTCTAGTGTTTTGGGCTATGCTATAAAAGTAGTTTATCTTGTGAATTAAGGTTTAAGGTCTCTTAATATGTTTAATATTAAAAATGGGTGGTTAAATCAAGCTTCACAGAGAATTGAAGGTTTGTCGTTCTCATATTATTCAAGTTTTTATCAAGTTGGAGGCCTAATTAGAGAGATGGTTTGTAAAGGAAGGATGTTGAAAAGGATGTTATTATTGATGAAAATTTGTGTGATTGAGGGGGAATATAAGAGTGATCCAAATATGAAGTTTTAGGTCCTAAAGATGTGTCTACTAAAAATTATGGGCTCTATAATTTTTAGGTAGGGCTATAAGGAGGCTAGACATGCCTAATTTGAAGAAGAGTTTTTTTTGCTCAGTTTCTCTAAAAGAGAAAGGTATGAGAATATGAAGGTATGTTATCAAGTTGTTCCAATGCATGTTTTCTATTTTTTTTTATTGTAGATGTAGAGTTGGTGGTCATGGAAGTGTCTTGAGAAAGAAGGCTAGTAATCCTGCATGGTGGTTCTTCATGGTGTGTGGAGATCTGAAGATGCTCAAGTGGTAATATTTATAAGAGTGCTTAGGGGAAGTACCTCTCATATGATTATTTATGTGTTCCATCATATTTTTATGGTTTTGTGTGTTCTTTATTAATTGGTTGCAATGCTTGACTGAAGAGAGTATTGGCATGGAACAAGAAACGTTTAACAAGGCAAGTAGAAATAGACTCAAGGTAAGGGGGAGTTTGTATCATCTTTATAAAATGGTAATTTCATATTTGATAGTATTTTCAAGTCCTCAAGATTATTTTGTACCCACTTTGTCATTACAAACTATATGGCGATGAAAAATTTACTGTTGAGGAGAAATTTACTATTGTGGGATTGCTTTGAAGAAGAGAAAAGATGAGCTATATATTGATATATTGATGGGTGTTAACATCAATGAAAAAGGGGGATATTATTGGATAGTTTTCATGAGGATGTCCTAGTGGTATATATCTGATGATGACAAAGTGTGCAATGTGCTTGTTCATATATGCTTGAAGGTGGCTTGGTTGATCTTTAGTGTTGACTTAATCATAGGTGTTCAAGGTTGAGTATGGTGATTAGAGAATATGCAAGAGGTACCTAAGATGTTATAAATGATTTGAGAGATTTTTTGCACAAGTGGAATTCATTTGATTGATTATAGTTCTCATCTAAACACTCTGGGTCTAGTAGATGAAAATTTGAGTTACTAGTTTGATGACATCACCATTGTCACATGGGAAGGAGTCAAGGGGAGTTGGTCATATGGTTATGATCACTATAGTCCTTAGTTATTATGCACCAGATATCAAGTTATGCATTAAATCATGATCAAATATATGAGGGTGTAAAGTTGGCTTCTCAGTCAAAATTCACTATTTTCCTATACTTAGCCAAATTTACAGTTGGCCAGAAAGAGATGAGTAAGCATGATGAGGAGGTTAGAATTTGAACACATGGAGGTTCCAAGACAAAATGATCATATGGGTTTATTTATATTTGGACCTAGTTTATTTACACTAATTTATAGATCATACAATGTATCATGTCAAAAGATATGTATATGTAAAGTTGGGCTTCTAAGTAGTTTGACTATGTTTTCCCATACTTAGCCAATTTTTACAATGAGGTAGAAAGAGATGAGTGAGCATTCTGATGGTCTTATATCTTACATGTTTGAAGCTTTCAGGAGAATTTAATCATATGGTTTTATTTAGTTTTGAGCATAGGTAATTTATGCTAAATCCAAGATCATCCACTGAAGCATGATAAAAGTAATGGTTGATCAAAGTTGGATTCTCAGGTAGGTTTGGACATCATTGTCTTTGTGACAATTTTTTTTGAGAAGGAATGTTAATGGAATTATATATCACATGCACAAGGGTTTAAGGAGAAGTATATCACATGGTTGGATTCTCCTATGAGAGGAGATCATCTGGTCTAAATTTTAGATCTTATGTTGAAGTGTAGAAGAAGTTATTAAGGATAAAAATGGATACTCAAGGTTATTAAGAGGGTACCCATACTTAGTCATTTTTGCAAGTTTTAAAGCTCGAGCAAGATCAATGGTGCACATTTCTCCAAGGTGTCAAGAGGTATCAAAATGAGGATAGGTGCATGATGTTTAATGTCTAAGAAAATGTATATGATAAGGAGTCAATGGTGAGTGGGAATTAATATAGTTTGAATAATGTTGAGTGTTGATCATTATTGACCTTGTTGATCTATTGAGATTGAAAGAGCACTTTAAGTCAACATTTTGAGAGGACATGAGATAAGGTTAAAGTGACTGTGGTTTAACATTTGAATTTGGTGGTCTATGAATTAAAGCTCGGATAAGAATGATGGTGCAAGATTGATCCTAAGTTGAGATTCCATGAGATTCAAGCATTGTGTTCAAAGGTTAACTATGACCATTTTTATTCAAATATTTGAATTTAACATAGGAAAAGCCAGAGCTCTATATTTTAACCATATATTTTGATAGATGATGAATTATCTCATGATGTAAAAATAAAAATGGTATAAGACTCCATGGCACATCCATTGAACCTAATTTAAATATCTAAAAATGAGTACAATCAAAGATATTGAGCCTGTAATTTGACTATGTGTTCATGCTTGTTCTTCAAGTGACCCAAGAAGGATATTCAAACTTATATTGATGTCATTTTGATGTCTCATGATGAATTTGCTATTTGAACATGTTGTAAACTCTATGAGAATTATCTATGGATTTTTGAGGTGTGATAAATCTATCTTGAGTATGAACAATGCTTAAGAAGTTGACTATGTTCGTTTATGGTGAGTGTGTACACCAGGTCAGTGTTTAAGTTATTTGAGCATACATAAATATGAGAAAAGTTAATTATGATCATTTAAGGATGTTTAAGGGGACATAAGGAGTGGACCCATGTATTTTAAAGTGATGTCTTTTTTTTGGCTCAAGGGAGTGCTAAAGGAGTGAATGGGTTTACATGAGACCTATAAGGATTGCAATGGTCTTATTAAAAGGTGTAGTTCCTTAAGGGTGACCCATAGATGCTATCACCAACCTATGGATATTTTATTGAGTTATGTCTTCATATGATATATGTATTAAGGGATAAGACATACCTAATGGCCAACCAAGATGGTGATAATCAAGATTAATCCATAAATAGTGAAACCAAAGATGATGAGAGGTGTGAGTGTTAAAGTGAATAAGAGAAGAGGAAAAGTGTGCCCAATGGTTGGGGTGATGAGTAGAGAAGATTGAGGAATATGAGTATGACCTTTAGGTCATGTTTATAATGATAAAATAGTGCTCTTGTAGGTTGAGCATGAGTGAAGAGGCCTGGAGTGATCTAAAAGGATGTTTTGAATGTCTTGAGAATGAGCAAAGGATTGTGAGTGTATATGAGATCTTGGTGGCTAGTTTGAGAGACTAATCAGTGTGTATGACCATTTGGTCATGTTGTTAAAGCTATAATAGATTTTTTATAAATAAGGATGCATTGAGTGTACAAAGTTGAACAGTGGGGATAGTTAGGATATATAATGTGTCCCAATTGATATTTGTGCATTGGTTCAAGTATGTAATGTGATTTGATCAATAGGAAGTGTTTTGGTGATATAGTTATTGCTGAGAAGTGTTATGTGATCCAAAAGGTGGCTTTAGATACATTGAGATATTGATAATCATAGTTTTATCATCAAGTGTTGAAGACATAAGTTAAAAGGTGGAGTTGGTCTAGGTGTCATTGTGGGTGATCAACATCTGAGGGGGTTATTTCCTCCTTACAAGGTGAAACTTGGTAAATTTCTAGTTATTGTGTGTGCTCAATTAGATATCTATAGTAGTTCATGATGGGATTATAGTCTCACTAAAACTAGGAATGGTAGTTCCTTGATTAGTCATTTGGTGGTCTAAATTAGTTCTTGTTTTATAGGATAGTAGTCCAATTGCACATTCAAATGGGTTTTATTCCCCAAGAGGGTTTCCCATGTATATCATATGTTATGTTTTTGATTTTGGATTGTCTTTCTTTTACATTACCATGAATGATGTGCATACTTCATGAATGCTTATGGTAATTGATTAAGTAAAACTATAATTGAATTTAGAACTAAAGGTGAAATATCTAAGTTCACTAATTAAACCCCCCTCAATGATTGTACCTTTAACACATATGCTTGGATTCATATGATGAGAAGGAAATAATGGATTCAACATCCCCAACACCTAGAATTATTCCCCCTTCTCTTCCCTAATATATGATAGTTCCATAAGTTAGTAGAGTAACAAAGTGTTATCAAAGGAAACCTAAGGGGGATAGACAATAGACCCTACCCACATAAACACTCAAGGAGGAAAAACCTTGACTAGAAGGTGATCCAACATAGAAAGTGGATGAGGAGGAGTTGTAGTAGGCCAATTAATAAGCCTACAAGCATTGAAGGCCAAGGCACCTCTCACTAAGGAACCATATGGTAAGGGTCCTCTTATTACAACCCCTTTAGGCCTTTTTCTTTTGATGTCTTTACTCATAGTTTATACCATCCCTCCACCAATTATTTATACATTCATTCCTATTCAGTCACTTTATGTGGGTCTCCTCTTTTTTTACCCATACGCTAATCTTATTAGTGCCACTTGACCTGCTCCACCCTCCACTACTATAGTTTTTATTCCTTCAATGTCCATCCCATCAACCATAGCTTTGTCCATTCTATCTATCAACCACTCCATCACTCTAATTGTTTTTTCTTCTACCCAATTGGGTTCACATTTTTCCTCTTTAATACCAACCTCTAGAACCATAATATTAACCACCAAAAGGAATCTTAGGAAGAAACAAGTATATGTTGTGCATCTAATGTCACAATTTGGAAACATAGACTAGTCTAAAATCATTTGGCCATCAATTTCCAATCCTTCCATTGAGATTGATCCTAAGGAGCATGTGAAAGTGGAAGCTTAGCCATTAGATCCCTCAAAGATCACTCTTCTATATTGGGCTAAAGAGTTAGGAGCCTTGACCTCTAAGAGAACCAATTTGAAGATCACTAAAATTTTAATGGTGATCTCACTATTTGATAAGGCTAAAACATAAGTATAATGGGTAAAGAAGAGGAAAATTAAGGATAGTTCAGGTATAACTTTGATCATGGAGGAAAGGGAAGAGGTTTGTTCCCTTATCAAGAGATACAATAGGTAGAAGGGTCAATCCCCATATATTGAGGACCTTAATTCCTACATGGAGACCCATGTAGATGAAATATTGGCCATACATGAGGGAACTAAAATGGATAGACAAGATATCAAAGAGGATTTGAAAACTCTTATAGAGAAGTAATAGGTAATTTGAGTCCCCCAAGGCATTAAGAAAGATGTGTGAAAATGCATCACTTAGGTTGTATGAAATTATAGATTCCACTAATTCTTTGAGGGTCTATTTGTCTCCCCATGTTAATTCTATAACTAGATTATTCAAGTCTTAGAGAGGATAAGAATAAGCTAAATTAATTAGTGTTGTATGCCCCCAATAAGGCATTTAGCCACTTGGACTTTATGACCCCATTGGTGGCATCAAATTATTATATATTATATTTGATAATAACATAGGAGGCTTGGGATTAGGTATAATCCTCTGAAGTTCTTGTGAACAAATTATGCAAATAAGATAAGTAGACCAAGAAAATTTTGACTAAACTCAAATTGACAATAATTCAAGATAAGAGAGGGAAGCTAGTGACTCAAGCCACATTTTATTAAATGATTAAGTAATCCTATTATGGATTCAAATAGAGTGTACAAGGTTTAATATTAGAATACATTAAATCCAATTTGAGCATAGCTAGGAAAAAGGAGACAGATGTAGAAATATTTTGGGTTGACTTTAGAGCCATCAAGACAAAACATGCTAAACTGATGAAAGAGACAAATAGGGTGACTAGGCTGTATCTTCTAGATATGAACCTAATTAAAGCACAACATGTTAAGGAATATAAGCACTATTAGGAACTAGATGACAAGAAGAAGTCAACCCAACAATGCCACCTACCAGTTTTAATCCATATACTCTACCTAAAGTGATAACAACTACAACCACATATTCACCACCTCACACTATAGCTCTAATGGTAACTTCATCTAAATCAATAATTTCATCTCTAAGTACAATTCCAGTTACCATGCCATTAAACACAAGTACAAATATAATTCCAAAGATAATTTTGAAACACATTAAGCAAGACCCAATTTAAATCAAAGGCTATTTTTGTACTATTTTGCATGTAGTGACTATAAGTCAATAATCAAGTCCTAGTTGCATTTATATTTTAATTAATTGAATCAATTTTATTTAGTATACACATATTACATGATCAAGATATTTATAAGTTATTGACATGTAACCAAGACTTATCTTATAGTCTATTAAGATGTAAACAAAGTGTTCTAAATTTGGGGGATGAGGCAACCCCTTCTCCAAGATCTTTATGTACATGTAGAACCCTCTTTTCAAATGGTTAAAGTTTTTGATGAATATACAAGAAAACATCAATAAATTTATTGTCATGCAACTATGTTAATTCTTTCTTCTTCCCTCTCTGTGTTAATAAATTTGGAGTTTTTTGTGTCTCCATTAATTTAGTAATTCTAATGTGAGTCAATGTTATACATGAATATAATTATTTTATTAATAAATATTAGTCTTATATGTGCAATAAATATTAAATATTAATAGATTTCATTGATTTATATGGTTAGTACAAGTTGAATCGATACTCCAACATGTGTAGAGGTATCTCCTTAGATATAGTCTTTTAGGTGTGAGACACAACTACCCTAGATAAATTCTTGGTCTGAGATATAATTTATTATAAAAAGGTGTGAAAAAATAGCCTAAATAAGATCAATCTTCAATTAAGACCATTAATCATCCTATATCTATTAATCCCAAACTTCCGATCGTGTTAGTTTGCAAGTGTACAAAAGCTATAAAAAACAAACACTTATTTTTGAGATACTTGTCCACCAAAGAAATAGACTTATAAATTCCATTTAAAAGACATAAAACATTCTTTTATACCTTAACCTTCTTTCCTTTTTGAGTTTCTTTTAAATATGGCCACCATAGGATAGTCTTACACCCATCCAACTCACCTATTGATTTATCTTTTATTAGAATCCATGCATCTACCTATAAACTTGGTTAAACAACCCATAGACACAACTTGTTATTCCACCATCGAATTATTTTAACCACATATCTAAAATTCATGCCCTAGAATGATATCCTTCATATTTTAAACCTTGTTAACCTTGTTTAAAACTCTTTGAGGTGTGCATAAAACCCACATCAACAACAACTACACATGTTACCTTTCATTTAATAAAGATAACCATTGCATGATATTATACAATAACCTCCAATGACCATCCCATTGATGGGATAAATGGATATCACATTTAGGCATTTTCAAGATAAATTAAAAAAAACAAAAAATTTAAATATTCAAAAAATAAAAAGTCATTACATAAGCATGTCATGAGTTGTTAGACTACATTAATTACATATGTTACTTATCACATGTTTTGTATATGGTATATTATTGTAATAAACATGAATTTCACAAGGTATATGAGTGATACACAAGACATACATATAATATATAAACACATAGATGTTAGATCTTTGCTATACCTAGGGGCCATGCCAATGTTGGGGGCATATACTTCCATATGTTTCATTATCACATGTTATATATTTATATGACCTCTTTAATATGTTTATCTATATATATTGCTTTCACATTCCTTATACATACTCATTTTGTACACAATGCCACATGGATATGCTTGTAGACACCGAAATTCAGCATAAACCTTTAATTACAAAGTTTTTAGCCATTTTGATTATATGGGTCTTTAGATAAAATTTAAATACTTAGTGGTGCATTTATTTTGTGTTTTTATCTTTTGATTATGGATTTAATATACCTTTATAGTCCCCTTATCCTATCTAGGTTACTTGAGTCTTACCTTAAAAATAGATATCCTTAACCCCAAGTTAGTATCAATTAGTATGGTCAAGACCAACCATCGATATTGACCCTCAATATTTTTATTTCCATTTTTTACATGTTTCTATTTATAACCATTGGTTTGGTCCCTTTAATTTTATTTTGGGTATGTTTTAGCACACACCTATGTTTTTAATTCAAATTCATAAGATTCATATTTATACAAAACTTATAAGATACATTTAGGATAAGGAATTATCACATTGAAAAAACTATAAAATATTGAATTTGATTATATTAAATCATTAGAGCTACATTTGAAGCATTAATGGTTACAATAAAATTTTGCATGCTTCTGTTAAGGACAAATAAGAGAAAGATCATCTAGATTTGTATTCACCATTTAAGACACACAAGTAAGTGGGAGAACTAAATTTGTGTTTGAACCCTCTTCAGATCATTACAAATTTAGTTTAGCACTTGGTATTTCAATGGGGATTGACCAAGGCTAATCCAACTCAATCTTTTTCACCCGATTCCCCCAATTTGATGTCTTAAGTTTTTATGCAAGAAACTAGGGTTTGATATTTAAAGTGCACGTGCATGTGTTTAAAATAATAATAAGGTCAAAAAAGACATTTTTGACATAGGTGAAGAATCATAAAATAAATAAATCCTATTTTTTTAAGGTCAAGATCAATAATTGAGACTATTTGATAAAGTTTAATATTGACCAAAAATAGAAACAACATTCAATTTAAAAAATAAACAAAATAAAATTACTTCAACACACCATAAAATTATAAAATAGGCCTGTGTAGATCCAATAATCATAATAAATAATCCAAGTCATTATATATCCCTTCTACTTATTTATTACAACATCTGAATTTGCATGTTTGAATCATAATTTTAGATTTTTATTTTATTGAGTATGATGCCAATATAGGAACTTGAGTTCTATTTTTAGAATAAATTTATTTTATTTTTATAAGTTTAATTAATTAATTTATGATATTAATTATTATTTTTCACTTTGAGACATTTTCCAATGATTTATTAAAAAATAGGTGGAATTGTTAGTTAACTACTAATTCATTCCAATTCATTGTAGTTCACTTCAGTGTAATCTAATTCACTATTTAAATAATTAATTGAATAAAATAATTATCCAATAATTCAAAAAGAGTAATAATGTGGTTTATTTATTATATTACTTAAATTAAAGTTAATTTGAGTTAATTTACTTTAATTAGCTTAGTTGGTTGACTAGAATGACTTTATAGTTGCATGTTTGACTTTACTATTAAAGAGGCTTCTTACATGATATACAAAAAGTTAAATTTAATTTATTTAATATATTTTAATTTTATTTAATCTATTATAAATTCACTTAGTGGTCCATGAATTATTTATTATATTTTTACATTTAGACATTACTTGCATTGCAAGTTACCTTGTAATAAGCTTATTTTAACTTTCTTTATTAATAAGAATTACACACAAAGGTTGTGTAGTGCATTAATTAAAATTGAGAATATTATTGTATGTTTTATATATGATATTATTTTAAGTATAAAATAATTTAGACTAGAAATCATATATTTTCAAGTTTGAAGCTGTTTAAGACATTTTTTGATCAACAATTTCACTCATAACATAACTAGTTTGATAGCTAGTAATTTTGGGACAATTTTGTTGATACATAGATTTAAATTTAGAGATAAAAAAAATATGATTTTAAATAAATAAAATCATTAAAAATATTCATTTAGTATAAGATCCATGTTCAAGCAAGGTTTAAAAGGTTTTTCAAGTAATTTTTAGAAGATACAATGGCTTCAATGAATTATGCTTCCATGAATATTCTTATTTTCAAAAATGACAACTTTGATTGTTGGAGACATCAATTGAAGAGAATTATTGTGTGAAAAAAAGTTTGGAATAATTTTATCCATGTGTACACACAAATTAAATATTATAACACTTTGACACAATATTAGAAAAGAACAAAAAAAGATGATGAAAAGGGAGATGGACAAGCTATATTCTATATTCGAAGTGTCATAAACCCCAACATTTATCTAAGAATTGTAGGATGTAAGAATTCCCATGAGGTATGGAATAAATTGGAGATTCATATCAAGGATTTATTAAAGTAAGATAAAAATAACTCTAAACCTTTAAAATGAATTTTGAGAATTTGAGAATGTTAGATTTTGAAAGAGTTGAATATTATTGCATAAGGGTAAATGATTTAGTACATAAAATGAGGTTTTAGGAAGAAAATATACAAGATAGTGTTATAGTCAAAAATATTTTTAGATATTTAAGAAAAATATTGTTGCATATTTTGATCACTCTTTAAGAGTGTAAGGGCATGAAAACTATAAATGTTGATTATTTAATTGGTTCTCTCTTATCTCATGAAGATAATATGAGATAATATGTAGGATATATAGAACATGGTCTAGAAAAAACACTTGAAACTAAGGAAAGGGTTTCAAAGACAAAAGAGAAAAATCTAAATAAAAATCAAAGAAGTTTACAAAATTTAAATTCAAATAAATTTTTTGAAGCAAACTTCAAAAATATGAGAAATAAATACTTTACTTGTCATTACTATAAAAAACTAGAACACATGATAAAATATTTCAAGATAATAACAACTAAGAATAAAGTCAATAAAGAAAGCGTTGAGAAGGATTTTCAATATGAAAAAAGTGAATTTAAAGAGGGATCAGATTATTATATCACATGTTTAATGGGAATAGATAAATAAAATAATTTTTTATCTCTTAATATAGGTTGTTCAAATTAGGTGACAAGTCAAAAAGATGATTTCAATAGGTTCGATGATTCCTTCAAAAGTCAAGATAAATTAGGAGATGTAAAATCCATAAAATTTTAAGGAAATGGTATAATTAAAATAAATAAATAAAATTTAAGGGTGATATAATTTATTATAAAAGTGTTGATAATAATTTCAAAGGTTATAGTGATGAAAGTAAGGCATACAAGTTTTATAATCTTGTTAGTTAATCAACAGTTATTTCTAAGGATTGTAACTTTTTTGAAAATGAGTTATATTATGACTATGATAATTTAGATACATATTTCATGAGTGAATGAGGCATAATATTGAATTTTATTTTGATGGATTACAAAGACCTACATAAGTTTCTAGCTCATTAAGAAATAATACTAGCTCTTTGCAAGAGACTAGTCATCCATATACACCAATGATAAGAAAGAACAAGAATTTGTTGAATCCTAATCCAACCAATAAAATTTCTGATAATAATTATTATATGAGGATAAAAATTATTAAATTAACTTAATTGATGATACTTATGATAAAAATACTACATTTTCATTATAATTAGTGACTAGTGAACCTAGAAGTTATGTAGAAGCTAGTCAAAAGAAAGAATGGGTTCATATTATGAAATTAGAGATGGATTAAATTGAGTGGAATGATACATAAATTTATTTTAACCTAAATTTTATAAATATGCCATTGTTACAAATTTATTCTACAAAACTAAAGTTGAAAGTGATGGCACAATTGACAATCTAAAAGCTAGGCTAGTTGCAAAAGGGTTTGCACAAACATATGAGGTTGACTATTAGGAATCATATGCTATTATGAAATTTAAAGATAATATAAGACTAATTATTTTTTTATATTCTCATAAAATATTTAAAATACATAAAATGTATTTTAAAATTACATTCCTTTATGGAGTGATTGAAAGAAGAAGTATATGTGGGGTAGGCACAAGGTTTTAAGGTAAAGGGAAAATAATTTTTGCTATATAAGTTGAATAAGGATGAAATATTTTGGTAATAAATAATTTATTATTTTTTATTATATCAAGGCTTTGTAATAATTAAAAATGAACCAACTATTTATATACAAGCATTAAATTCTAAAGTTTTATATGTTTGTCTCTATGTAAATGACTTGATCTTTATAGGTAGCTATATGGAGATGTTGAATATATTCAAGGAAACTATGAAATAAGAGTTTGAGATGTATTATATTTTATTTATTAAGTAATTTTTTTTTATGTAAGTCCATTAGAATAAAGAGGAATTATTTATTTATCAATCCAAGTATGCATAGGACATGCTAAAGAAGTACGATCCTCAAGATTCAATGTATATGGATACTCCAATTTAAAGTGGAAAAAATATTATGAAAGAGGATATAATTATTTAATATATTAATAATAATTTTACAATTATGGTGAGAGGTTTTATGTATCTAACTATGACAATCCCTGATATCAATTATGGGGTTAAACTAGATTTTAGATTTATGGGCAAACCATCACTCAAGTATTTGAAAGTAGTTAGGATAATTTTTAGATATATAATATTTAATTATAATCATGGTGTTAATTTAAAATTAAAAAATATATCTATGTTTCATTGGATAAAAATGTTCATATTGAGAAAGATCTCTTGATGATAGGAAATCAACTTCAGGTTATTGTTTCACATTGGGAAGTGGGTTGGTTTCTTGGTCTTCAAAGAAACATGATACAATTGCATTATCCTATATTGAATATAAATATACAATATTTACATAATATTTAATACAATTAATATGGTTTATATTACTAAATAAGATACATGGAAGACTCAAGGAGATGATAAGAATCTCACCTCTTTGCATCAAAAGAGGGAATGTTGAGTATGATGTCAATATAGGCACTTGAGTTATATTTTTAGAAATAATATATTTAATTTTTTTAGGTATTTTTTAATTTTATTTAATTTATTTATAACATTTATTATTTTTTTGGTCACTTTGGGACACTTTCCAATGATTTCTAAAAGATAGGTGGAATTGTCAGTACACTCCAGTTCACTAGAGTTCACTATTTAAGTAGTTAGTTGAGTATAAATAATTATCCACTTATTTATAAAGATTAATAAAATGGTTTATTTATTATATGAATTAAATTAAGGTTAATTTTAGTTAATTTTCTTTAATAATATTTATTGGTTGACTAAGATGATTTCTAGTTGCATATTTTACTTTATTATTAAATATGCTTCTTACATGATGTCTAAATATTTATAGTAAGTTAAAATTTAGTTTATTTAGTATATTTTAAATTGGATTAGTATATTTTTAATTAAATTAGTGGTCAAGGATTTCTTTATTGTATTTTTATATTTAGTCTCTACTTGTATTACAATCTTCCTTGTAATACATTTATTTTAGCTTTATTTATTAATAAAAATTGCACACAAAGGTTATGTAGTGAATTAATTAAAATTGAGGATATTATTGTATGTTTTATCTCTTATATTATTATATGTATATAATATTTTATGCCAAACATAATATATTTTCAAGTTTGAAGCTATTTAGGACACTTTTTGATCATCAATTTCACTCACAACATCGCTAGTTTGAAAACTAATAATTCTGGGATAGTTTTATTGATACATACCTTCAAATTTAGAGATAAACAAAGTTTATTTTTACTCAATAAAATCATTAAAAATATTCATATTTTATTTTTATTCTACCAATGTATAATTAACCTTTATTATATTAGTTTCTATCTAGTTAAAGGATTATTATTTTATTGATTCAATTTTAGATAAAATAATGCTATTACTATACTATGATACTAACATATATGGATAGTGTAGACTAGTTTTTACTTATTATATGCTTCATCGATGTTGTTATTTTTCCATGATAGAATAGATATTTTTATTTATTATGTGCATCACCTTGGCCTTACTTGTGGCTCCTTATCCTTATTTGTTATGATATTAATGTTGATTACTTGTGTCTCTTTAACATTGATTCTTAGTGACATATTTATATCCCTTATATGTATCCACTTGGTTGTATTTTTAAAATTCTATGTTATTGTGTGACATTTCATTTTGAGATTTCTAATCTTTTGTGATTCTTATGATTATAGTTTCCTTGATACATATCACACATCTCCCATTTTTGTGTTATGTCATGATTTATATCATGAACTTCCTTTCTACATAGCTTTATTTAGTGACAATTAATACTACATGCTTCAAAAATAATTCCACCTTCACATAACACTTATATGACCTTGCATTATATATGTTACATACATGCCTTGATGTTATAATCATTAATATGATGACACACTCTCCACATGTTGACATGTTTTTACATGATGTCATATTTATACAACATGATATAGTTTAACTTTTTATGAGATAAGTGACCTGCATGATCCATGTCTAACCTCAAAATGGGGGCATACTAACAAGGTTTTTCATATATAATAAAGTCTCCATGAACTATTTTAATTTTAGTATATAGATTTAAAAATTCATATATGATTCAACTATTAGAATTATTAATGTGGGCGTTATGCACACTTTAGATAATTTTAAACAAGGTAACCTCTAATATTTTGGGATCTCTGTGGAACTTGGTTCCACTCTAGGGTACAAGTTACATGTATGTGGTTAAAAAAATTAGGTCGTGGAATAACAACTTAAGCCTATGGGTTATTTAAACAATTTTATGGGTGGATGTGTGGATTCTAATAAAAAGGGGGAACATACTAGGTGAGTTGGATGGGTGGAATATTATCATTTGATGAGTAAATACAAAATAAAATCATAAAGGAAAGAAGGGTAAGGTAAAAAAGAAGGTTCTATGTCTTTGAAAAGAAGTTTATTATAGTTTCTTAGGTGGACAAGTATCTAAAGAACCAGTGTTTACTATTTAAATCTTTTGTATGCTCGCAAACAAACATGGTTAAGAATATGGGATAGTAGATATAGGATGCCTAATGGTCTCAATTGAAGGTTTCTCTTTTTCAAGATGTTATTGTACACTTTTTTATAAAAGATTATAGTTTGGATAAAGAATTTATCTAGGGTAGTTATGGCTCATACTTAAAAGACTATATCAAAGGAGATACCTCGACAAACCTTAGATTATCAAGTTAACTTGTACTAACTATCTAAATCAATTAAAACTATCAATATTTAATAAATATTACACATCTAAGACTAATATTAATTAACACAATAATCATATTCATTCATAACATTGGTACACCTTAGAATTATTGAATCAATACGAAAAGATAAACTTCAAATTCATTAACACAGAGAGGGAAGAAGAAATAACAAACATAGTTGCATGATAATCAATTTATTGATTTCTTCTTATATATTCATCCAAAACTTTAACCCTTTTAAAAGAGGGTTCTACATGTGTATAAAGAACTTGGGGAAGGGGTCACCTCATCATACAAGTTTAGAATACTTCGTTTACATCTAAAAAGACTATATGATAAGTCTAAGTTACATGTTAATAACTTATATATATCTTAAACATGAAATGTGTGCATGATGACAAAAATGATTTAGTTGATTATAACATAGATGCAACTAGGACTTAACTATTTACTTATAGCCACTATATAAAAAATTATACAAAAATAACCTTCACTTTAAATTGGTTCTTGCTTAATGTGTCTCAAAATTGTCATCAAAACTATAGTTGTGCTTGTGCTTGATGATGCAGTAAATGGAGTTGTATTTAGAGATGTACTTGTTGATTGAGCTAACGTTACCATTGGAGCTATAGTGTGAGGTGGGACTAATGTGACTATTGATAGTATCAATATAGTTGGAGTTTATGGATTATAACTATAAGGTGGCATTTATGCTACCTTATTCTTAGCATCTAACATTTGGTAGTGATCATATGCCTTAGCATGCTATACATAAATGAGGTTCATGTCTAGAATATGTAGTCTAGTCACCCTATTTGTTTGTTTCATAAATTTATCATGACCTATCTTGGTGGCTCTAAATCCAAAATGAAAGACTTATACCTCTATTGCCTTTTTCCTAACTACACTCAATTTGGATTCAATGTCTTCTAAACTTAAACCTTGTAGACTCTATTTGAATCCATTAGAGGCTTACTGAATCATTAATCAAATGTAGTTTGAGTCATCATCTTCCTTCTATTGTCTTGAATTGTTGTTAATTATAATTGTATTAAAATATTCTTCACCTACTTCTCTTATTTGACCAATTTATTCATAAGAGCTTCAGAGGATGGTACCCAATCTTGGGCCTCCTATGTTCTTATTAAAGCTAAATTCAAAGCATTTGATGCCTCTCGAGGGGTCATCAAGTATAAGTGGATAAATTACTTATTAGGAGTGTATAACACCAAGAAATTTAGCTTATTCTCATCCTCTCTGATAAGTTTGAATAATCTAGTTATATAATTTACATGGGGAGCCAAATGGACTCTCAAGGAATGAATGAAATCTAGAATGTCATACAACATAAATAATGCATTATGCATATCCTACTCAATACCTTAAGGATATCTAATTACATGTTATTTCTCTCTAAGAGTTTCCAATTACTTTTAGAGTTCTTGTATAGCCATTGGTTCCCTCATGTATGGCTAGGATTACATTTGTATGGGTCACCATGCAAGACTTGAGGTCCTCTATGTATGGGGACTGAACTTTCATCCTATTCTATCTCTTTGATAGGAAATAAACTTCTTCTTTTTCTTCCATGATTAAAGTCTTGCCTAAGCTATCATCTAACTTCCTCTTCCTAAGACACTGTACTAATGCTATAGCCTTATAAAATAATGATCTCACCATTGGAAGTTCAGTAATCTTTAGATTGGGCCTCTTAGAGGTTAAAGCTCCTAACTCCTTGGCCCAATCTAGAAGAGTGAGCTTTAAAGGATTTAATTGTTGAGATTTTGATTACACATGCTCTTTAGGTTTAGGATTAGTTTGAGGAAGGATTAGGTAAAGATGGCCACATTATTTAGACTAGTCTATGTTTCCAAATTATGGTATTGGATACACAACAAAGATTGGTTACTTCTTTAAAGCCCTTTTGGTGGTCACTAGTATGGTTGTGGAGGTTGGTGTTGAAGAAGGAAAAGGTGAAACCAAATTAGGTATAAGAAGAAATAATTTGAGTGATGGATTGGTTTATGGATGGAATAGACAAAGATATGGTTGATGGGGATGATACTAAAGTAATAAAAACTATAGTAGTGGAGGGTAGAGTAGGTGAGGTGGTAGTAGGTAGATTAATAGATGGATGCATAAAAAGGAAATATGTAGAAAGTTATTGAACATAAATTAATGTATAAATAACTTTTTAAGGGATGGTAGAAATTGTAGGTAAAGACATAAAAGGAAAAAGGCATAAAGGGGTTATAAACAAAGGACCCTTAATAGATGGTTCACTAGTGAATGATGTATTGGCTTTTAATTCATACAAGCTTAAAACCTTGGCCTACTATAACTCATCATTATTTACCTTTTGTTTTGGTGGGGTATGTGGTTTATCCCCCTTTGGATTCCTTTTATAACACTTGGTTACTCTGCCATTGTGTGGAACTATCACTTTTTGGCCAAGAGAAAGGGGAATGATGCTAGATATTAAGGTTGTAAAAGCTATTATTTACTTTTCATAAAAGTTAGTCCAAGAAAATAATCATTCCTTCTTTCCTCTATGTAATATCTCTTCCTTGAGTTAGTTCTTTATCTATCTCTTGATTAATCTATATCAGTTCAACACTTGATGCTTGAATTGGGAACATTTGTTCATCTTCTACTTGTGTAGAGGTAGGCACTTCTTCTTATTGTTTATCCTACCCTCTAATGAATGGTACCCCATATACCAACTAATACTGATTGTATGGTTGATATTGATCTATGGATGGACCTTGAATATATTTTCCCTCTCCCTCTGGTTTCTAAGATGGCCTACCACTCCATAAGTTGGAATATCTCCATCCTCTATAGGAGGGATTCTAAACTTTGCTTCATCAATTCTGATAGAGGGTTCAAATTATATTACCCATAGTAGGTCCTCACTCAAGCCTATAGTTATTTCCATTTATTTCACCTCTTCATCATATTTAGAATTTAGGAACATAAAATAATGATCCATTGGCTTGTGTTTGTAAGCGAGGCCGAGGGTGTGAATTTTCTTCTAGACCTTCCCATGAGGGTCCCAATATTTATGAGGGAGGTTAGGCAATGCAATACATCAAAATTGACTTGGGGAGATGAAGAGAATCCACCTTATGTCTAACCACCATTAATTTAGGTAAATATAGTAGTCTCCCACATTGTTAACAAGTGTTCTAGCTATGCTAGATGAAATTATTACCATAGGCCGGTCATGGATGACCATCTATACTTGAGGGTAGAGATATTTAAAAATCTTCACTATGTTCCTAACATATGAGTAAATGTGCATAAAACTATAATAATCACAAATTATGTACTTAATCATGTATGGTTTGGGATCCCATAGGATTCCATTATGCCTATACACTATGCCCATGATTGCATCTAATAAATAAGACATCATTTATAAATTTCCTCCAATTAGCCTCTTATCTTTATGCAAGATTTGTTCTTGGAGTCCAATGTTGATTACTTACCAAAAAGCATAGGTGTGCTTTGAGGTACTTAAAAGGCCTAGTAGGGGAACCCACTCCAAATGTAGAAATTATTTGCTTGCATGGATAAAAATTTAATTTAGTAGTGTTATTCCAACATGGATCCCCATTCTAAATCAAGTGATGGTCATATGATTATTGACACGTTCTTTTAGAGTGAATGCTTCTCTCAGGAGAATCCACCTTGATAGAGTTCACTTTGCATTATTGGCTTTATTATAGGTAATGACAATATGTAAATAAAATGTGACCTATAGGATGGATATAATTAAATAGTTGTTAAATGAATCCCTTGAAATATATGCAAAAACTATGTTATTATTGACATAATGAAGGTATCCACCATCTACTATTACTCCCTCAAAGAAGAGGCCACATAGTAATTATATGCATGGAATAACCTCCAAATTTTTAGATGTGTAATATAAGGATTGACATTTGAATAGAAGTAGGTCCTTAACCAATTGCTTAGCCTCAGATAAAATATCCTCTTCAAGTGTAAAATAGTTTACACTCTCCATAACTTCCCATAATGCTGAGTAATTGGGATAATGACCATCAAATATAGTTGAATAAAAAACTTGTTGAAAGCATAATCACTGAGAGAGGGGGTGAACAGTTTTTTAAGAACTTTCTTTCAATTATACCCAATCATTCATGAACTATGAAATCAACATTGAAATCTAGCAAAGCATAAAGAACCATTCAAACAAGATAACACATCTATGAGTGGGAAACCCTCAATGGGAAGAAAAACCACTATGATCTCTTAAAATAGACTAAATTCATATAAAAAAATACCAAATTATATTGAGCATCAACTCAATTTGGAGCATAAACTCTACTAAAGTCAAGCACCCACTTGACTAAGCTTTAACAAGCACCTACTTACAAAGAAGCACCAACTCCCTAAGTGACTTAGTACCAAATAAGACATCTCATGTATTTTGATCACCACAAATCTAATATTTTGTTATGGTCTCATTTCAATACCTCCTTCTACTCAACCATGCAATATTTTATTCATTTATATTGAATCCATCCATTTAGGCCTAAACTGCCTTATATGTATACTAGACACATGGTCACACACCACTTGGTTGGCCACACACATTCAACCTCTTAGTGAAAAACTATAATAGGTATTATAAAATATTATGGACATGATTAAATTTACTTTAAACCCTTTTTGGTATACAATACCTCAATCAGGCCTTAATCCTTTTCAGGTCTCATGGAGACCTAATTGCATAAGGTCTATCCTCTTAATGCTAAAAATTGATCTTAATAGGCCCAGATGGATTTATCCAAAAAATAAAAACCATTAAAATATTTATAAAATTAATATTCTAACCTCATCCATAATTTATTATAATGGTATCTTTCATTCATAACATGAAAGCTCCCTTAGGACAAATTGCCCTATTAGGTATGTGTACCTCAAAAGTCTTTCCTATAATAATAAAGCTTAAAATACTCTTAAGATACTAAAATATGACTAATGAAACATTTATATATATATATATATATATTATTCATGACCTTAGGGTCATCACCAAATTCTTATAATTCTTTCACTTAGGATATAAAGGCTCAAGAACATCTCCGCAACTCGCTTACTTAGAACTACTAATTTACCTAAAAAACCAATCATGATGAATTAGAAATCTAATGCTTGTGTAGACACATGTCATGAATACTAAATTATATAAATGGTTATATAATTCTCTAGATCATCCTCATATATAAAAGTCATATGGTCTAATGCCAAGTATTGGTCTTGCAGACCAATTTCTTGACCTTATATCACACAATCTTATCTGAACTAGACTGGTCATTTTTTGAGAATATTTTTCACCATATACACTAACCTCCAAAACTTATTAAAAGCATAAACACGACTTAAAATTCATAAATAAACTATTAATTCACTTTGTTTCATCAATCTATCAAGCACAAACCCTTAAAACTATCTTTTCATCTTTGCTTGGGTTTTCACTATTAACACAATTAGGCATGTCTACGATTGGCTTACTTGGATACCAAATTAGAATTATTGAATACTATAAACTATCCATAAATCATAATTTAAATGTAAAATTATTCTCTATCTTCTTCTACCATCCATTTTCTTTTCTTGACCAATACAACTTCTGAGAGCTATAACTTCTTGAAAAATAAGCTTGTATATGTACATTTTCTATCGCATATGACTAAACACCACCACCTAGAGCTACTTGGGGGAGTTGAATACATGATCCAATAAATTTTATTTTAATTTTAATCCATTATGATCTGATTTGAACAATATTTTTCACATTGGGTCCTTATTAGGGTTTTAGGGAGGTTTAACATAGGTTTTGGTGTTAACGATTATTTATAAAGGATTGCCACTTGAATCCAAAAACAATGATAGATATTTTATCTAGGACCCTTACCCATATCTCCTTAACATCATATATTCCCATTCATAGGTTACACATGCCAAAGAATGACTGAAAGTGCTTCTCAGGTTTGAGACCTCATTTTGTAGCTTAAGAAGGCCTAACATAGTGATTCATGCACTTTTATTTCAATTCTTTACCTAAAACTTTGTGATCATGCCTAAAAAAATTATATAATATTTTTTCATGCTCACATATGAATAATTTCCTTGATATATGATCTTCATACCTCATTAGGCTAGACAAGGTCTAAGAGTTGTTTATGTGTAGACTTAGACTAAAGGTCTTACCCCTATAATATCACTATGAAAATATCATGAATGTTTTAATGATTTTCATACTTGATCAAATAGTTCCATTTAACCTTCACATGATTTTTTTCATTCATTTTCATGAACATACCTCTTCATGTAATGACTAGGCTTCTTATGCACTTTGATATCAATGACTTGTACCTTCATGAAAACATAAGACATTAGTTGCCTTCAAATTCTCTCTTTATCTTTATCTCATGACATCATTTTATCATGAAAACACTCTCTCAATGCACCTTGTCACATCACATAATGTCAACTAATCTTAGTCACCTTTGACATCAATGACAATACTCAACAATCTCCACCTTTTTCATTGATGGCAATAACCCTCAAAAACTTCTCTTAATAGGCTATTACTCCTCATTATGAACTTTATATACCTTTGACATTAATGATAAAAATATACCTAAAAATTATTTGATCACACCTCTTGTATCCAAAAGAATCAACACATAGGTTTATGAGTAAATGAAGCATCATAAAAATATGCTCCCCTATCTCCATGCATTCCTTATTGGCACTACTCACCTTTTCTTGGAGCCAATGAGCCACCTGATTAGCTCTTATTACCATTGACTTGTTAAATGACTATTAGGGGTAAGAATTATTCCCAATTACTATCTGAGATGTTCAAATGTTGCATTTGGAAGTGGTTTAGTCAAAATGTATACAATCTGATTCTTTGTAGAAACATATTCAATTTTAACACTTTGTTCACTTACCTGCTCCTTAGGAAATGATACTTGATGGTAATGTGCTTATTTATTGAGTTTATGATAGGATTCTTTGATATGTTTATGACACTTATATTGTCATAATAGATAGGTCTAAGATTATCATACTCCACCTTTTAGTCTTTTAAGGTCTATCTCATCCATAGGACTTGAGTGCAACATGAAGTTGTTACAATGTATTTAGGCTCACAAGTAGATAATGCCATAGATGGATGTGTCTTGATAATCATGATACTAAGCATTCTTCTAAGAAGAAATATTCTCCACTAGTGTTCTTCCTATCATCTAGACTCCCTATCTAGTATGCATTTGTATTGGTTGTCAAGTTAAAATCCTTGCTCCTTGGATACCAAAATCTAAACTCCATATTCCCCTTGCGATATCTAAGTATCCTTTTGACTCTTGTAGATAATTTTCCTTTGGGTCTACTTGAAATCTTTTCACAAGACCTATTACTTGCATGATGTCAGTTATAGAGGAAGTAGTGTATAGCAAACTTCTAATAATTAACATTTATGATGTCTAATTGAACTTTGAAGATCCATCTCACTTGCTTAACTTACACACTATGATCATAGGTGTACTAACTACCTTGCAATCTTCCATCTTAGATTTCTTCAACATATATCTTATGTACTTATGTTTTGAAATGAATATACCTTTTTCTGATTGATTGATTTGTAACCCAAGAAAGAATTATAGTTCTCCATACATGGACATCTCAAACACATTATTCATCACATCCACTAAGGCCTTAGTCATATTCTCACTATTTCCACAAAATATGATGTCATCCACATAGATAAATACTATCAATTGATGGTCATCTTCTATCTTTATGTACATATCACTATCTATAATTCTTCTTTTGAATCATTATTCCAATATATACCTATCCAATCTAGCATACCAAGATATAGGAGCTTAATTTAGACCATAAAGTGCCATTTAAAATCTACAAACATAGTCCTTGTTACCAAATAATGAGGAACCCTCAAGTTACTCTATATACACTTCTTTTTCCAAGTTCCCATTAAGAAAAGCTGACTTGGCATCCATCTAATACACTTTGAACCCTTTTAATATTGCATATGCTATAAATAATATAATAGCCTCCAATCTTGCTCTTGGAGTAAAGGTATCCTAAAAATATAGCCCTTAAATTTTTGCATACCCCTTGAATACCAATCTATCCTTGTTCCTTGTGACTTATCCATCTTCATTCAACTTGTTTCTAAACACCTATTTTGTGCCAATGACGTTCTTGTCTTTAGGCCTAGGAACTAGTTCCCAAGTCTCATTATTTTCTATTTTGTCTAACTCCTCATTCATAACACCTATCCAGAACTTGTCTTTGCTTGATTATACAAGGTTTTTAGGTTCAATATTAGACAATATAGAAACATTAGCTTGATTTAGGTTACTTATCAGTCTTCTTCTTGTTTTCATACCTACATCCTTGTTATCAATGATTTGTGATTTAGGATGGTCTATTTGAATCTATCTTGAAGGACCTTTTGAATATTGTCTTTCCTCCAATTTTCATCTTCTTCATCTATCTCTATTTTTTTTCTTCATTATTAAAGTCCAAATTCTTTGATGTATCCTTTGACTGAGAGTGTGACTTCTTAGAACTTGTCTCATCAATCTTCACATTGGTGTTTTCCACTATCTTTTACAACCTCTTATTATAACATCTATATGCTAAGCTCATTAATGATTATCACAATAATATACCTTCATTATACCTAGAATCTAACTTAGCTAAGTCTTCCTCATCTCTTTTGATGAAGAATTTTATTCCAAACACTCTAAAGTGTTCCACATTAATAAGTCTACCTTTCCATAATTCATAAGGTATTTTATTACCATCAGTCCTTATCTATCCTATATTTGGAATATAGACTATAGTGCTTACTACCTCTCTCCAATATCTATTAGATAACCTTGATTAATTTAGCATAGTCCTTGCCATTTCTTGAAATTTCACATTCTTTCTTTCAACTACCCCATTTTACTAAGGTGTCCTAATTGCTAAGAATTATCTCCTTATTCCATGGACCTAATAGAATTAATGAAATTAATTGGACCAAAACTCACCTCCTCTATCAGATCTTAGGTACTTGATATTTCCATTATTTCCATTTTAACTAGAACCTTGAATGCCTTGAACTTATCAAGAGATTTTGACTTTTCTTTCAATAATGCTACCCATGTCATTCTTGTGTAGTCATTTATGAGTAACATGAAATATCTATCTCCTTGAATGATTTATAATATTATAGGTCCACAAATATGAATGTGTATTAAATATAAAAGGTCTTTTAGTACAATACTTCTTAGATTTCAAACTTTTTCTAGTTTTCTTACCATGTTGACATGCCTTGAAAAGTGTGGTTTTAGGTTTGGTGATTTTATGAATATTCTTCATAGACTTATTAGAGCTTATCTTGATCCAATTATCAAAGTTTAGGTGGCCTAACCTTATGTTCCATATCCAAAATTAATCTAAGTTTCTCATAAAGCATATCTCCTTTATCTCATTCAAGACATACAAAATTTTCTCAATCTTTTTAGCATTGTAAATTATCTTTCCTAATTTGGTTCTTCTTATATCACACCCTCTATCATGAAAGGTTAGTGTGCATCTTTAGTTACACATTTGAATTACACTAATAAAGACATGTTTAAATTCTTCCACATACAACACATTCTCTATCTTGGTCTTCCCATTATCCAAACTCAAGATACATTTGCCAATAATATTGGTAGTTGTGTTATCTCCAAATCTCACTGTCCCTAAAAGATTATTATTAAATGAAATGAACTTTCTCTTGTCCCCTGTCATATGGATTGAGAAACCACTAGCTATATACCATTTCATGCCTTCATATTGGATGTGAAAGGTAGTATGAGTTAGCATAGATTATTCTCCTTTAGTCTTTTACTCCTCCATCTTGTCTATAGGGTCTAAATTATTGATCCACTTCTCAATGGTATGATTGTCTAACCTTTTATCTTAACTGATCTTTTTCATATGCCTAATCTTGCAATCCATTAAAATATGTCCTCTCTAATCATAATTATAGGAAAAAATTATGCTTCTACTATTGAGAAGAGTATTCATCCTATTCCTCTATGAGGAATTTATTCTAGCATGATGTCTATAATCCACTACCATATGTCCATATTGATTACGTGAGAAACAATAACCATTGAAATAATTCACATACTTTGTCTATCTAATATTTAATGATGTACCTATACCTTTGTTACCTATTGAATGAGTCATAATATTCTTGACCTGTTGATGATCAATTTGAGTCTCATATTTGAGATTTTTTTGCATCAATCTTTACTCTATCAATTTCATCATTTTTTGATGATCCATTGTTCTTTTAGGTCTGAATCTCATTGTTTTATTTTTGGTCTTCTTTAAACCCAAGACCTATCTTATCATGTGGAGACCTTTGAATATTCATAATATCACTAAGGACCTCATTAATAATTTTAAATTTCTAATGTATGTTTAACTTGATTGTTTCCTAATCCAATTATACCTTCAAATATTTGATTCCTATTCCAAACTTGATGCACTCTTACTCCTTAGTCTTAAGACTTGTACTGATAATCTAAATTTGAATTTCCAACTATTTGATGATCTCCTCATGTTCATTGGTGTTGTTACTTAATATACCTTCAAAGAGATTGATTTATTCCTTATAAATCTTAACCAATGATCTCAATTTTTATTTCTTCCTTCTTTAGAACTTTAAATCCTATAGAGAACTAACCAATTCTACCTCAAGGTTCAACATCTTCTTCATATAATTATTCATATTCCATAAGAATTTTCCCTTTTGAATAACCTTTATTGTCTATTTATATATCCATGAATAAGGCTTCATTTCTATCATGATCATTACTATTATCATCACTATCAGATGTACTTGTGTCACTTAGATCAAATGTGATACTATCTTATTTGATATAGAAACTTGTCTTGTTCTTGAATGACCCTTTCTTACCTTAATACTTCCTAAAACTCTTTTTATTCTTGTTAGGATTATACAACTTCTTATCATCACCATGGTGTTCATCATGCTCTCCATCATGGTAATTATTATACTTGTTAGGACATTTAGATGCAAAGTGACCAATCTTTCCATAGTTAAATAACTTGAATGGAAACTTGCCCTTATACTTACCTGATCCATTCTTTAGTTTTCTGACAAACATGGCTTCTATCTTATCATCATCAATGTTTATATCAACTTCATCTTTGAAATTTTTAACTTGTGTCTTTTTCTTAGCTTTGAATGTGTCTTCCTTCTTGGAAGTTCTTCCATCACTTATTCTCATTTCATAGGCAATCAAGATGCCATGAAACTCATCTATCTATAGTATGTTAAGATCTTTGATGTACTCCACAACAAACACTTTTGAATCAAATTTATATGTCAAGGATATTAATAATTTTTTTACTAATATTTATTATTCCAACTTCTCTCTTAGATCTCTAATGACATTTACCACTTCATCTACTCTTAATAGATAAGATGCAATGTTTTCATCTTCCTTCATTTTCAGACTTTCAAACTGCTTTTGGTGAGTCTATAAATTTTCCAACTTAACTTTGGTGTCTCTTTCATATATGGTTTATAATTTTTACCAAATCCATTTGGATATATAATAATTCATGAACTTTATAAATTATGCCTTTGAAAGACCACACATGATGACATTTATTTCCTTAGAGTTGTTCTCACTTGCCTTCTTACGTATTACATTAGTTGGTGGTAGAGAAGGTGGAGTAAATCCATCAACAATAAATTTAAATATATCATAGATCAAGGAAATTAGATATGTATTCATTATGATTATAAAAAATACATAGTTATTCCCACTAAAGAGAGGATCCTTATTGGTTGAGAAACCTCCTTGTACTTGATGACTAGACATTCATGTGATTCTAAGATCTCCTTTAAGATATTAGGCCTAATTCAAAGGACCAAGATATGATACCAATTATTTTAATCACAATAAATAATATGATGGGGTTGAATCAATGTTTTAAAAACTTAGTTTCAATTATGCCCAATAATTCATGAAATATGAAACCAACATTGAAATCTAACAAAATATAAAGAACCATTCAACCAAGATAACACATATATGAGTGGGAAACCCTTAAAGGGAATAAAAACCACTATGATATATATAAATGGAATATAATTATATAAAATAAAATATAAAATTATGTTGATCATCAACTCAACTTGGAGCACCAACCCCAATAAAGTTAAGCACCCACTTGACTAGGCTTTATGCAACACTTACTTGCAAGGAAGCACCAACTCCCTAAGTGAACTAGCACCAACTCAAAAAACTCATGTATTTTGATCACCAAACCTATGATATTTTATTATTGTCTCATTTTAATAACTTATTTTTCTTAACCATGCAATATTTTATTCTCTTATATTGCATCCATCTAATTAGGCCTAAACTACCTTGTATATATACTAGACACATGGTCACACACCACTTGGTCGGCTACATAGCTTAAACCTATTAGGTCAGACATAAAATAGATACTAAAACATATTATTAAAATTATTAAAATGTAATTTGAGCCCATTTTGGTTTGAAATAACTTAATTAGGCCTTAATCCTTCTTTAGGTCTCATAGAGACCTAAATGCATTAGGTCTGTCCTCTTAACACCAAAACTTGATCTTCTTGGGCCCAGATGGATTTATAAAAAAATAAAAACCATTAAAAAATTATATATTTAACTCTAATGAGCTCCTCCATCCTTTATTATACATGTATCCTTCATTTATACCATGAAAGCTCCTTTAGGATAAACTGCTCTATTAGGCCTGTATACCTCAAAAGTCTATCTTGCAATAATGAAGCTTAAAAAAATATTAAGATACTAAAATAAGACTAATTAAATATGTAGATATATTATAAATTACCTCAGGGTCATCAAAAAATTATTTTAACACTTTTACTCAAGAGATAAAGGATCAAGAACATCTCTGCAACTTGCTTACTCAGAACTACCAATTTACCTCAATAACTAGTCATGATGAATTAGACCTCCAATGCCTATGTAGACACATGTAATGAATCATGACACATAATAAATTTAATATAATATATTTATACCAAACTCAAATATTAAATTCATATGGCTTAATTCCAAATATTTGTCTTACAGACCAATTTCTTGGCCTTGTATCACACAATCTTATTTGAACCACATAGGTCATTTTGTGAGCAATTTTTTCACCATATAAACTGACCTAAAAAACTTATTAAAAGAATTAAAATGACTTAAAATTCATAAATAACCTCTTAATACACTTTTTTCATCAATATATCAGGCATAAACCCTCAAAACTATCTCTTCAGCTCTGCCTGGGTTTTCACTATTCACACAATTAGGTTTATTTACGACTGGCTTACTTGCATGAATAAATTAGAACTATTAAAGACTAGAAACTATACAAAAATAATCATGAAAATTTAAAATGAGCATCTATATTATTCTACCATCCATTTTATTTTCTTGACTAATACAACTTTTAATAGCTATAATAACTTCTTGATAAATAAGTATGTATCTATGCATTTTCTCTCTCATCTAACCATAATCACCTTAAGGTATCTAGGAGAGTTGAATACATGATATAATAGATTTTATAGGAATTTTAATCCATTATGATCTGATTTGAACAAGTTTTTTAGATATGTCCTTATTAGGGTTTTAGGGAGGTTTAACAAAGGTTTTGGTGTTAATAATTATTCATAAAGGACTGCCACTTGAATCCAAAACTAATGCCTAGAGATCTTAGATAATACCCTTACCCATCTTTCCTTAACAACTCAAACTACCATGTAGAGGTCAAACATGCCAAAAAATGACTGAAAGTAATTCTCATGTTTGAGACCTCATTTTATGAGCTTGAAAAGGCCTAAAATAGTGTTCATGCACTCTATTTTTTAATATTGACCTCAAACTTTGTGATAATTCTTAAAACAACTTATATAAACTATTTTCGTGCTCATATATGCATAATTTCCTTGAAATATAATCTTCATACCTCATTAGGCCAGATAAGGTCTAAGAGGAGCTTAGGTGTAGACTTAAACTAAAGGTCCTACCCCTATAGGCTCACTCTAAAACTCTAATGAATGTTTCAATGCCTTCTATAAATGATTAAATAGTGCCATAAAACATTCACTTGATTGTGTTCATTAATTTTCATGTACATACCTCTTCATGACATGACTAGGCTTCTTATACACTTTAACATCAATGACCTGTACCTTCCAAACATAAGACATTAGTTGCCTTCAAATTATCTCATGAAAACACTCTCTTAATTCACCTTGTCACATCACATGCTGTCAACTAAGCTTAATCACCTTTGACATCAACCTTCACAAGATGCACCTTTGACATGAATGATAATACTCAACAACATTATGTCTAAATACTCTATAGAATCCTTGATAGAGAACTAGTAGGGTGTTGGGTTTCCTTTGTATAACCTAGATGATGATTCCATGGTGGTTTGATGGATACTAGTATGCTTAAATCTTTTAGAAGTGGTGTGTATTAAACTAAATTAAATAGATTACAAATCACTCAATTCATAACTAGGGATTTTGAGATTATTTAAAGATGAAGTTTACTCAGGTTTTCAAAGATGGAATGATGTGAACTTGTATGGGGGCTCGATGTTAAAGTTTTTTTCTTTTATTTCCAATTTTGACATGTGTCATTATGTAGACTAGTCAAGAGAAGTCAAATTTTTTCGTTGGGCCTAAATACTCCAAAACTTAGAATGTTCTTTGAAAAGATTGGTTCTAAAACATTTTATCCCAAAATTTCCAAAACAAAGTTACCAATGACTAAATACTCTTCAGGAAGATTGGTTCAGGTAAAAGTAGTCACATAGAAACTTTTTGAAGAGAAAGCTTTTGAAATTAAATTTATCAAAGAGAATATTCTAATGAAAAAGTCTCCAGAATAAAGTTTCTAAAGAGAAAATTTTTGAGATAAAAGTTACTGACACAAAGCCTCTGATAAGAAAGTTTCCAAAGAAAATCTTTCCAAAATAATCCTTTTGATGAAAAATTCTATGACATTTAAAGTTTCCAAAGAGAATATTTTGAAACATATTCACCAAAACAAAAGCCTCCAAAACAAAGCCTTTAATAAAAACTTTTGAATGAAAAGCTACCAACTAGAAACTTTTTGAAATAAAGTTTCCTAAGAAAATCTTCTAGAAGACCAAACTTTCCAAAGTAAACCTTCCAATAGAATCCTTACAAAGCAAAAGCTGTGATGAGAAATGTTCGTGAAAATAATATTTTTTAAAGAAAAGTTCCCGATGAAGTGAAATCTTTGAATTAATCTTGTTGAAGAAATGTTTTTGAAGGGAAAGATTCAAAAATAAAGTCTCTAAAGACTAAACTTGCCAAAAACTAAGTACTGTCCCATAAAACAATCTAAATTCCTATCATGCAAAGCCATTCTTCCCATCTTTTCATTAATAGATTAGTTTAAACAAGTGCTTCCAAATGCAAATAAGTATACCCCAACATAATTCAATGTTCAAAACACCAAATTTATAACAAATAATAACAACCATCATAACCTTCAAAAACACATATATACCTAGATAAAATATTCATTATTTTTAGAAAACAAACTGGGTCTCCACTTTTCAAAGAGAAACATAGGGTGAGGTGTGTTAAATATAACAAATGGTGACTCAAAAGGGTGAATACTCCTAAGTTTTCAAGAACCTTAAACCCATGGTTTTGCAATCCAAATATCAACCATAAATTCATCCCAAAATAAATGATTAAACCATAAATGAAAAGAGACTATTAATAATCCTATGTAATATACTAACTTTAATTACACCTTGGATTTGTGTGTGAAAATTGTTGTTATTTATCTCTTATCTCAAGTTTTTAGGAAAAGACATGGGGGTGAGTTATAGGTTTGACTTTTATTGAGAATTAGATGTATAGATGGGGAGATAAATAATTTTTGTGTTGTCAGCCAGGCATCTATAGCCCCTATAAAGATACCTTTAATCGCCTATTCCTCCTTCATATTTTTTTATGATGCATGATACATTGATATTATTATATCATTTAGGCTTTGAATCTATTTTTGATTTTATTTTGGACTTATGGATTATGCCTTTTTATTTTTAATCTTTTTTTTGTTTTGTTTTTTGAAAGAAGGAAAATGTGACCACAATGATATGGTCTTAGTAATGTTTTGGTTTAATCAAAATGTCCTTGTCAACTCTTGCCCATATCCATGATTATTTCCTTAAACAAGTATTAATGGTTTCTGTACATTTGACCCAAGGGGATACAAATAGTTTTATAAATTTGCACATAACTATGGGAACAACTTTCACATACTTGATAAAATCATTAACTTTATGACATATTCATGGCTAAATCTCTCATTTCTTACATGGATTAAAAGTTCTAAACTACAATATGCAATACCCTTTGATTCGGGTTGGATTTGAGACACCTAAATATTCCATTTGATTATACTATGATTGACCAAACTTAGACTATCATGTAATCAAAAGAAAACTACCCTATAATGTAGGAAAACTACTAAAATAAGAAAAGGATAATCTAGAAAACATGAACTAATCTAATAAAATAAAATAATCAAAAGTAGGAAACTAACTAATAAAACAAAAATAACCTATTCCTACTTCTACCAGGACATCTGTTATTACTCAAAGACTTTTCCAAATGGGGCAGCCATGAAGTGATGCTTCAAGATTTTTCCATTGACTAGATATGTCAAATCATTTGCTTGAAGATATTTTAAATGGAATGCATTATTTCCCAAGGTATCCTAAATCTAATATGGTCATATCTATAGTAGGGTAAATTTTTCATGCATTCTTTTTTTCTCATGGGTTTTGTCCCATATTAGCACCAAGTTAGAGATCCTGAATGCTTTGAATTTCACTCTATTATCAAACCATCTCTTGACCATTTATTGATGTTTGATAAATTTTTGTAGCACTTTATCCCTAGAGTCTTCCATTTTGATGATATCTAACAATGTATACTTTATTTTGTCATTGGGCTCGATGTATTCTTGCATAAACTGATATGTTAGAAATTTTAGCATGATTGGGAACACTAGATATTTCCCATAAACCAGTAGATATGGTGAAGCTTTCAAGACCTATTTATATCTAGTCCAATCTACCTAGAGTGCATATTTTAGTAAGTGGTGTCACTCCCTAGGTTTATCTATAGCTCACTTCTTAATAGCGTTAATGAGGTTCTTGTTGGTTAACTCAACCAATCTATTCCCTTGTGGGTAGTGATTTAAGGAAGATCTTATTATAATTTGATTATCATGGGCCCATTCTATGAACTTAGCTAATTGAAATGCTGGCCCATTATTACAAACTAAAGAGATAGGGGTACCAAACCTGGTTGTGATATGTTCTTCAAGAAAAATTATCACATCTCTGGCTCTAAATTTATTGGTGGCTACTACCTCGGTCTATTTAGTGAAATAATCTATAGTAGTGAACACAAAATTGTGTCTAATTAAGGAATTTGGGTTTATAACAATGATGAAGTCTAAGCTTGATTGGACAAATGATATACCTTCAATCAAAGGTTGTAATGGCATTACTATGTGTTCCTTTATTTTTGATAAAACCTGGCATTCATGGCATGTCCTCACATGGAAGTTAGCATCCTTAAATACCATTGGCTAGTAACAACCCATTCTAAGTATTCTAAGTATTTTATTCCTAAATAAATGGTCATTACCTATATTTGATGCAATTTTTGTAATATTTCCTGAGTTTCTCCATGTGATACACATCTTAGACAAATTACTTCATAATTTTTCCTATAGAGGATTCCCTTCTTGATCATATAATGAGCATCCTTGAGCCTTAAATCTCTCTTTTTATCTCTTTTGAGTTCTTGGGGGCATGTTATAGTGACTAGGAATTGGATAATACTTGATAAAAATATTTTTGAGGGACCTATGTTTGACATACCTCTTCAATTTTGATGTATGGGTCTAGTTCCATCATCAATTAAACTATGCCTTATCCTCTAACGATCTTGATAGATTTAATTTCAAAATCAAATTCATATAATTTCACCATCTATTTACCTCTATGCTCACCCAATTCATTCTATCCTAGCATAATCTTGAAGAAAGGATCTGGTACTATGATAATGGTCTTATTTTGGAGGATGTAGTACCTAAAATTATTAACTACTTTGATGAGAGAAAAGATTTACTTGTCAATTAGGGAATACTTAAGCTCTACTTATTTCAAGTAGGTACTCATAAATATAATAGGATGTTCAATTTATTCCTTTTTTTTGCATAAGTATGATAACAATAGTATTCTAAGGTGAATGAGTACAAGAAAAAGTCTTTAGTGAAATCTAGGCTTACTAGCACTAGGGCTTGCAAAATAGCCTTATTTATGTCAATGAAGGACTTCTTAGCTTCAAATGCCCACTCTAATTTGGCATTCTATTTGATCATTGCAGTCAAGGGTCTAATAATCTTTACAAATCTTGATATACATTTCCTTACAAAATTTAGCTTTCCAAAGAAGGATTTGAGCTCCTTTTTTCTATTTAGAAACATTATTTTCAAAATCCCTTGGATGCTATTTGGGTCAATAGAGATCTCATCCTTGTTAATAATGTGGCCTAACAACTTGCCTTTGGTAACACTGGATATACTCTTCTTTGGGTTAAGTGATACCCCAAACTTCCTGCACCTTTCAAAAATCGACTAAAGATGGTTGATATGATCAAATCTATTTTTAGAAAAAATAGTGAGATCATCCATTTATATAATTATTTACTTCCCTATTAGTCCCTAGAATGCATGATCCATTACTCTTAGAAAATAATCTCTAGCATTGATAAGCCCAAATGGCATTTTCTTATATACATATGTTCCCCATTTTGTTTTAAATGTTATTTTCATCCTATCTTCTGATTCGACTAGCACTTGATATAACCTAAAAATCCATCCAAGAAAGACATCATTTCAAACCCAATTTTCACTTTTATTACCTCATATAAGGAGGGAAAAGGATAATTATCCTTATCTAAAAATTTATTCAGATTCTTAAAGTCAATGTAAAGTTTGATCTCACCACTCTTTTTCTAACCAAAACTAGATTGGCCACCCAAGTCAAAATGTCTAATAGGATAAACTATCCTATCACTTAATGACTTTTCTACTTCCTTATGAATCAATGGCTCTAACATAGGATTAACTAGCCTCTACCTTTACCTAAATGGTTTATGATCAGGCTTGAGTGGAATCATATAGGTGATCAATCTAAGATTAAATATACTTAAGTCATCTTAAGTCCATAAAATAACATATTTATACTTGATAATCACTTCCTTGACCCTTTGCCTTTCTTCTAGTGTGTAGCTTAAGACAATATTAAAAAAGTTTGTGCCTTTCATCACCAACATTTTCTAAGTTGAAGTTATATTCATTAACCTTGAGTTTCCTTTGTGATTGGGCTTGAGGATATGTATCTAAGGTCCTTTCTATGGATACCATCCCCAATGGGAGATAATTCTCTTTTAGCTAGATAACACCTTCATCCAACTCTTCATCACACCTATGGTTTATTTCTTCATTATAAATTATTTGAGATTTGAATTGTCCTAAATTTTTAAAAAATTGGATAATTCGATTGTCATCATCAAACATTTGAAAATTTTAAACATTGTTTGTTACTAAAGGATAAGGTACCAATTCAATTAAGAACTTCTAGATTTTTGACTCCTATAAGGGTGCCAAATTCACTGTTGAAGTAGCCATTGAATCAATAGCTCCATTTTATTCTCTTGGGATAGATACTATGTTGAAAGCTTCAAATGATCAATTAAATATCAAGATCTATGCTTTTATTTCTTCAAATATGACTATTTACATTGATATTTATTTCTAACATGGTTAACAATGAGTTCAAAATCTCTATATACCAACAATTCTTTAACATTATTCTTAAGGGAAAACTATAATCCTAAAATTAGGGATTCATATTTTTTTATGTTTTTAGTACATGAGAATTAGATCCTATATGCTACCAATAGTTTTTATCCTTATGGATTGATCAGCTCAATACCGACACTTGATCCTTGCTTAGATCTTGCTAAATCTAAATGGAGGGTCCATAATTAGGAATGGCATTGAATTTCTTCCAGTGATTCATGTTTCATGGAAAATGTGTAAATTTCAAGACTAATATATTTATAACTTACCTCTTTATTAGAAGTATTGTACTCCATAATAGGATGCTTCATTCTTGGCTCTCGATTGACCTTGATCTAGTTGGATATGCCTCTTCAAGGTAGCCAAATATTTGAAAAGTTCATGGAAAGATATCCATTTAATGTTTTTGACCAATATTTGCTCAATAAAAACCCATACCCTTTAGGAATATCTACTACCAAGATGTTGATAGTCATATATACTCTAGGTTTTGAGGTAACCTGAATTCTCACATCATTCAGTTCTCCCAATACAAGCACTACTATTTTATCTAGCTATGATATAGTCCTCTTAGATGGCTTTGGTGTTAAACCAAGATTTTGGAAAATGGAATTTGACATTACCATTGTTAAATCTCCATAATCTACCATGAAATGGTGTATATTCTTTCCAAATGACTAAATGGTTATCAAGAAAGGTGGAATTCAAGATTTTTTATATATATAACATTCATGTTGGGCAATCTTATAATTTTATGCAATAGAATTACTTATGATGGACTTCCATAAGAGCTCCTTATGCTCTGTGATTTATGATAATTCATGAATAATGATGTTGGCCTTAATTTTTTTCATATCCTCAACAATATTATATCCCCCTTTATTCTATTCCTCTCTATGCTAAGGTTGATCATTCCCTTTAGGGGAGGATTATTATTATTATTATTATCAACTTTTAGATTTGGAGGGATAATTATATTATTAGGAGTATAATTAGTAAACAACTACATGTTCCTCATATTATAATTGTTTTTTTTTGAACTACTAGAATGCTTGCACTTCATCATAATTATTCACCAAGATATTATCATCTTAATTAATGAAGGACTTAAAAGTCTCAAAGACCATAGTTAAACTAGAAGGGCTAGATTCATGAGGGAAATATGAAGGATTCATCATTTGATCTCATTTAATAATTTCTATTTGGAATATTTCAAAGGCTATAAAAAACTATATGCAGTCTAAGTCTCCATGTTGTGGTGTGCTATGGACCCTGCACTAATTGGGCAAAGTTTTTTCCATGACATTGATTTTTGGTAGCTTATTAGACTTTTGTTTTTTTGTATTGTTAGTGGGCCTATTGAAAGGCCTATTATATCTTAGAAAGTTAGAATTCTAATTGTAATTTTGATTATTGGTATTACCCATTTTCTTCTACATATTTAAGAAATCATTGCTCAGTTTTTAAACCATTCTTTGTATAAAATCCAATTTAATTTTATTGGAGTCAGATTCCCAAGTAAATATTACATTGGTGTGATCCTGATGTTGATTATACTATTAATTATTTATTTGTGTTAGATTGTTCAAGAAATCATAGTTATAATTCATTGTCTATTATGTCATGAGAGGTAGGGTATATAACTGATTATGATTAAATGTGGGAGCATTCTGATTTATGCATGGGATTTTATTCAAGAATGGAAGTCTATTGTTGAATTTTTGACCTCTTAATTATAAGTGCTAAGTTATGGATTGAGCTTCTTGTCAATGTTGATAGATTCTTGGAATACCAAAGCTAGAGTATTGGTAGTGGCACATCTTTATAAGAACATTGTAGTAATAGGATCTAGGGCATTCTTATATATATCAAGTGTTATATTTTTGTTTGGATTATACATGGAGTTCAGTTGAGTGTGAAAATTATAGAATCTTACATTGAAGGCTCAGATGGACTTGTTAGGTTTCATTTTCATGCTGGTAAAGAGATGATATACTAGACTTAGATTAGTTACTTACATAAATTATGTAAGGAACATATTTTGACACTCATTCCATGAGGTGATGGAATTTTCCTAAAAATTAAGATACCAATCATAAGAAGAATCTCACAAAATAAAAAAAAGGCCTACATGTAACATCCTCATGGATAACATTCATTAATCTCAAGGTATCCTTGAAATATTTGATATGTTATTTAGCCATCCTCCCACTTAAAGGGGATAAGGTAGGTAAATACTTTTTTGGATTATTTGGTAGATTATATTGGTCCCTAGGGATGGTAATTATAGATCTAATTATCCAATGTTGATATAATAAGCTTTATAAGTGGGATGTCCTTATAAGGGAAGGTGTTCATGCTCTATGTATCTCAAGGATGATAGGTATGGGTCTAAGCCTCCTAGAATTTAATAATGGTGATACCAAAATGATAACTTGGGCCCTAGACCTTGTTAATCTCTTGGGTGCCTCTGTAATGATTGGCTTCTATTTATTAGGAAAACACACAAGTGTGCCCTCCTTCTAGAACTAGATTTCTCTCTTTTGTTGATTTGGATTTTATACACACCTTAGAGATTTCTGAATGAGGTAACTTCTAACATTTTGGGATCTCTATGGAACTAGGTTCCACTCCAGGGCATGGGTTATAGGTATGTGGTTAAAAAAACTAGGTGATGGAATAATATGTTGAAACTATGGGTTGTTTGACCAAGATTATGGTTAGATGAATGGATTTTAATTAAAGAAGGGGAAAACACTAAGCAAGTTGGATGGATGGAAGGCTATCCTATGGTGGGGATATCTCAAAGAAACTCAAAAAGGAAGGAAGGTTAAGGTAGAAATGAAGGTTCTATGTCTTTGAAAAGTAGTTTGTTATGGTTTCTTGGGTGGACAAGTATCTCAAGAACTAGTGTTTGTTGTTTGCATCTCTTATACACTCATAAATAAACATAGTTAAGAGTGTGGGATAATAGATATAGGATGCCTAATGGTCTTAACTAAAGGTTTCTCTTTTTTAGGCTGCTATTGCACACCTTTGTATAAGAGATTATAGTTTAGAGCAAGAAGTTATTGAGGGTAGTTGTGGCTCACACCTAAAAGACTAAATCAAAGGAGATACCTATACACACCTTGGATTATCGAGTTAACTTGTACTATCTAAATTACTAAAATATATCAATATTCAATAACTATTGCATATCTAATATTAATATTCATTAAAAAAACAATAAGATTCATTTATAGCATTGACACACCTCAAAATTATTGAATCAATATGGATAAAGAAACTTCAAATTCATTAACATAGAGAGGGAAGAATAAAGAATAAACATAGTTGCATGATAATAAATTTATTGATTTATTATTTTATATTCATCCAAAATTTTAACCCTTTAAAAAGAGGGTTTTGCATGTATATAAAGAACCTGAGGAAGGGGTCACCTCATCCTCCAAGTTTAGAACACTTCATTTACATCCAAAAATACTATATTATAAGTCTAAGTTACATGTTGATAAATTATAAATATATAAAACATGCAACATGTGCACGCTAACAAAAATAATTTAGTTAATTACAACATAGAAACAACTATGACTTAACTATTCACTTATAGCTGCTACATAAAAAATTGTATAAAAATAGCCTTTAAGATAAATCATTATTTCTTAATGTGTGTCAAAATTATCCTCAACACTATATTGTACTTGTGCTTGATGCCATGGTAACTAGAGTTGTATTTGAAGATGCACTAGTTAATTAAGCTGAAGTTACCATCAGAGCTATAGTGTGAGGTGGTACTAATGTGGATGTTATTATTAACATTGCATTTGGATATTGTTGAGTAGAACTATAAGGTGGAATTTATGCTACCTTCTTCTTAGCATATAGATCTTGGTAGTGATTATACAACTTAGTATGCTATGTGCAAATGAGGTTCATGTCTAGAAGATATAGCCTAGTCACCCAACTTGTTTGTTCTATAATTTTAGTGTGTTCTATCTTGGTGGATCTAAAGCCAACCCATAATAATTCTACCTCTATCATCTTTTTCCTAGTTATGTTCAATTTTTATTTAATGTCTTCTAAGCTTAAACCTTGAAAACTCTATTTGAAGCCATCATAGGCTTGTTAAATAATTTGATCAAATATAGTTTGAGTCACTAGCTTCCCTCTATTATCTTGAATTATTTTCAATTTTAGTTCTGTCAAAATTTGCTTATCCTACTTCTCTTATTTGGCCAATTTATTCATAAGAGCTCCAAAAGATGATACCCAATCCTAGGCATCCTATGTTCTTATTAAATTTAAATTCAAATAATTTGATGTCTCTAGAGGGGTCATCAAGTCCAAGTGGATAAATTCCTTATTGGGACTGTATAAAACCAATAAATTTAGCTTATTCTCATCCTCTTTGAGAAGTTTGAATAATTTAGTTATAGAATTGACATGGGGAGCCAAATGGAATCTCAAAGAATTAATAGAATCTATAATCTCATACAACATAAGTGATGAATTTTACACATCCTTCTCAATGCCTTAAGGAACTTGAATTACCTATTGTTACTCTTTGAGAGTTTATAATTCTTCTTTGATATATTGTCTAGCCATTTTAGTTCCCTCATGTATCACCAAGATTTCCTCTATATGGGTCTCCATGTAGGAATTGAGGTTTTATGTTCATGGGGACTGTCCCTTATACTTATTTTGTCTCTTTGACAGGAAATAAAATTCTTCCCTTTCTTTCATGATCAAAGTTTTGCCTGAGTTATCCTCTATCTTCCTCTTCCTGACCCATTATAATGATGTTATAGCCTTATTAAATAATGAGATCACCATTGAAATTTTAGTAATCTTTAGATTAGGCCTCTTAGAGGCTAAAGCTTCTAATTCATTGGACCAATTTGGAAGAGTGAGGTTTGAAGTATGCAATGGTTTAGCTTTTAGTTGCACATGCTCTTCAGGCTCAAGATTAGTTTTAGAGGAAGGATTAGGCATAGATGGCCAAATTATTTTAGACCAGTCTATGTTTTTAAATTGTGTCATTAGATGTCAAAAAAAGTTTATTTTCTTCCTTGAATCCCTTTTGGTGGTCACTACTATGGTTATGGAGGTTGGTGTTGAATAAGGCAAAGGTGAACCCAATTGGAGAGAAGAAGAAATAATTGGAGTGATGGATTAAATAATGGTTAAAATAGATAAAAATATGGTTGATGGGGTGGATACTAGAATAATATAAGCTAGAGTATTGGAGGGTAGATTAGGTAAGGTGGTAGTAGGCACATTAGCAAATAAATGCATAAAAAAGAAACCTGCAAAAAGTTATCAAATAAGAATGGATGTATAAATAATTGGTGGAGGATGGTAGAAACTATGGGTAAAGACATAAATGGAAAAAGGCCTAAAAGGGATGTAAATAGAGGACCCTTACAATATGGTTGACAAGTAAGTGGTGCCTTGGATTTTAGTTCTTGCAAGTCTAAAACCTTAGCCTGCTATAACTCTTCCTCTTTCAACTCTTGTGTTGGCATGGTATATGGTATATACCCATTTATATTCCTTTGATATCACTTGGTTGGTCTACTATCTTGTGGAACTGTCACTTATTGGGAAGAGAAAGGGGAATGATGTTTGGTGTTAGGGATATAGAAGTTGTTATTTCCTCTTCATTAGAGGAGTCCAAGAAAATAATCTTGACTAATTACCTTTGTGCACTATCTCTTCCTTGAGTTATCTCCTTAATTAAATTTTGTCTAACCTATATCAATTCAACATTTGATGCTTGATCTAAGAGCATTTTTTCCTCTTATACTTATACAAAGGCTTGCACTTCTTCTTCTTATTGTTTTCCATCCTACCCTATAATGAGTGGTACCCCACCTACCAATTTTTTTTTGTCCAACGGTTGATCTTAAGCTATGTATGGACCTTGGGGATCTTATCCCTCTCCCTCTAGTTATTGGGATGGCCTACCACTCCAAAAGTCAAAATATCTCCATCCTCTAGGAGGAGGGATCCTAAACTTTGCTTCATTAAGTGTGAGAAAGGGTTCATATTGTATCACCCACAATAGGTCCTTGCTCAAGATTGTAGTTGCTTTCCTATCTCTCACCTCTTCATCATCCTTAGCATTCAATAAAAAAATCATGATCAATTGGCTTTTGTTTATAAGAGAGGCCAAGGGTGTTAATTTTATTTTGGACCTTCCCATGAGGGTCCCAATCTATAGGAGGGATGGTAGGCAATGCATATGCTTTCCTATCATTTCTTGATTCCTTGAACTACCTCCTTATAGTGTATTGTATTCTCCCAAGAGTGATGTGGGAGCCACATAATGTTGCCTTCTTGTTCTTTATCAATTACTCATCAATACCATTCCATATTTAGTATGAAATTTATTTCTCTACTACTTTGTTTGGAATGAACTTGGGGGGATGAAGAGGATCTACCTTGTGGCTATCCTTCATATTAAAAGTGTAATTTAGGTAGATACAATAGTCTTACACATTATTGTCAAGTGTTCTAGCTATGCTGGGTGAAATTCTTGCCAAATGGTAGCCATGGATGGCCATCCAAACTTGAGGGTAGAGATTTTTAACAATATTTTCTATGTTCCTAACATATGAGTAGATGTGAACAAAAATATAATAATCACACATTTTATTCTTAATCATGTCTAGTTTGGGATCCCACAAGACTCCATTATACCTATACACTATCCCCATGACTATGTCTAATATATAAGACACCATGTAGAAATTCCCTCCAAGTGGCCTCTTATCTTGATTCAAAATTTGTTCTTTGAGGAGAGAGATAATTACTTCCCCAAAACTGTAGGTGATCTTTGAGGTACTTAACATGTCTAGCAAGGGAACCCACTCCAAATTTATAAATTAGATGCTTGCATGGCCAACAATTTGATTTAATAGTGCCATTCCCACATGGATCTCCATTCTAAATCAAGTGATGGGAATATGATTCTTGATATGTTATTTTAGAGTGAATGCTTCTCTTGAGAGAAGCCACCTTGATAGAGATTGCTCTATATTATTACCCTTATTCTAAATAATGATAATATGTAAATCAAATGTGACATCCAGGATGGGTAGACTCAAATACTTGTTAAATACATCCCATGTGATGTACATGATAATTATGTTATTGTTTATGTAGTGAAGGTATTCATCATCTGCTATTCTTCCCTCAAAGAATAGGGCTCACAATAAGTCTATGCATAACATAACCTACATATTTACAACTATGTAAAGTAGGGTTGACATTTGAACAAAAGTAGGTCCTTCAAAAATTAATTATCCATAGCTAAAATATCTTCCTCTAGTGAAAAAGAGTCTACATTCTCCACAACTTCCCATAAGGCTGAGTAATTGGGACAACGACCATTAAATACAATAACATCAAACACTATGTCTAAATACTCTACAAAATCCTTAATATAGAACTGGGAGGGTTCTAGGGTTCCTTTATATGACCTAGATGATGATGCCATGGTAGTTTGATGGATATTTATATGCTTTAAACTTTTGTAAATGATGTGAATTGAACTAAATACACAAATTACAAATCACTTAGGTCACAACTAGGGATCTTGAGATTGATTAAGGCTGAAGTTTACTCAAGATCTCAAATATGGAATGATGTGAACTAGGATGGGGGTTTGATGTTAATGAATTTTTACATTGATTTATAGTTTATGCACCATTATTCACCAACATCTATGAGCTCATCAACTTCATTAAAATTGAATTCAACCACCTTATCTTAGTGTATATTACACATAATATGCCTTGTCATTTGGGGTGCCATGGTGTTACCTTTCATATTATTCAATGTGTCATTATGTAGTCCGATCAAGAGAATACAAACTTTTCCTTTGGGCCTAAAGACTCCAAAATGTAAAATGTTCTTTGGAAATATTGGTTCTGAAATATTTTATCCCAAAGTTTTCAAAACAAAGTTCATGACTAGTGCTCTTTACAAATATTGGTTTAGGTAAAATTATTTGCATATAAAGTTACCGAATAGAAAGATTCCAAAATGAAAGTTCTTGAATAGAATATTTTGATGAAAAAGTCTCTAGAATAAATTCTCCAAAGAGAAAGTTTTCAAAATAAAATTTGTTGACACAAAGCCTCTGATGAGAAATTTTTTGAAGAAAATCTTTCTAAAATAAACCTTTCTATGAAAAAGTCTTCAACATTGAAAGTCATTAAAGAGAATCTTCTAAAACACATTCACTAAAATAAAAGCCTTTGAATGAAAAGCTGTTGACCAAAAAATTTACAAAATAATTTCTCTGAAGTAAAGTTTCCCAAAGACCAAAATTGTTAAAGTAAACCTTTTAATAGAATCCTTTCGAAGAAATTTTTTTTTGACAAGAAAAGTTCCCAAAAAGAATCTTTTTTGAAGAAAAGTTCTTGATGAAGTGAATTATTTGAAATAAACTTGTCAAAGAAATTTTTTTGAAGGAAAAGCTTCTAAAATAAAATTACTAAAGACTAAACTTGCCAAAAACTAAGTACTGTCCCATAAAGAAATCTGAATTCGTGTCATACAAAGCCATTCTTCCCATCTTCTCATTAATATGATAGTTTAAACAAGTGATTCAAAATGGAAATAAGTATACCACAACATGATTCAAAATTCAAAGAACCAAATTTATAAAAAATAATAACAACCATCAAAACCCTAAAAAACACATATATATTTAAATAAAATATTCATTATTTCTAAAAAACAAAAGGGGTCCCCACTTTTCAAAGAGAAATATAGGATGGGGTGTGTTGAATATAACAAGATTATGAAATTATTTCTAGTTTTTAAATAAATTTGGTCATATGTACTCCATTTTAAATGCACAAGTGACATATTTTAGACTGGTATAGATTTAGATATATTTTATGGCATGTGAAAGGCACATTTGTTCCCTTTTACATGACATATTTAGTTGGGCATGATTTTGATTCATACACACATATACACTATATAAAAATTTAGTGGGGCAAGATGTTGTTTCATGCAAACATATGTGGTATTTAATATTTCAATTAGACATGATGTTGGTTCATACACATTATGATAGATTAAAAATAGTACCAATTCAATGGGGCATGACACTAGTTCATACACATTTACACATTTATACCTTATGCAATACTTTCAACTGTGGAAAAAAAATGAATTTATAAGTTTGTATGCAATAGTTGATTCATGTGAATACTTAATGGCTATGACATTAGCCACATCAATCCCATTCTTTAGTTCTATCTTATCATCTTGGGGTTATAATATCAATGATGGATTAGTTATATATGGCTTGGGAAAATTGTCCTTCAATCCATGACCCTTGTATTAGTTAAATTTAAAATTGGGGATTGATCAACCTTAATATAATCATGTTTTCCATATGATTTAGAAAATAATCAAAATTATCCAATGTTTTGAAAAGGAAGCTTCATATCCAACAAGTTATGGAAACACAATTTTACTCACACATATGTGTAATCCTTACTTGCTCTTTCAAGTTTCAAGTTTCAAGTATAATTCATATTTCAATTTTCATTCTATGGACATTGATTAATACATTTTCATTGAAAGTTTTTATTAGTGTAGATTGTAAATTTTAAGTCTTTTCCTAAATAAAAAGTTTGATGTACATACTTAGGTATATATTTATCCTTTTACTCTAGTATATACATTGATTTGTAATATTATTAAAAAAGGGAGGCATTTATAGATACTAAAATATGGTATTTAACACTTGGAAATGTCGATATTAACATAAAATTGTCCTAAATGACTTGTGTGTCTCTAAATATCTCTTACTTTCCACTCACCCACACCTAAATGCTAGTTATGAGCCTAATCCATTATAAGTTGCTATCAGTCACCTAAAAGAACATTCTAGTTTGTGTTAAATTAGTAATATATCATATCTAAACACTCCCAAAAAATAAAATTAGATTTTTTTGTCTTAAATAGTAATTCCACATTTAGACAATAATGTTGACATTATTTTCCTAGGTTTGATATTATTGACCTTCACCTAGCTTTAAAAATTAAACCCTTCCCATAGGTTGGCCCATTCACCTAGCCTATTGGTGGCATGGGAAATTACCCAAACAAAATCATATAAATTAAAATAAAACCAAAACTACTTATCACTTATATACCAAAAATATGTATAATATTACACACTAATAAAATATGTTGTATTCTTCCAAAATTGAAAATCAAGCACTAGGAGTAGTCATCACCCAAGTCTGAAACACATCAAGCCAAGTCAAGAAGAATATTTTCAAGATCAAAGTAAGATTTATAGGTGCATTAATATAGAAAATGAACATAATTTCACATTCCAAATAATGAGAATAATTACATGTGGCTTGATTTACCTCTTGAGAGTATTGGATACATAGGCATTGGTCAATCATAAACAAGGATGATTGGGGTCAGCTCAGCCTGATCACACATCCTTTTTTTCATAGGTTTTCATCCTTCACAAGAATACATAGGGTTTCAAGGAGAATGAAGATGATTTTTTGGGTTGCACATGCATTCAAAGGTCATACAGTGTAGAAATAAAGGTTTAATAGATAGGTGCACCATGTCATGCAGTCAAAGAGAGATAGACCTACCAAGGCTAATAATGTCAATCCTAGATAGTACCATCAATGTTGTTACATAGGCCTAATGGTATTGACCCTACACACATGGAGACACATTTTATTTCCATTTTCAAAACATAATCATAGTCAATCAATCAGATAATAAGTCTAAGAATCTAGATCTCTTTATTACTTTGCATAAATATTATATTACATTATCATGTCAGTATAGAATAGTTAAATTTGGATTTATGTTTGATTTAAATATATTACAATCTAAATTAATTATAATAGTTTTATCCCATCATGAATAAAATTAATTTGAAAATAGGATAAACATATTGGTGAACCTGTAAAGTACTTGAATAGTGCCAAACTGTAGGTTTTCCTTAGGGTTTCATTCTCTCTAGGGTTTTCAAATTTTTGCCTTAGGGTTTTATTTTTAGACTTGATTTTTTATTTTCCCTTATATTACAAATTATATATGGATTTAATAAATGAAAATTGTTTTGATTGGTTTAATCAAGTCATGATTTCACTTATTTAATTTTCTTCTAATTGGCTATGTATAAATTGGATTAAAAATTTATATACTAAGCCTATAATGAATAATGAACTATAATTAAATTCCATTAACACACATCCCCTTAATGGAATTATTATGACAATCAAGACCACACATACTCAAGGGGATGCTAGCCAAATCCATCCTCATATACATAAATTTGATGATGAAGATGTGTAGACACCTAAATCTTGTCACATGTACTTGATACTTGTTATTCTTGACACATTCCATACCACTTGACTTGTGCCCAAATACATAAATATTATTTTATATTCTTCTAAGCCATTTATATATATATGGGATTGACCCTATTTTTACCATCACTATTAAAGATAAAATTTCAAGTCAAATCATCAAACTAATTTATACTACCCTTAGATTACTTCCAACTTAAGACACATGTCTCCAATTATCCAAGACAACTCTACCATAGGTAAACAGGTCCCATGCCACAAACTTGCTAGAGTGGACTTATCCCTATAATAAATAATTATTAATTTTTTTTTTAAAAAAAAATTGGGTATTCCTATACATTTTTGAAGTTTTTATAAAGTAAAATGTCATAAGGTTTCACTATAAATACAAATCAAAGGTCATTTGTTATTACTATCTTGGCATTATCTATTGAACACTTATATATTATTTTAAATTGAGAAAATCTACCCCATTATTACCAAATTCAATATCATTCATGAGTAATCATAATCCAAGTCTAAATCATATCAAATCAAGGCAAGAGTTATCATTATTAAGTATCAAAGCCATATTTCTAGTTGCATATATATAATCCAGGATCAAAATTGTACAACCATGCTAGGTGAGAGATACATGTGTCTTGATTCCCTATTTAGAGTATATAGATACACATGTAATGTCTAATCATCAATGAGGTGATTGGGGTCAGCTTAACCAATTATTATACCCCTCTATTTTTTATAGGTTTTGATATCTCACAAAGACCCCTAGGGTTTCCAAATCAAAGAGGATAAAGAATTATATCCATGTGGAAAAATAAGAGTTTTAACATCTCAAATTACTTAGAAAACATATGCATAAATGGTGTAACAATATAATTTTTATCACAATAAACATGGACAAGTTTGTGTCAATGAATACCAATGACCTATGATGTTATCCAAGGAGCATGGTCTTATCCAAAATCATCTTTAGATTATGTTCCTGATTCTAGGTTATCATAGTTTTATCTTTGATTTTCACTATCAGTTATTAGTCATAGTCAATATAGAAAAGTATATAGTAAATAGATATTGTTAATTTAGGCTATTGTCTAGGGAGTGCGACCATGTCTAAATAGTATCAAAATTTGCATTTGATTATGTAAAGTCACAATCTTGTATTTTTTTGATTCACACCATCAGACATGAGTGGTCGATATAAAATTTGGATCTAAAATAAGTACATTTCTTATAATTTTCTCCAAAAATAGCACATTTAAAAATTTAATAAGTTACAAATCATAATTGTTAATAATTGTATATCTTTAACAATTTATTCTATCTTGAGTTTTAAACCTATTGTACAATACTTTATTATTAAATAAAAAACATGGTAAAATGTATTGGTGAACTTGAAAAATTTAAAGCATTTATTTTCTTATTTTTACTAGGGTTTTATATTATTTTTTATTTTAGATTAAGGTAAAAACAGGTTTTGAAGGGACCCCGAAACCCTGCACAACAAGGAGAAAGATAAACCATAAAGCACGACCAGGTTTTATAAAAGAACCTGTTAACAGTAAAGTACCAAAACCAAGTTTTACAGGGACCTGTTACCAACATATATGATCAAATAAAATTGCTATCAAAACACTGATCTGAAAGTTAACAAATTGGATCAGTAACCTGAACAACCTCCCAGACCAGTAACCGGTAAACCAAAAAAGCAACCAGTTTACTAACCCCAAAAAACCAGTCAGCAAAAGGGATAATTAGATATTCCTTTTGAATTGAGGTTTTTTTTTTACACGATCGAAGATTCATATCTAGAGGGGGGACCAAATGCTTAGAATTCTTTCTCTTAACTATTGTCCATCTGTCCTCTAACTTTGCTGCCACAGCAACCCATACCTCAGAAGATAATGATCCTTGAAGCCCATAGGGCACAGAAGCTGAAACAAAATCCTTGTGAGAACCAGACATAGTCTGACTCTTAGGAGGATCCTCTGAAATAGGGTAGGAGACCACCTCCTCCACCACAGGCTCAAAAAGATCACTAACCACAGCCTCTACAGGAGCTTCATTAGACTGTTTCACCAAAGATTCCTCAACCTCTAGTTCAGATTGAATACTTTTCTTAGTCTCGGAATCAAAATTAGTTAGAGCTTCCATAGATTGTTTGACAATGTTGTGTTCAAAGGAAGCCTCAGGCCACCAAGAAGGTGGACATCTGGATTTGGATTTCCCAGCTTCATAATGAGTAGCAATATGACCTGTCAGGTGGCACTTCCTACACCAAAAAGGGATCCCCTCATAATCCAACATTTGCATCTAGGTGCCCCTTGGGGATTCCAAGCAAATCACCTTAGGAAGGCCCTTAGAGACATCCAAATCTACCAAAAAGCGTTCGCACATCGAGTGTTGAAAATCCATAAGACCTTCTTTCACAAATAAAAATCCCCTATAGCATTTCCAATGGTTTTAAAAACTGACTCATGCCATAGATGTATCAGAAGATAAGGGAACCACACCCATATAGGGATCTTTTTAAAGGATTCTAAGAGAGGATTAAAATCCTTATGCCAAGGTTTGGCCATGAGAGGATATCTACCCTGCCAAGAAAAATTATTGTGGCACAAAATAATCTTCCTATCTTTAGAGCAGTGAAACAATACTATAAAAAAACCCTAGTGCAAGGGAGGATTTGGGCATTATTTTCAATAAGTGGCATCCATATCTTGGAGGTCTAGCTCTTTAGATCTGCCAGAGAGGGCCAGAAGCCATGAAAATGAAAAATAACAGCACAAGCCAAAAATAGTTCTTTCATTTGGAAGATTTCTTCCACTGATTCAGGATCTAGAGTTACCCTAATAGGTTTTAAAGCACTTACAGGTGATACATGGGAAAGCCCAGATGATGCATGAGGTAGAGCATCATGTAGACCAGCTTTGAACGCTGCCACATCTGTAAAAGTTCTTCCCCCATGTCCAAAACTTGAACCAAGAGCATGGGGTCCATTAAAAGAATGCAAGGCCGGAATATCGCCCTCCTTCATAGAAGAAATCACTTTAGGGGCACTCTGAACCCTCCCCCCACAAGCAGAAGAAGCCCCACCTGTTGTGGTAACCACATCCATGCCATCCGCCAGATTCACGACAACCGATTTCAAATTTTGGAGTCGCGTGCGCACAGGATCCATGAGCGGCATGAAAACTAAAGTTATTGTAAGAGTTACATGCAAGAGTTATTATTATTTTTTATATACACAAATATTTTATTTTAATTTGGTTTTAGATTTAGATTTAGATTTAAATTCAAATTTATTTTTGTTTCTTTTCTAGAAACTATGTTTTGATAGTTTTATGTAATGAAATTACTTGGATGTTTTGTAATAAAGAGAAAATCTATCACATAATTAAGAGTGTAATTTTCATATCCAAAATAACAATTGATAAAAGAGTATAATACTTGATAATTATGACTAAGCTACTTTTAGGTGGAAAACTTCATAATATTGCAATAAGAGCATAATTCAAAATATGATGATTAAAGACTAACCACTACCTCCTTTATTTAATTTACCTAGACATGGTTATTCCATAAGCCAAACATTTTAAGAACATAGAGAAAAATAATAAGATAATATGCAAGGTATGTAAGCCATAAGTCTACCACACATATCCCTAGATGTACTATAGGTTAAGATCATACCATGCCCCTCACCTTCAAAACAATTTTTCCCTCAATGTTGAATCAAATCTATGTGTTATTATAGGAAAAAATAATTATTCCAAGTTGCATATTCATGATTCATACTCTTCCACTTGATAAAACACTCCTTAAGATCTCATGTTTTGTTGCCTTTTTGTGCATGTGTGAAGGATATCCTTAGGTTCTAAAATGACTCTACCTTCTTCATCCAATTTAGATCACTCAATCTGGATGGAAAATCTCTATTTAATGACCTTATTCAAGTAATAAACATGAAATATAATATCTATGTGAGTGGAGTGGGGTAGCTCCAGCTCGTATGCCACACTATCAATTTTTCTTAGGATCTTATAAGGGACATAATATTTAGGATAAAATTTGTTATCGTTTTTATGCTAGTTCAAATTCATATGATTATATAGATAAAAGCACACAAATAACCAATCACTAATATATAAATGTTTCTCACTATGGTGTTGATAAACTTTTTACTTCATTATATTCTATGCCATGGCTAAATTATACCTTAAACTAGCTAGTACTTCCTATTGATGTTGAATGTCTCCTCAACAGCTTGAATCTTGGGTTGCACCTTCAAATATGAAGTTATGGATGGGGGATGATATCCATAAAGTGACATAAAGAGATAAATTATTGAAGAGGTATGGATGAAGTGTTGTACCACCATTATGGTAGTGGTAGTCAATGGACCCAAAATTCCTATTTATTTGATGCAAAACAACATAGATACCTTTCTAGGCAATTGTTGACAACCTTTGTTTGCCCATAAAATTGAGGATGATAAGATGAGATATGATCAAGCTAGGTACCCAAGTTGAAAAATAATTGAGTCTAAAATTTGATTGACATGATCATGATCACTTACAATGATTTTTGGGATATCATGAAAATTTTGAATTGTATTGAGAGAAGCAACAACTATTTTTTTAGCTACAAATGGTTATGATAAGGAACAATAATGAGCATATTTTATGAGTATGTCCATAACTACCATGATTAAATGTTTAGGAAAAACATGTTAGTACTCACATTATATTGAATTGGTAAATATAATCATGAGTATAATTATGGTGTGAGGAAATATATTATCTAGGATATAATATTATTGTGTGTGTAGGTTTAGTTGTAATAACAAATCAAAATTAGACTAGATTTGTGAGATATCCTTGGATATATCTTGGGTATTTGTGTGAGAGATAATAGGATAGATATCATGGGATTATTAATATGGTCATACTCTTTGATATTAGGAGTTTAACTATATATTTATATGTAATCTCTCTAATGTAATATTTTCCCAAATGAATTGAAAGAATTATATAATATTATGGATTTAATTGTGCATTATTGTGTGTAGTTTGTTATAACAAGTTTATTGTAAAGTTTCATTATTAAATATACACTAAAAATTATCATTAGTATTAGAGTAGGTATTCCTATGCAAGTTCAAAAATGAAGAAGAAGATGGTTGAAGGAATCCCATGAGAAAAAATATAAAAGATACCTCTAAGTAAAAATGACACAATTTACTCATTTAATATTAGATTTATGTCTCATTTTTTTTGGAAAGATAAGGAATAGATGTACAATATTATAATTTACATCATCTTCATATTCAGATTGTAGGTGTGCCTAAAGTTTTGTGTAAGTCACATATTTTTTTTGGTAAAAAAAAAACATTTTTAAATAATAGGTTTACTAGCTAATTAGTGTGTCAAAATATTATCAAAATTATATTAGTATAATTTAGGTTTTATTGTGGTATTTATGTTGTTTATTTAAAAGTAATTATACTCTATTACTTTTTAAATATTGTTTGTTGATGTTAACTTAAATGATCACAATGGTTCATGTACAGGTTTTTATGTGAGTAATCATAAGTTATTTTGGAACAAAGTTTTTTTTGTTAAGTCTCTTTTGTTAAAGTTGATTTTCAAAGTCAAGAATCAATTATATGTGTAGTAGTTTGGTAAAAATGTCTAAAGTCATTTTAGTCCATTAATGTTATTAGGTCTAGATTTTGTGTTAAAATTAATCTCATAATTATATATGTTTTTAAAAATAAAAGTCAATATTAAAATCATCCTATCAAGGATTGTTTGGTTTCTAATTTGAATTTGTAAAATGTCAAAAGTTGAAAAATCTTCTTATATTGTAAATGATGTATTTTCAGTTGAAGCCGATGTCCACATAGTATATTTTGTTGGGGGGGGGGGAGTTAAAAAAATGGAAAATTTTAGTTTAATATATACTTAAAAATAAATAAATATTAGTATTGAATAATAATATCAACTCCACATGATGAAGGGAATTAGATCAAAAATCCTAAAAAAAAGAGATAGAGTCTGAACAAAATCAAAACAAATGTAATAATTCAAAAAAAACATTTATTTCAAATGTATGTAGAAGAATAATAATTAAATAAACAAACACATTTGTATTTATTTTAAGTAGTTAGGAAATATCCTAATGAATATCATTTAAAGAGCAAAGGATCTCATAAAAGGCAAATTGAATCAAAAGGATATACTTGTTGAAGAAGGTAGTACTGTTAAATATTATTATCTAAGTGATGGATAATAAGTCCATTTTGTAACAATAAATACATGAAAGAAATGAAGGAAGGAGGTATTTTAGCATCCTCTCATTAGTCACAAGTGATGGGGCTACATAATGATGTCGTGGCATATTTTTTCCAGTTGTATGCTTGATTTTTGATGTGGTGTGTTAGAAAATAAGAACATATAAAGTAGTATTATCATTCAAACTTATAATAAGTTATCATATTTTAATGTATTTTCCTTTGAATTAAGATAGTGATGAGAGATAATAAAAGTACTGTAGCATCATGATATTATGGTTTTTGGTTAACCACTTGTAAAACCATCATGTTTTCTTGAAGGTTATTGGTCAATCCTGGTCAAAACTATTCTATTTGATTTGAGATTATTAGTCAAGCCTAGTCAAAACCATTATGTTTTATTTAAGGTTAATGTTCAATATTAGTAAACACCATTCTATTCTATTTGAGGTTATTGGTTAATCCTAGTCAAAACCATCAAGTTTTGGTTGTTAGTCAACCATTTTTTAAAACATCCATATCATGAGTGTATAGAGGCAGCATGTTGTAGTACAAGATAATGTTTTCACCATGTTAAAATTATGGGATAAATGTTATGAAAAAAATGGTAGTGCTCACATTATATTACATGGGTAGATACAATCATGAGTATAATAATTGTGTGTGGAAATATATTATCTAGGATAGTATGTTATTGTGTGTGTACGTTGAGTTGTAATAACTCAACATTAGAATAAGTGCATGAGATATCCTTGGAGATATATTGGGGATGTGTGTGAGATATAATATGAGAGATATTTTGGGATTGCTGATAAGTTAATACTCCTTAATTTTAGGAGTTTATATCTTTTTTTAATATGTAATATCTCTAATGTAATATTGTCCTGAATAAATTGAAAGAAGCATAGAATATTATGGAGTTAGTTATGAATTATTGTGTATTTTGTTTTAATTAATTTATTGTAAATTTTCATTATTCAATCTTCACTAAAATTTGTTAAAAATTTTTACCTTTAAAACTCAATAACCCTTTAATGAAATCCATAGAAACCTCCTCCCACCACTGACTAAATATGGATAATGGTTATAGAAGACTTTATATCTTAATTATTTATCATTTTTTTTAAACCCTTGAATTATGGTACAAATTTTAGATATCCCCCTTGAGTCCTTCCCAAAATAAATCTTGCTTGATTTGATGACATGTCTTTAAAAATCATGAATGTGCCCTACTGGATATGCATGAAGCTCTTGAATGATTTTATGTTTGAGGATATAATCCTTACTTAGGTACATTATATATTTATACCATAATGTGTTTCCTTTCCACTATTTTTTTTCAAAAGCACTTGAACCATGATGAAAATTATGAATCAAGACCTATGTAATCTTATCATTCTCCTATTCTAATCTTATTTCTTCTAACCAATATAGTTTCCAAATGGTCATTATGCATAATAATGCTTCAATTGATTCATCATTCCTAAAAATGCATATACTACCACCCTTTCTTTTCCTTTATTATAGAATATTTCAAATTCATATCCCAACATTTTAGTCACACATTTTTGTTTTTATTTTAATGAAAATTATTTTTCTATAATGTATTTTAGATTATCATGATTAGTATTTACCTAAACATCTTTACCCATCAGATAAGGTCTCCATTTATTAACTATATGAAGAATAGCCACCATATCTTTCTCATAGTTTATTGAGATTATTTTTTCCCTTGTGATGAAGACTCTCAAAAGAAATGAGTTTTCTTTATTGCATGAGTACTATCCCCATGCCATATCCTGAGGCATAACATTCAACAATAAATATTTTAGAAAAAATAGGGGTCACCAAAACTAAAGCGATGAGCATAGCCTCTTTTAGCTTCTAAAATTCCTTGGTATCTAGTTTATTTCAATCGAAGGAATATTTATTCATAAAGCATATGAGTGTAGCTACTACGTTTCCATACTTAAAAAAAAATTGTGATAGTACCGTGTTAGCCCCAAAAAATCATGAAGGTTATTAAGGGTCTTTGACACTTGCCACTCCATCATAACTTTGATAATATGAGGGTGAAATTTTAATCCTTAACATAAAAAAAATATGACCTAATTAATCCATCTTATGAACTACAAAAGCACATTTGGAATGTTTCACATAAAGTTGATGTTGTTCTAGAACTAATAATGCCTGTTTCACATACTTCAAATGTTATTCCTAAGTTTTGTTGTAGATTAGGATTTCATTAAAAAAAACCACATAATATTACTTATAAAATTCCTAAAAACAATATTCATCAAACTCTAAAATATAGATAGTTCATTTGTGCGACCAAAAAACATGACCATAAACTCATAATGGCCTTCATGAGTTTTGAAAGCTATTTTATGGATATCCTCATGTCTGATCTAAATTTGATGATACTTATAATGAAGATTTAATTTTATAAAATAAACAAAATAATGTAATTCATCTAAAAAATCATAAATTACTAGAATAGGGAACTTATATTTGATGGTGTACTTATTGAGCTCTTTATACTTAAGGCACTTCCTCCAAGTGTCATCCTTTAGCACCATGACCACTAGGGATGAATATTCACTTTGGCTATGTCATATAATACAATTATATATCATATAATGTACCATATTTTTAATTTCACTTTTTTAGGCATATGTATATCCATATGGTTTTATGTTTAGTGGTGTACTACCTAAAATTGGTCTTATGGAATGATCATGTTTTTGCTTGGTAGTAGGCCTTTTGACATTATGCCAAAACTAATTGGGGATGATCAAGAATAATTTGTAAAGTAGGATGTGTAGACACATTTTTTGGCTAAAATTTTATGGAAAATATCATGATAAAATACTTCATACCCATTTTTAAATATCTTTGTCATATGATGCGAACTAACTAATTGGGGAGACTTTGCCCATAATCCCCGTAGTTCAAATTTCCTACCTTTAGAATGAAAGTGTATGAATGGTTCCTATAATTCATATATATATTGTGTCAAAAACTATGAGACATTGTACTCCCAAAATAAATTTAGCCCCACCCATGGGAATAAAAAACATATGAGAATTAAGTGGGTTGTCCCCTATGGTAATCTTACTACTATGGGATTTTCCAGAATAGTTGATTATGCCACCATCTACAATCATCACTTGAAATTTTTGAGTTAGATATATAAAATAATTCAAATGACTAGATAACTTAATATTTATAAAATTATGTGTACTTCATGTGTCAATCAACACTATCACCTTCTATTTCTTGAGGAAGCCCATCAACTTAAGAGTTTTATGAGTATCTATACTTGAAAAGGCATGATAGGAGATAGTAGGCTGAGAATATTCAGATTCCTCCTTTGGATCTTCCATACACTCACCTATGGCCTCATCATTTTATTCATCTTCATTAGATCCTTCAATTTAAAAACTTATTTTTGGCACATTTATGTCATTTGGTCCACTTTATATCACAACTAAAACATAAACCTTTGGCTTGCTTCTTTTCAATTTGATAAAGGTTCAATATTTTAAGTTGTAAAAATTATGGTGATATGAAATTACATTCATGTCCATGAGTAAAATAAATTAATTTAACCAAATATTTTTCCTCTTCCTAGTGCATGAGTGGTATGGATTCAAAAATGGATGCTAGATTAAACATGCAAACCTTAATTTGGATGTTATCTTCAATCTTTAAAAGAATGGGATAGTCATATTTTTCTCATTGAAATAATCCATGTGTAAGGATAGATTTTATAATAATTGAATATAATATTTAACATTACATGTTTTTCATAATTTTTCTAATTGGTTGAAGTATTTTTCTAAGACATTATTGCGATAGTGTATCTATATCTCCTCAATAAACACCAACCAGGTAATAAGAGCACCTTTTTTATATTTTGAGTACATAACCACTTATATGAAATGAATTGATATAGTTATATATAGAGTGATAATGTGATAAAATTTTGTGCACATGGGGTCTGATGTAGATCAAATAAATTTTCTATTTGATTGATCCAAGTGAGTAGGTCCTTACCATAAAAATTGTGTGCTTTTAATTTTGGTATCATGTGCTTCAAACTAATATTAGAGTTATGATTATTCATATTGGGTAGAATTGATTGGATTGGTGGAGGATTATTTTATGAATTATAAGATGCAATAGTGATCAAGTTAGCACTCATAAATGACAAATGTTCCCTCATAGAATTTATTTTGCTTTTTACTACATAAATATCATCCTTCCTCACCATACTTTGTATATCCAACTGAATTTGTTGAACCACATCAAAAACTAATAGATATTAAGTTATAGACTCTATGTAATCCTTGTTAGAATATTTTGGAGTGTCTTAACCTTTATCACATCTATGAGTGTTAGGACTAACCATGCACAAACCCTAGGATGGAGGGTTTTGGGCTAAAAAAAAGTGTAACATTAGATTTTATCATTACAATAATCTCATTGAGATAAATCTAATCATTGATAATTTTCACAAGGATAATTTTTTTTTCAAAAAAACACTTTGAACAATACTATAGCTAGAGCATTTTCCAATTTCTGTCAAGGACTACATCAATGTCCCAAATAGGTGGATAGGGTTGTCTAGTTATTAATATCATCTAAGACTACATATAAAGATAATATTGGATCATCTCAAAAAAAAAAATAAGAGGTGAATTTTATAATTTTTAATACTCCCACTTCAAGTGATTTAGTTACTACTATCACTTCTATTCCTATATTGACAACTATAGTTAGATATGTTCCACCATCCCTAGGTATGGGGGCATCACATGGTTTAAAATAGACCAATATGCCTTTTTATACATATGGATCATACAAACCTCCTTTGATTACTACATAGAGTCCATTACCAACCTCACCTAATGCATATTCTTTGGAACAAACTGTTATAACCTTAAATTCTTAGGTGTTGCAATTAGAGGAAGGTGTCACTAGAGATAGTCATTTAATGGAATCCCATACCTATATTCATAATAATTTAACACGTAATATATATTATTACCCACTACCAAAAATATTTTTAGCTCCTATTCTACCACACTATGAAGATAAAGGTGATCTAGAGCAACATCTTCAATCATTCCATGTAACATTCTTGGACTATGCATACAATAACAAATTATTAACCAAGATTTTTCTAAAAAACCTCAAATACTATGCTTTGATATTTTTATATACTTAAATAAATTAATCCATTTAACCCTCTAGATGATCATTTTATATCACGTCTCTATCAACATTGGTAAAAAAATATCTCATATGCAAATTGTAAAACTCAAGAAAGGGTCAAATGAGTTAGTCAATGAATATGTTCTTTAACATAAAACTATGCTAGTTAAGATGAAAAATTATATGATAGACAATGAGTTACAATATACATTCACATAAATTTTTCTATCACCACTCCATGAATCTATCATGTTCAAAAAATTAAATTTTTTTGATGACTTATGCCATATAGTTAAATAATGTGAATTAGAGATCATAATTTTGAACAAACTTAAGAATACATAAAATGTTCCATCTACCTCAAATATTAAGTTTAAAATCAAACAAAGATATAAATTCAAATACAATGAAATAAATAATGAATACAAAAAATATTTAGTTTAGTATGAAAATTAGTGAACAAACATCAATTTATAGCTCCACCAAGGAGACAATTCAAAAGGTTACCAAAAGTCTTCATGTGTTGTTACAAAAACTAATTGATTGAAATATCATATCTCTCCCTTCATAAGTAGAGGTTGATATGAATGAACCTTAACACAAGGGATTTGACAAAAATGCACATTGTGACTACCATAGATGTATTGGGCATTCTAAAAACAAATATCACATGCTAAGACATAATATACAAACACACCCATAGAGGAGGTTAGGCCATATAAAAATGACAATTGAAAGTTGAAAACCTTTAGTAATCCATTTATAAATCATGGTACAAAAAAAATTACAAATAGTCCAGAGGTACATCATGATTACAATGCACATCCTTCTCCTTCAACATATGGGAATCCAATAGATGGTAATATTAATAAATTTATAGGAATGCCAACATCATGTATTATGATCACATTTGATGAAAATGACATTGTTGATGATTATTCAGATAAACATCCACTCTTTATTTGAGCTTAATTTAAAAAACCAACCTATGCATAATATTATGATTGGTAATGCATCAATTTAAAACACATGTATCATGAAACTTATTCACACTCTTTGGTAAATAGAACAAGATTTACAAGCCACATATAGAATATTCAAATATTTTGATGGACATACATATAATACTCTTGGTCATATTGTTATACCTATTCAATTTGGTTTAATAAAAATGGCTATGTTATGCCTATTTTTATCACTCCCTATCTTTTATAAAAATTCAATTTCACTAAGTCATTTTGTCATATTCACGACTAAAGTTGTAACTCCTAAAACTTCTTATGGGGGTCTTACTTTATTGTTTCATTTCAAATATTCATCACTACGCTAAATTTTAGTATGACTGTTGCATTTAATGAAGTTTTTAATCTAACATTATGAAGTGGTTTTGAAATCATAAGTTTTTAAAATGAAAACATTTAATTTATATGCATAAAATGTGTAGAGGTTGGCTGAGAATAGTTTGATTTGATCTTGTGAGCATGATGATTCTAGTAGCATTGTTTGTTTTTCACATAGGAATGATGCTTAAATTCTATTAAATCTCTTGAATCTCTAATCCTATATGGAATTTGAGAATAATTTGTTTGATTCATAAAAATTGTTTGATCAAATGATGTTTGTGTACATAAGGTGTTGATACATTTAGCAAATGATAATACATTTTATATCATTTATAATTCTTTTCATAGTATCAACAACTCAAATAATTATTATTTATAGGTTGATTTTTTAAATTTTAAATTTATATATGGATCATTTGATTAAGGTTTTAAATAATATTTAAACCTGAATATTATCTAAACCTAAGTGCTAAGGTTCAAGTGTTAAAATTTTAGTGGGCCTATAAGCTAGCTGGTGGCAACATTGAAGAAAATCCTAAGGTGGAAAACATGAGAAGCTAACGTGAAACTTAGGAATAATGTTATGCATAAATTCAAACTTGGGTCTGAATTAGAGTTTGTGGTAATAATGTTAGTTGGAAATAATTTTGATTTGTTTTGATTGGCATAAAGTCTACTAGATATAGTAGATATATTGGGATTTGCTTAAATATTTGTAGATTTTTTACATCAGATTTTGATGTATATGGATTAAATTGATGATTTTAGTGGTGTTTTGTTGGTGAGTTTAGTAATGGATAAAGTTGGCAAAGCACGATAATTTTTAGTTGAGATGTCAATGGGGTATTGATAGACTTAACAATGAATTGGGTTAAAACATGTAGGTAGGTAGTAAATGCTCAACTAAAAGTAACACAAAAGATAGATTTTGTTCTATCGATCACCATTGTTTGGCAAGATTTTGGTGGAGGTGACATTTTACAAGTGAGAAGAAGACTTGGTAGATAATAGAGGGAACTAGGAATAGTTGTAAACAAGGTAAGATATTTTCCACCTTTTATTATTTGAAGTTTAGATTTGAGTTTGGGATATAATGCTTTGCATGGAAAGTGGAAAGTTCTCTGGGTTACTTTGATAAAGATTCATAGTTGAGTTGCAAGAAAATGAAGCCTATAGTTTGAAATGTGTTTCTATTTGATTTATAAAAGTGTATCAGTTAATTTTTGGTTACAAAAAATTTATTTTTGGAAGAACTTGAGTATTGATACTATTTTCATGTTTTCATTTTTTATATTTGGCTATCTACATGGTTTTCATATTTAATGGAAAGGTTTCAAGATGGTTGCTAGAGGTTATATGTGCAGAATATTTTGGTTTTTGTTAAAACTTGAAAGTATTATGGGTATTCGATTAAGTCATGAGTTATGACTTTATTTTTAGTTTTGGCTTGATTGATAATTAATAACGGGTGGAAATGATACCTTGAGTGTACTAAAAGTTGATTTTTGGTTTTTGAATGATAGACGGTGTTAGGTTTTTGAAATGAGATTTTGGTATTTCACTCATTTGTTCAAAAAAAGGTTCAGTGGATGCTATAAGGTTATTCCATAATTATAAACTAAAGTTTTTTTTTGTATTTTTCTATATATAATTTGTGTTAGGGAAAATTTGGGTTTGTTAACAAATGAAAATGAAGGTATGCTTATAAATATAGATGACTATTTTTAAATTTTTTTGCATATAATTTTTGGTAGAGGAAACTTAGTCCAGTGACAAATGTTATATCAGTTTATAATATGAAACTTTTGTTTTGATATCTCAGTTCTTATTCTACATTTTCGAAAATGAATAGATTTGGAAATTATTGTTACTCAAGGATTATTTATTTTTCAAATATTTAAAGTTTCTCAAATTTCAAATAGAAGTATTAATGATTTGAAGCCATGACTATATAAGTTTTATTGAGCAAGTTGGAAATATTATGATACTCAGATGTTGGTCATTTGATTTGTCTTTTGATATGAAATAAAATACATTGGTGGTTCTATTTTTTTATTTTTGAGAAAGTTATAATATTGCAATCATATGTTTGGTTTGTTGAGATACAAAGATTGGTAAATGTGATTGCACTCAATAATTTTATTATTAGATATAGATTATGATCAATACACATATATTAGAGTTATAGTTGGTAATAGTTTGTAGTGACATTGTGTTCATTAGATAATATTTTCTATGGTTGGCATAAGCACTTGGTTTCATATAGAATTTATATGGTTATATTTTATATGTATTAGTTTTATGATGAATGAGAAGGTTATTTAGTATGTGAATACAATCAAAATTTTGAGATGACATGTGATAGTCATGTTGAAGCATTATGATTTTTGATGACTTTTAAAAATATAATAAGTTTATTTGACTCATAGTGAAGTTTTGATATAAGTTAAATTTCAATATCATTTATTGAAATTTGTACATGAAATTATTCTTCAAAATTAGGACATTTATTTTGAATTTGACATATATTAGTACAATGATAATTCTTAGTTTAGAGAGTCATCAGGTTTTTTGTTCTAGTTCAAATGTTAGTAAGATATCAAGATGGACTCCACCTGGTTCTAATAACTCACATGATGATAATTGGGGACATAATCAAGAATGACATAGAGAGGATACAACTCCACAAATATTTATTTGTATAGGTTAGAATTTTAGGGGTAGAAGGGTTGGTAGGGCTAGTCTTAGACCCTATAACCATGTAACACATATGTTAATACATTTTGATGAATTAGATCCTACATTTTAGAAAATTTTGATTGTTGTGCCTTTTAATCCTAAAAATAATTGAGGTAATAAAAGTAATTGAGGTTAGATAGGAACTCCTTTGAGAGGTAATTTTCATGGATGAGGAACTCTAAATAGTTCCTCCCAACATATGCATATTGTATACACATTATATTTTAAAACTTTATCAATTACTAATGCTATCTCTCTTATAAGAACCTATTGATCCTCAATATATCTGAGTGCACACCTTAATGGGTGTACTAAGAAAGGGTTGGGTATACCATTGGTGCTTTGTAATATTGTTTTCCCTTGTACCACTACTTGCTATCTACACAACCTTATCCTATACACTTCCCTAAGTTTTGCCTCCTTCCTTACACACTCCTCCAAGAAATTCACTACCTTATTTATCCATTACCTAAGATATAAACCCTTTTTGACATTTAAAAAACAATTTTATCCTAGGATAACCTTGTATTCAAATTAATATTAGCACGTTATGGGTCTAGGTTAGCCTTGGCCAACCTAGATTAGGACCTATCTTACTTTTATCAATTAATGATATAAGGTCAAATTGGGCTGACCTTGTTGGCTAAACTTTCAAAAAGGTTTAAGGTTAGATTCAACTATATATACACATCCATTTATATCATTTATGAGGAAGAAAAAAAATAATATTATAGTGTGCATCTCCTTATCCACCATTTTACTTGAGGAGCATTACTTAGGGTTCCAATAATACACTTAGATATATAAATCTTGTCTTGTGAAAGTTTGGGATTCAATATGAGGTATTTGGATAAACTATAGTTCATTGTCCATCCTTAGATTCTTCAACATACACAACAACGTCTTATGAATCATATTATCTAAGGGAGAGATTGAGCCTCAATAGGTTTGTCTTCAAAGGTAAGTATTCCTAACTTTGTTCCTCTTTTGTTAAAATATATAGATTTTTATTTGTACTTATCTCTCATGCATTAGGATTATATCTATACATAAATTAATTATAATTATTATATGCATGTTTAATTTCATGTTTATTATCCCCATTTTGTGCCACATGATTTGGTGAGCACTATATTATATTTTACTTTACTTTTCATATACTTAGTGAATACTAGAAAATATAGGACCTATCTAGGGTTTTTGCATGATGTTTCTTGATGAGAGGATTTGAAATCCTCTCTAGTGATGTTATTTTGATAAGATACCCCTTGATTAGGTATAAAATATCCATCTTGGTCATGACCCTAAATTTCTAAATATATCAATAATCAAAAGTATAAGTGTGTTTTATCTTCTTTGAGTTAGGATTGATTTGAAGGTCAATTGCATTTTCCCTTGTATATATTCTAGTGAACTTGACATGATTCAAACCCTTGTATGTTTTCTTTCAAGCATTCATTTTATTATCATATTATATATTTTTATTTTTATAGTAATGTATCAAAGCTATTGAATAATCTAATATTCTGTGTGTAGGTTTAACACATAATTTCTCCAAAAGGACTCTATTTTCTCCATATATGTCTTCTCCAAATATAGGTGACTAGATCAATCAACTCAACATAGTGTTCTTCTTTAGTCACATGATTATATACTTCATTAACCTAGTTGAATCTGTTCATAGTTCTCCTTTTTAGTATATAGGTTTGTAGACATAATCGAGTAGATCAACTCTGTTCACATATTATTTTTAGCATACATATTTTACATACTTCATCAACCCAATTAGTTATATTTGTAGAATATTAAAATTAGTACTTGAGCAACAAAGAATAAAATTTGTAAACTAAGCATATTCAAAATCACTAAGGTTGATTTTTACCTTCTCTATCATTTCTATTTTTCACTTACATTCTTGTTTTTCACAAGTTTGAAATCTATAAAACTATAACCCTAAAACAAACTAAGCTAACCAACTTGACATAGTTATGTAGCTTGTCTTCTCTTTAGAGGACATAGTCAACCTGTTCGACTATGTTCTTATGGATCTTGTTTCAGTATAATACTAATGACCCTATCAACTTTGTTCTATATTGTTTGCATATAATGTTTCCTGAACCAATTCTTTGCTCTTCATAGTCAAATAAATTTACCTATTTTCCTATTAATTAATTCACTTTCCATTTCAGTTGTTTGCATGCTTAGAGTAATAAACATAAACTAATTAGGTGGTTTTTTAATTTACTAGTTTAGTCACACTTTTTTCTCTTTTTCACACACTTTTAAATCACTTAACATTAAAAAACATTAAACATTTTTCTTCCTAAGGTAAACCTACCTGGATTTCATCACCAAGTGGGAAGCCAACTTGGTTTTTTGACCAAGTATAAACATGTGGTTGATGGTATATATTAAAAAAGGACTCAAAACCCTTATCTCTACATTATTGTGAAGTGAGATGGTAGGACCCAATACCAATCCATTACCATCACCACTATATATCTTTTTTAGCCTAAACTACATGAAACTATCCATAGATTACTTTTTAGTTATATATTACAACCAAGTCTCTATCACATTAAATTCAAAATTTATTATAACTTAACAAATTTTAGGAATGACCAATTAGTTAGAATTTACATTCAAGTTTTAATACTTGCTCTTTGATCATTGTATATTGTATTCTAAAACTTTCACTAGATAACATTAGTGCAAGGTTTGTGTTATGTGTTATAATTACATAAAACACATTGATCTAATTGCTTGTGTGCTTCATTATATTTTCTTAGCTATTATCTTAATTTTTCCCCTATTTTCATAACACTATTATCCCTATTGAAACTATCTCTTACATACTATTAGTCTTGCTCACCTTTAATACACAATCACCCTATACAACCATGTATCTTTTTCATCCCGTTCAATTTCTCCCTCTAAAGTTCATAATTAACCTATATGACTGTGTATCTTTTTAGCCTATTCTATTTCATATCTTACAATACATAGTTGACCTATCTAACTATATCCTTTGTTCCCTATTTTTTTTCCTATCTTGAAGTACACAGTCAACCTATCTGATTATAACCTTTATTCTCTATTCTATTTCCTATTTTAAAGAACACTGCCCATTCGTTTGATTTTATATCTTATCAATTAATCCTTCTTTCCATCAATATTTTAACCTCTTTCCTTTATCATGAATTTCCTTTTTTAGGATAATACATAGTTAAATAAAACAAACATGATGAGTTTTACCAATCCTAATAGGCTCCCAAGACATAACTTGTGGCACCCACCTTAAATGAAATCAATGTCCATGTTGCTACTCACACTACCAATTATGGAACTCATTTTTTAATTCTTTGTTCTCACTAGAATATGAGCATGATTTAGATTACACAACTAAAATGTTCTTTTTCATCAATGAATTCCCTTAACATAGAGGAAAATACCCTTTAACCATTTCTAGTCTTATGATAGGTCCTCAAGTAAAAGAACCTCCTTCACCCTCCCCTACTTTCTCTCATGGATTTGGGGGAACCATTTTATTTTCATATTAACATTTTCCTTCTCTTATATCTTCTTCACACACCATGAAACCTTATTCTATGAATTATTCGACCTCCATGCTAAGTATCTCTACTAACATGGTACATTCAACTTCTAGTGGGCCTCTTCAAAATACCTTTCCTCTTAACCATGCTACTAGTGCATATTTTAATACCAATGCTAACCATGCTACTAGTACATATTTTTATACCAATGTTTATCATACCACTAGTGTGGTGCATGACACTAATAATAATGCAACTCAAGCCCATAATACTAATATTACTGCATCACATGTTGTGCACACTAGTTAAAATACTACCCAAACTAACCAACTCTTATTACGTACACTTAATCAAATGTATACCTTTTAAACTAATAATAGAAATTAGATGATGTAGATGCAAAGCCATCTCATTAATCTTCAAAACCAACCTCAATAGGTTTCATGGGGATCACAAAATCCAAATTCTCCCACCCCCCTTAGGGATTCCCATGGTAACCTTATCCCGCAACAACCCCTCATTAATAAAATAATCAAACAGCTACAAAATGAACCTCTTATACCTCAAATAACTAATATTGGCATAGGGGGTATCACACCCACCATCACCTATAATGGATCCACTGATCCTACATTAGATTTCAATACATTTGGTAACCTTTATAAAGATTGGGTCAAACTTAACACCTTTTTTGCTACCAAACTATTAGCTAAAAAACACTCAGGGGATGCTTTAGATTGGTACAATCAATTAAAAAACCTATCTCTCACTAGCCTTAAAGACTTGGTTAACTCACTCATCCAAGAATTTCAAACTAGTGATCTTACCGAGAATGACTTAGCCCACTTTATAAATTACAAACAACTTGAAACTGAAATGGCACAAGCCTTCATCAAATAATGGATGAATTTGTCTACCAAATGTGAAAATAATATGGTGGATGATAACCTCTTCCACATATTAACTAATGATCTATACCCTAAATTACAATGTTGGGTTAGGATTCTCTCTCTCTCTCTAATAAATTTAGAAGAACTCCTTAACCAAGATAAACAACAAGACTTACTCATGCATCAATTCAAACCATATCAACCTAAAACAGACAATCATATGCTCATTAAAAATAAAAACCATCATGAAATCAATGATGACATTACCGATACCTATGACACTATTCATAACATTCAATCAATCACTCCAAACAATGCTATGGAGCATGCTCCCCTTAATATTAAAACTCCTCCTAAATTTCCTCAACCTAACCACACTAATGTACACAAACCATTATCCCTAGACAAGCTTTAAAATCATCTTCCAAGACCTCTCAAATGAGATCTTGACCCCACTCATCCTATGAAATCATAGTACGATCTAAACAAATTTTGTTGATTTCATGCAATATGGGGCCACTCTCATGATATTTGTAAACAATTATGTAACCTAGCTATGGATTTTCTTCTTAGTCCAAACTTTGATCAGGAAACCCTTATTTTTAAATGTCAACAAACATATGGCATATATTTTAAAGCTGATGAAATTTAAAAAAAAAAAAAAACTAATGCTCATCTTACTATCTATAATTATCATCTTCCCAACCACTAAGATAACATCAATAAGCCTACTCCTCATACAAACAATGTTGAAAGTCATATAAACCACACTACTAAAGAATAAAATGTGGTTAATATGACTAACTTATGAAGAGTAGTCAATTTTATTGATTCAAATCCAACACATATGCATCACACCTTTCAACCATTTTATGTTATTCAGGACACTTCCCCATCCCATATAATGATATTGGGGAAATAGGACCTTATAACCTTCCAAAAACCACTCTCAACAACACAACTTAATTATACCTCTCACACCATCTTTACTCTTCCCCTAACATCCACATAAGAAGACAACATTCCCAAAACTTCTAATACTATTTCTTTAACTAAACCACAAGAAATACCTCAACCAATCATCACACCACCTCAAGTCACTCAACCCATTTGTAATCAACCCAAACCAACTACACCCTATCAAAACAATCTCAATTACACTTCCAACCCTTATTCTCAGGTGCTCTTAAAATATTATGTGCCTATATCTGGCAATCCTCCCATGGATTATGATAAATGGGATCCCATTATATAAATTTCTCATCTCCCATCTCAAATACCTTTCTTTAAATTAATGCAAACTTCTCCCTGTCATCGAAACTATATAATGTAATTATTTTTTGAAATGGACATCCCTCATCCTCCTCTAGTAGGACATGAATCTACCTTATGTAGATCTAAAGATAATATAATTTAATAATGTGAAGATATTTCCATACATGTTGATAAAATAATGGATACTTCTCTTTCACTTAAGTTTCATATTGCTTCCATGATTCTCAATGAGATTTTACTTCATGTAAATGATCCTCTTCTATTCATTAGCATCCAAATTGGTGATAGCCAAGTTGAGCATGCCTTAATTGATGAAGTTTCAGGTATTTGCATTGCCTCCCTTGGTTGATTAAGACAATTGGATATTTTGAATGTAACCTCAAATTCACACGTAACATATGTCAAGGATATGATATAAGTTAAATTCCTCCTCTAGGTTGCATTTGGATTCCCATTACCATCCATCCTATCACCATCCACATGAAAGTTATGATATTTAACTTTCCCCTCTCTTAAAACATATTTCTTGGTCAACTTTGGACTCATCGTATGAGATTAGTCACCTCATCTATATGTCAATGTGTCAAATTCCCCCATAATGTATCTATTTAAAAAATTAAAGAAGCCAAAAACCCTTGTAATTTTTAATAATTTCAAGAATATGTTGTGTTTAAAATTCTTATCCTTGAACCTTCTCTTAGTATCCCATTTAGGGAATCCAAACTCTTTAATTATCTCATTAATTCTACTTGATGTTATAATGGTCACCCTGAATTAACTGAGAAAATTCCACTTGACCTCCTAGATTTCAATCATGATGAGCTAGATAATATTAGCCTCAAAATCAAAACCTCCAATCTATCCCCTCAGATTATCACCCAACTTCTTCCCTCTTTGCAACCTTGATCACCTTAACGACATGCTGATGACATACCTATAATCTTAACCAAGACTAGACATTCTATTCATCAAATGTCGTATGATGACAAAGTCATACTTACATGTACCATCAACTTACATACACCTAACTATGATGATGGCCATGATTTAGATGACCCATTTTTAGTTGGATTTATCCAATCTAAAAATGTTAAAATTCTTCGATATCACACTTATTTATTTCTTCTTATTTGTCACAAGTTAGAGATAGAGTAATCATATGGTACACCTCAAATTATAGTAGATACCCTCAAGATCATGCTCATGGATCATGCCATGATAGGCCCTTATCACTTTACTAGATATCAGGTTCCTTATAGTTTACTTCCTTTAGAGATGCTAGCTACTATTATTAAACCTTATGTCTAGCTAGCCTCACCTTCATATGAGCCTAGTCTAGTTTCTACTCCCACTTTACATTCTAATAATCCTAGTTTAGTTTCTATTCCAACCCTACCTTCCCTTGGAAATGGCCTTATTTCTTTATCATAGCTTGATCCCATGCCTACCCAATGGGCCAATCAGCCTTATTATGATATACACAAAGTTGATAGTCATTAAACCAAAGATTACAAGTTATATCAACTTTCACTAGCTTTTCCTTCCACTTATTTAGATAGTAGGCCCCTAAATCCCACTAACAAACATATTTTTTGCTTCCATGGGATAGATAACCAGTCTTCCACTCATTGAAATAAAATTAAGTAGTATATTAACAAATTGCATCTAACCACTTCTCAACTAAAAGATAAGGTTGTACCTCATCCTAATATATTACTAGAGTACATCCTTAAATATGGGGAGGTATACTATTTTTGGCATCAGTATGGTTTAAATCATATTGATTGCTTTTATAGTCTCTAGTAGCACCTTCATGAATAACCATGGTCAAACCTACATCATCTATCCCTCCTTTCACAGGTCACCCATGAAAAAAGGTTCTTCTTTCTTTGATAGTAGGACCTATTTCTCACCTCATAGATATTATTCCCATTCAAACATCTATTCCTCTCCTTGAGTATCTTATGCATAATATCCCTCATGAGCATTATTTTATGTGGGCTACACTTACATTTTTAGTTGAGGAGATTTAGAAGGAAGTATTTACACAAATTTCAATAAAGATTGATGAAACTCTAGATGCCATCATAATTTAACTTCATAGAGATGTTTTAGATGTCATGGATAATATTTGTGGTAAAATTTATCAATATTTATGAACATGGCATGGTGTTCTTTCACATTTGTATAAATTATGATTTTGGATTAGATTTATAATCCATTTTTTTATATATCTTACACACTTGACTATGTGTCAAATTTGGTTTCACTTATCTATTTTAAATGGATCATTATATTATGCTTTATGTGTTTTATATGGTTTCATTTACTTTCATATTTATTATGGATTCATATCATTCTCTTCATGATTTCATACTTTTGTTTTAAATTTCACTTCTTTCATGGATTATTTTTATTTTATAATGATTGTTTTCTATCTTATCTCACTCAAAAACTAGATAATTATTATTATGACTTGGTTATATAAATTTTGATTCCCTTAGTAATCTCTCTCTATCATATGATTAGTTATCAAACAAGACATCTCATTATACTACTAATATTTACTGATCTTGTTTGGATCTCCCTTTCACATACTAAGCATACATATTATTGAAACTTGAGATTACATATTGGTTCATAGGTAAGCTTAACTGTTTAGTTAGTCATATCTTTGGATACTTAACCTCCTTTAAAATAATGTCTAATTCTCATTCATGTGTATCACTTCTATCACTGATGTTGGTTATTCCAAATCCGTATGGAGGAGGAATCATAAAATCCATAAAAAAGTTAAAAGCTAAATCATTTAAACAAAAGGAAATGATTCAAAAGGAAACATACAAATTCAAAAGTTTAATTACACCAAAATACATGATTCATAACACACCCTATTTCTAATCAAATATTAAAATCCATAGTTGGTATCATGATAGAGTCAAGGTCCATTAGGGTGTGGTAGGCAAGTAGATTAGGATAGAAAAATTAAATAAAAAATATACAAGTGCTACCCAATTTATCATACAAGTACCAAATATTTATAGTAGACTAATGAATTTGTAAGAGCTTTTGAGGAACAAGGAACATATTATGGGAAGGTATGTCACTTATACTTTTATTTTTAATATAACCAACATGAGTTGATCTTAGTATCTCACTTATTTACTTATACATCTCTGTGTTTATTATGAGTAGGTATCCTTTGCATTTTGATAGTCATTAGACTCTTAGTGTCTTTCCTTTGTACCTATTATGCCTCATGTTTCCTAAGATCTTCTCATATATGCCTATGACATGCTTTTTACATTCCCTCTTTCATTATAACATTCTTAATATTTCCCTTGAAAAACATTATTTTATTAACTGATCATTCCCCCTAGGGTTTCCCTTTGTGAGTTAGTGTAAGACCGTGGATAGGACCGGGCTCCCCTCACAAATTATCATAATAAAAAATTTACTCATTACCATTCACCTCCTTGGTGTTCCCTTTGTAAATTTTCATGTAAGACCATGGATAGGAATAGGCCTTCCTCATTAATTACCACATGATAAATATATTTTAAAATCATTCTCACAGTTGTTCTCCACATCATTGGTGTTCCCTTTGTGAGTTATAGTGTAAGACCATGGATAGGACCAAGACCTCCTCACAGAATATTCAAATACCTAATTCATATTAAAACCAAGTCTTAATGAAATTACATGCTTCAAATTTGAAATAAGTTGTGTTTGATTATGAGTTACACATCATTGACATACTTCCCATCTTAATTTAGTATGTTTTATACTTACTTCTTAAGTCCTTCAATTTTATCTTCTTATTTTATGATTGTGTGTATGTTTACAACCATTTTATTAAATTTCTCATACTTCACAGCTTGAATTAGTGTGATTAATTTAATTTCCACTTACATTTTATTTTTATTTTCATACTACCTAGCTTGATTTAGTATGATTGATTGAATAATTGTTTATTTGTTTTTATATCATTGGTTTTCATGTGTCTCCCATTTTATTACAAATTTACATACTTCCTAATGTGATATAGTATGATTTTTATTTGTTTTAACTTGGTGCCAATTTATTACATGGTTTGAAAACATTTTATTACCATTTACTTTACCATTTTGTTTTATTATACTTATTCATCTTTTGTTTTTACATATTTCCCATCATGATATAGTGTGTACTACATTTGATTTGATTAATTATACTTTTCCAAATCATTTTTTCCCTTTTATTTTTAACCACACATGTGTATCACACAATCCTAGAAAAAAACATACATCACATATTTCCCATAACATATACAACCAAATCTAAATACATGTTATATAAAGGAAAAATATCCATATATCCACATCCAAATATAATTACAACTCATAAGATTAATGAATTATCAATATCAACATATATATATATATATATATATATATATATATATATATATATATATATATATATATATATATATCATGTGTTTTTAATAATACAAGTATAAGAGACAATAGTTATAACTCTAAGGTTGTGCTCCATCCTATCTATATTGTGGCCTAGTCATGTTACCCTATGAATGGTGCACTGTAAAGAGGTAGTTTTAGATCTCAAGATAAAAACATGTCCCTATAGGTTGGCCACCTAGGCCTACACCTATTTGATCTAGATAGTAGTTACCATGTATGCACATCACTCTTATGCTAAGGCTTGCCAATCTTGAGCCTCTCTAACTTATACCCTACTAGTGGTTAAAACCCATCACCTCATTCATGTAGCTATCACAAGACCTCTCCCACTAGTTTAGACCAACTTTCATTATTTAGGGAATATGGTATCATATGATCATCTAAAGTGGTATGGTCATACGGTGACAACACCCTATCCAAAATGTCATGATGTGTAGCCATAATCAGGGATACACATTTAACCTCCTCTATAGTAGGATCTATAAAATTAGAAACTAAATATACATCAGTCACATGCATATATATTTGAAATCATCTATCTATAATTAATAATGATACAACTAGTTTTCTATATCAAAAAATTAAAACACATTAAAATATTTATCTCCAGTGTCAATATCGTTGAACACTGTCTCCATATTTGCTTACCCACTAAGCACCTCCTATATTAGATACCTCCACACCAATGAAAAATTGAGTCACCACTTGATCCCAATATGTTCCTCTCCTTAATGGCCTCTTTATAGACCAATTATGTCCTATCACCACTATAGGATCCCATTTTATGATAACTAGTACTTGTGTCTCCTCGTGTCGATACTTTTTCCATCTCTAGTGAGATCATAGTGGTAAATAGAAACTATGTTATGGTACTTGATTCACTCCCACATCACTTGCATCTAAATTTATCATGTCATCTCCTCCAAGCCTTGTTGCCTCCTGATGTCGTGCTTGACTAGCCCATGGTCTAGTTCACTAAGGCCTAATCACTAGTATTTTAATAGGTACCCATCTGCCTCCTCTCCCTCTCAACTCTACACAATGTCATTCCTAATAAGTAGGAACTACTATAGGGTTGTTAGATGTGGAAGTCCAAGTTTTTTGGTTACATGAGCCACTATACGAGGCTCCACCCATGAATTGTAGTGGCCTATGATCTCCACATGTGCCAAACCTATAACAATTTTATCCCAACTCGACCATATAATAGCTATGTGAGTGTAAAACTAATACACTATCTATCCTTGTGTGATAGTATAAAAAGGTAAAACATGGGGCATAACCCATGCTACATGGTCCTACATCCATCAAATGACCTAAGGCAATCTATCATCAACTGCATGAGGAAGCCCAACTAGCCAATACATAAGAAATATTTTATATATCCATACACTCAATAAAATCATATGACCCATTGTATTTTATCCCTAGGATAACATACCATACATGTTGTGCATGAGATAGATCCAAATTCTATAACTAAGATCATATAACACTCCTTGATCCAAAATTGACTGGCACAAGGCTATCATGTACAATGGTACCTTGCTATCCAACTTGTGACACAACATTCATGATGTCACAAGTCCTATCATATACTTATGGATATATGGAATGGATGTAAGATAAATATCAAATAAACTCACATATAACCTTGGATAAATCCTATCCAATCCTATCTCCCACTGGGATAAGGCTTTTCTCTCATCTTTTGACTATAGTGTATCATAAATCACATGTGTACCATATATAGGAAGTCCAAAAAATGCGTGGACATCCTCCAAGGTGATTTCCACCTCTTTAAAATCCCCCTCCACCTCCCATCATAAAGTGTGGTCAATCATTCCCATGATCCTAGAAACATAAAAATGAGATTAACACTTAGCAGGATCCATCTCATCTCCATAATGCCTCCAAATCCCAAGGTGACTATTTGAGCCCTATCCACATTTGAAAACCATTCCAATAGATCTGGTAGGGAAGACACATCTACTAGGTGCCAAAATCTCCAACATCTCTATAAAATATCAAATAACAAAATATACATTATATCTCGATGTCATAATAATAAAATACATTCTTAAATATTCTCAAAAAATTACAAATTAAATACTTCATCAACTTGTTTGATTTAGTTTTCTTAATTTTCTTATTTTCTACACAATCAACCTATTTAATACTAAATTGGCAATTCCCCAATTTTGTCATACTGCATCAACCCATTGGTATGTAGTCAACATTTTTATTTCATATCCTATTAACCTATTTATACTAAATCAGCCCTTGTCTAGATTTGACATGCTATATCAGCCCTCTAGTATGTACTTAGCCTCATTTAGCAAATAGTATTAGCCACATAGTACAAACTACATTAGACAAAGGTTACTATGTCATCCATGTTCTTGTTTCTAATTAGATCAACCCACTAATATGTAGTAATCCATCTCTAATAATACTATATAATCCCACTACTATGAAGTCACCCACTAATTTTCTCTCTCCTTACAAACTGAGTCAACAAGGTTGACACTTTTTTAGTTTGTGATGATTTTTAGACTATTTACCATAAATGCCTTGGGCATTTATTAGTTTGATATTTTCCTACCTAATACCTTATTCTACCCCTAGTTTTCCTAAAAAATTCCTAGGGTCAGTTTCATGTCTATATGTGACTACTATCCAATTTTCTATATTTAAATTAATTTCAACTAAAATTTCTCAAAAAATTGAAATTAATGCTTTCTTACCTATGCCACACCCATTATGGTCACTATGAATCCTCTACATCATAGTTGTCATATCCTCACTATGTTTAAACTGGGTCTCTTAGAGTAATATTATATAATAATATTAAAATAACAAATGAATTGATTTTCAATCTATTTATAATTACTATTCAAATTTATTTACCTATCAAATATTTACCATCAAATTCTATTTTTAAACCATATATTTATTTCTAATATATATTTTTTCAAACCACAAGATGTTATAGAATCCTAACATTATATATAATATTTTCACATATTACATGTATATTTTACATTTTTTATGATTTTTACTAATTTCTATAGGTTCACCTAATGTTCCCTACATTGGACACCACCATATTTATTTTACCTTATTATTTTTATATAACACTAATGTAAGTAAATACATGTATTTTTCAATTATATCCTTTTAATTAACTTATTCACTTCTTAATACATTTTATTTAGATTCAACATTGTGTGTTTCTATGTTTTTTCCCCAAAGCACCATCCCATGTTACACCTACATGACACATGATGAGATTCGAGTGGGGCATATGTATACACATAATATTTTTAAACTCTATCAATCATTGATGATTTTTCTCTTATAAAAACCTATCAATCCTCAATCTCTCTGAGTGCATGCCTTAAATGGTTCTTTGGGAAAGCAATGGTAACACCATTGGTTCTTACAAAGATTGTTGTCTTATACACCACCACTTGTTATTTACACAACCTTCTCCTATACATTTTCATAAGATTTTCCTCCTTCCTTACACACTCCTCCAAGTAATTCACCACCTTATTCAAGCCCTTACCTAAGCTAAAAACCTTTTTTGACATTTACCAAACATTGTCAACCTAGGTTGACCCTATATTCAAATTAATATTAGCACGTTACAAGTTTAGGTTGGCCTTTGCCAATCCAAACTAGGACCTAAATTGATTTGATCAATTAATGATATAAGGTTGAATTAGGCCAACTCTATCTGCTAAAATTTCAAAAAGTTTTAAGGTTAAATTTAACTATATATACACATCCATCAACATCATTTATGGTTAAGATAAGAATAAAAATATTATAGTACACATCTACTTATCCACCATTCTAATTGAGGAGCATTTCTTAGGGATCTAACACTACTCTTAGAGATATGAATCTTGTCTTCTAAAAACTTGGGATTCATTAGGAGGAATTTGGTTAAAATATAGTTCATTATCCATCCTTAGCTTCTTCAACATACACAAAAACCTCTTACAAATAACCTTGGCTAAGGGAGACATTAAGGCTATGTGGGTTCATCTTCAAAGGTAAGTATTCCTAACTTTGTTCCTATTTTGTTAAAGTAGATATATTTTTATTTGTAATTATCTCCCATGGATTAGGGTTATATTTATACATAGCTTAATTATAATTATTCAATGCATGTTTAATTTCATGTTTATTACCCCCATTTTGTGTCACAAACTTTGGTGAGCACTAGATTAGATTTTAATTTACTTTGCATTTATTTAGTGAATAATAGAAAAAATATGACCTAGCTAGGGTTATTGCATGGTGTTGCTTGATTTGAGAATTTAGAACCCTCTCTAGTTATGTTATTGTGATAAGAAACCCCTTGGTTAGGTCTAGAGAATCCATGTTGGTCATGAACCTAAACATCTAAATGTATCAAAAAGTGGAAGCGGAAGTGTGATTTATATTATTTGAGCTAGGATTGATTTGTAGGTCAATTAAATTTTCCCTTGTATATACATACTACTTTATGATCTAATTAGAATCCCACTACTCACCATTATCCTTAGTATCAATAAATTAGACCTCAAAATGAGTTACAGTTGACAAAAAGGTTATATATTCATGCTATTATACCTCTTAGTGCTCATACTTCATCTCCTAAACCTGATAATACAGTTGTAAGATGTTCTAGGTTGAGCCTTGATAATTTTCCTTCCCACATACTTGATCAAGGAAAATAAGTTTATTAAAATGGGAAAATATGAGAGGTTAGTCCTACAACATCTCTTGTGATCATAAGGATGGTTAAGAAGGTGAAGTTAGAATTTGACAATGAAGATAATGAAGGTGGACCAAATTGGTAAAGTTTTTAGTTATGACAATAAATTACACTAAATATGTGATAGATAGGGGTCATTCATTGATTGAAGTACTATTTGATATGAAATATGAAAGGATGACTTTTTAAGTTATGTGGTTATTTTTGTTTTTTTAGATACTTTGATCATACTTTAGTATTTTGATGATGAATATTTTATTTGATACTTGATAGTAGTTAACTTATGTAATAGTTGACATTTTGATTTTTGGACATATATTACTGAATTTAATGGTTTAATGCATATGGATTTAATGTTTGATGTATTTAATTTTATTGAAATTGCGTAAGTCATATTAATGTTTATTATAGTTTATTTATTTAAGTGGTAGTAATGAATAAGCCCCCCCACCCATTTAGAGTTTGTTTTTGGTCTACTAATACTAATTTTAATCTTATATACTTATTCAAGTCTTACAAATAAGTTACCTTATAACATAAATTAATTGACTTTCTTAAAGTCAATTGAACTTAACATATAACTAGCTGAAGTTAGTTATAGCTTATTATTCAACTATCTCTTGAAGATATTATTATAAAATAAGATCAAAGTGACATGAAGAGGGAGAAACATTTACACATGAATTCTTTAAGACTTTGAAATACTTCACATTTCATTCTAATTTATCTTTTCTATGCAATATCTCTGAGATAATACAACTTTTATAGATAGACTACTAATACATTCTATCATGGTCGAGTAATATGCTTAATCAACACGTGTGTGTGTGTGTGTGTGTGTGTGTGTGTGTGTGTGTATATATATATATATATATATATATATATATATATATATATATATATATATATATATATATATATATATATATATATATATATATATATATATATATTGTGTAGTTTATAAATTGATTATCTGAAGGCTGTTAGGTCTAATATCTTATGGTGATTAAAAAGATGCACTCATGTGTGTAGAATTCAAAGTACTTACCTTGAATAATTGTGCGACATATTACTGATCCATTCATATTGTATTAGTTGTTACTTGTAAATATTTTGTACTCAAAATTTATTTCTCAATAAATTCTCTTTTAATTTTGATAAGATGACTATAGACTCATAAATCTATTTTATTTCTCTTCATTTTAGATAGTTTATGTATCGTTCAGTTTCAATTTTATAAGTTCAAGTCTATATTATATTAGTTATTTAATTATTTTAATTTACTTAAGTTTTTTTTTGATTTTTTGATTTTTATCTTATGATTGTTTATTTTAATTTTCTTTATTTATTTCCTTTCCATAGTTGTTTAGATCTATTATTTATTTGAGAGTGTTTCTTTACTTTTGTTTTTTGTATTAGTTGTTTTATGTATAGGTTTAGTAGTTTTAATCATCTTTTATTTCTTAGATTTTTTTAGTTTTATTTATTAATTTTCTTTTGTTAATTATTTGTTAATTATTCTCATTTAGTTAGATTTCTACATAATATAGTTTTCTTTCTCATCAATTGGGTGTTTGATTAATTATGTTACTTGTCATTTCTATTTCATTTTTTGGTTTTTATTGTCAATTTTTATTTTTATTTTTTGGTTCATTTTTTCAAATTTTTTTGGATCTATTTTGAGAATAACATGAATATCAAAATATTATGGATAATTGGATAACACACACACACACACACACACACACACACATTCTAAGGAAAAAATAATTCATTCAAAAAAATATCTTATCTATAGGTTTTATCTATCAGATAGGTTAAATTAAATAATATTTTCCCCCCTTCATTTGATTCAAAGTGATTTTGATTTATGAAATTTAATGAAATATTTTTCGATATATGACATACTTGTTATTTCAAAAAACATTTAAATAACCCTTTATACATATGTAAGATCAATCTTGACATATTAGATCCTAACTATTATATGGCTATGATTCTATATTAACCTTCATGATAGGTGAAAGGGTTGATTCATTAACATGACAATTTTGATCATCAACATGATACTCTATTTTTTGTCTTACTAGGAAAAAAGTTATGTATCATGTTATTAGGACACCCTTAGATAATAAATATCAATATAGTACCATATGTAGTACATCAATGCCTAAAACATATACATTGTAGTAAAATGGTCAAAGTTACAAATAATCAATATGAGTATCTTCTACAATCATTGGTAATTCCTCCTCTTCACTGACCACCATCACATTTGGTCATTACATCTATTAAAGTAAACAATACAAATATAATTATTACACCTATTTAAGATCATAGTGAAGAGTCATTTGTGTCACCTATAAAACATCTTTCTATATAGTCAATTCAAAGGGGGATGACACACCTTCCTAGATAACAAGTTTCATATCAAAATTATATTCAAGGTTCAAAGAAATTTAAATATTCTATAGTGAATATTAATGGAGTAATTAAAATAATTAAACATGTTCCATAGTGAACATAGATAGTGATACATTATCCTACTACGTATCAAACTCCACTACATCATGTACCATATTGAGTTACACATAATTCAAGGGATTCTATGAGTAGTGATCAAGATAGTTACAACACAACACTAATGCCTTTTCAGATTTTAATTCATCTACATGTAAAAATTTTAATTAACACACTATGGTCATATTATTGATGGCATAAAAGGTTAGTTACATTCAAAACTATTGAAAATACAAATAAATTAAAAAATACCAAAAATTCAAAAAAAAAAAAAAAATTTAAAAATTTAAAAACATTCAAAATATTCTCAAAAATAAAAAATAAAGACTTGAGCATGATACTAGTTACTAGTTTACTTATTTACATATGTTATTTATCACATATTTTGGTAGATAAAATACTATTTTTCAAACACTTGAATTTCATGAGGTATATGAGTGTAATGTAGGAATACATACTATACATGGATTCCTATATGCAATATTCTCTTTTACTCAATGTCCATGCCTATTATGGAGAAATTTTATTCTATAGGTTACATTATCAAATGTTATATTCATCTATGAAATCAAATTCCATGTTGAACTACATATCTTAAAAGTGACTTACTAGTTACTCATATTTTAAATTGTGCTACATGAATATAATACTTTGCTAAGATTTAACATTGAGACATATGAATAATATAGAGTAGTTTTAAATTGTTATATGATTATTTTATGTTGATTAATTTCTTGCATGATAGGTTAGACATTGATTTATTATTATGTGTGGCCCTCAGCCTCACGTGTGCAATATTTTCTTGGTATGTGTGACATTTGAACAAGTGCACTTATTTTTGGCCCTCTGATCTACGTGTGAGATATTTTATAATGTGATATTTGAACATGTTCATTTTTTTTGGCCCTTGGCCTCTTGTGTGTAATGTTTTCTTGTATGCATGACATTTAAACATGTCTCTTGTATAAAGAATTTAGCCTTATGTTTAATATTGCATGACATTGTGTGTTATTTTGCTTGTTGAGCTTGATTAATAGTGCCATGATACATATCATTAAATTTTATTACATAGTTTAATCTAGAGATGATTACTTTAATACATGCCTCATTTCTATATTACATGACACTTGTATGCATTATATTTAATATAAACATGTCAATGATAATTAAATTACTATGATGACATACTCTACACATGTTGACATAATGCTACATGATTATATCATTAACACATGATACAATTAACTATTATTTTTAATTGAGTGACTTGCAAGATACATCCCTCATCTCAAAAGGGGGGAATTATAGTGGGATTATTTTATATATTCATGCCTCCATGACTAGAAAAATCATATTTGGAATAAAATACATTTTTCAAATTTAAAATATTTAAAGTAATGCAAAAATTAGATTCTATGACAAAGCACAAGTTTCAAAAAATTCCAAATATAGGTTTTCAAATATTAAATATAATTAAAAAAGATCTTATGAAAGAATACAAGTTTTTAAAGATTCAAATTTTAATGTTCAAAGATTAAGGTAATATTAATTAGAGACATGATATAAATTGACACACTAAATATATATTATATGAGCATAGGACATCATATAAAATCAATTTAAAAAAATTCACAGTCAGATTCATACACACTTGAATGCATATGCATGGGCATGTGCAAGAATAGTTATAAGAATAAAATATACAGGTTTCAAATACAATTACAATTGAACATATAGATGCATGGTATTCTATATCATTTAACACATATTTAGGGGGCATGATACTTGTTCACGATCATATATACATTTTTTCAAATTTCAAAAGGCATGATATTAGTTCATGCACATATGAAATAAAATACAACGTATAAATTCAAATGAAAATATTTATTTCTATTAAAATCTATTAGAACTAAGGTCATGGTGGGGGAGTGACTATTATTCATTATCTTTTAGTCATGTAAGTAGAATCTATATCTATCTTCAGTAGTGTGATTCATTATATCATGGGTAATGTACATTCAATTACCTTTTAGGGAAAACATTGTATGGTACAACCTTTTTGTTGTAGGTGATGTACATTCAAGTCAAGTGACACTCAATGGCCTTGACATCACTTTTAGAAAACCTATTTTCATTCCACATTTTTGGATTAGTACTTTGCGTACCTTTCCACATCCATGAGATTTTTAACATGCATATTTACAAATCAAGGAATTTATTAGTTATTGAAAATTGTTAATTGATCACTCTTAATTTTCCATGGTTCAAACATGAGAAACCATTTCTCTAAGTGCTTCAACAATGGGGAAATTTTATCCAATGCTTCACCATATTTTATTGGTTACAAAGTAATGTGGTTTCATTTTCATATAGGTGTAATCATTCCTTGCTCTCTTTTCAAATTTCAAAATTTAGATTTTTATTTTTTTTAAATTTCAAAATTCAAAGTTTTATATTTTTAAAATTTTAAAATTTAGTGTTTCTATTTTTTTAAAAATTTTAAATATGAACAATGAATAATTCATGTGTTATTGTGAGTTTTGTTAAATTTGAGTTCCCTACACAATTGGAGTATACTATCAAATAAAAAGTGTTTTATACACACTCAAGTTTAATTATTTCTCTTTTACTTTATAAATTTAAATACTAGAATAAAGGGCAGTGGAGAATGTAGATACCTAAATCTTATGATATGTATTGGACAATATTAATTCTTGACACATCCAAAAATAATTGAATCGTACCCAAATACATGAATCTTATTCACAATTACTCTAATCCATTAATCTATTTTTAAGTTTAACCTTATGTTATCCATCATTACTACACATAAATTTCTAATTCAAATTCTCAAATTGATTTATACTACCCTCAGACTGATTCTAAATCATGACAACTATGCATGAATCTCTGATATAGTCCACCCTAGGCAAAACTTGACTATTTCCATATATTTGTCCACATAAAGTGGACCTATACCAAATAGTTACTAATTATTAAATTTAAAATATTCTTTTGGGTCTTTTTGTATGTTTTATAAGGTTGGCTAAAGGAAATTATCAAAAAATTTAATAATAAATAAAAATCAAAGGTTATTCATTATTATTATATTAGACTATTAATTGAGAACTTACATATTACAAATTGAGAAAATTTTCCATATTATTCCCAAATTCAAGACATTTATAAGGATTAGTCTCAAGATAAGTCTAAAACATCCTAAAGAAAGTCAACTGTTACCATTGCCAAGTATTAAAGCCATATTTCTAGATATATACATCTATTCAAGGATAAAAATTACAAAATCACTCTAGGTGGGAAAACTACATGTCATTTTATTATATATTTAGAGTTTTTAAATACATAGGTAGCGTTCAATCATCAACATGTGATTGGAGTCAGCTTAGTCCATTACACTCTGACTCTTTTTTTTAGGTTTCTAGCTTTCATGAAGAACCCTAGGTTTTCCAAATCAAAAATAAAAAAAATTAATGATATATACATTACAATATAAAAATCATAAAATATCATTCCACTCAGTACACATAGATATAAAAATTATAATAATCATATTTTTTCATAGTAAAGACAGACAAATCTAAAGTCAACAAATGACAATGGCTTGCACTGTTGTCCAAAGAGTGTAGTCCTATCCAAAATCATCTTCAGATTATATTTTTGATATTAAGTTGTCATAATTTTATATTAATTTGATTTTTAATTCCAATTATTAGTCATATTCAACACAAAAAATTACTTAGTTAATGGACATGAGTGACCTATGATATTATCTAGAAAGCATGGTCCTATCCAAGAGTTGTTTTAAATTATACCCCTGAACATGCACAATAAAAGTATTGTATTATATTTATTCACATTTTTAGGCATTTTTAAATATTCAATAAAATTTTTGGATACAATTTAAATGTATTTCTTCTAGTGTTTTCCAAAAATATCACATTTCTATATTTAACAAGTTGAAAATCAGAATTGTTCATAATTGTATATCTTTAGCATTCTATTCTCTCTCAATTTTTACACCTATTATAAAACATTTTATTTTTAAATAATAAATAAGGTAAAACAATATGAAAAATTATTGACCTGATTTCTTGACCAAAATCCACAAAATTATTATGCAAAGTTGTATGTGGCCCAATATGACCATAAAAATCTGTCCCAAGCTATTACATCTCAAGAAAAATTTGACCCTTTCTATGATATTAATATGACCACTATTTTTTATACTATTCATATAAATACACTATAAATTACATGTGATAGCTACCCAAGGTGTGTGGGAAACATAAGGCCTCTCACAAATTTCCATGTCAATGCCTACATTAGAGACTTATTAATGTAGAAACATCAAGCCAAATTAGAAAAAAATCAGTATTAAAGGTCAAAGTACATGTTAAGAGGTATAAAAAAGGTCCTAAGGGTCTTAGGAAGCCATGAGATGGCTTAGAATTTGAATTGGAGGTTTTCCATCCAAAATTGTAATTTGAATTTTCAAATAGTAAGAACAAGAAAAATGGGTCCTAAGGGTCTAATGGGGGAATAAAAGGTTAGGAAGTGAGTTAATTGGTCTTTGAAATGTCTTATGTAGTGGTTCATATGTTAATGTCATGTCATTTTTAAAAAGGTGGTGAATTCTTGGTTTGGTAACCACCTCCAAAACTAATGTAGGAGTGTAAGAAGATAGGAAGTTTATTTGCATGAGAAATAAGAAGAGTGAATAAAAGATAGTTTGTGGAAGGATAAATTAGGGAGAGTAGGAGAGGTGAAATATAATCTCCAATAAAGGAAAAAGGGGATCCATGAAGAACTGAATGTAACCTCTCAAGGAAAAGTTGTCAAAGCCCATATATGGGTTATTCATGTAATTTAAAGATGAACCATATTAATAAAGAAGTTGTTATGAGTTTGATGTTCTCTCTCTGGTTTGGTATTTTTTATGACTGATAATTCATTGTATTGAGGAATCCATAACCCCATGTATAGGTTTTTGATGTATTTATTACAAAGTGAATGCAAGAAATACAAACTCCAAGTAAAGAAGAGAAAGGTAGTAGATTACTTAAGGAAAACACAAAAAAGCTTCCCTTGACATAGGGATTATGAATAAATTTTCCCTCTATTTAAATATTAAAGGAAATTAATGTTGAAATTATAAGGAGATCATTAAATATAGAGTGTCCTTTATTGTTGAATTTTGTACATTACCATATCTAACTTGTATGAAGGTGAGCAAGGGTTTTGTTGGTGATTTGTATTTACAAACCATTATGTCATTTGAAAGGTAATGTGGTAAATATGATAATTTATTATAATATAATTCATATCATTAAATACAAATTAGAGTTTGTAACTTGAACCTATAGTTCCCTTGAAGGTTAAACCATATGTATGCAATCTAAAACCCTATTTGTAGGGTATCAAGAAATAAAAAGAAAGTAAAGTAGGATGTATGAAGGATTGGTGCAATGAGGATTGATAGGGAATAAGTATAATGGAATGCATTTATTATACCTCATATTTTTGTGTATAATTTGAAGGATAAACCACTACTAAATAGATCTTAGTCACACACACAACTATACCCCTGTTTATATAGTCAGTAGACCTAATAAAATGTAATTGATAAAATGGAGATGAATGGATATTATGGGAAGTGAGTTAAATAGTTTAAAAATGATGGTTTAACATTTGAAAATAAACTAGGTGAAGTTTATAAGGCTTATGAAGAGACACAGACCTCAAGAATTATTGTATAGTCAACAAAGGGGAAGCATAATTGACTGAGATTTGTTGTATTTCAGTCCTTAATGCATTAAATCATTCTCAAAACTTTTTATGAGTGGAATGATGTCAAAACATAACTTTTTTTGTAAATTTTACCTTTTGAAACACCAATAAACTCAATATAATGAATTTAATATGCCATTGGGCCTGTGTAGGGCTTAGAAAACCCTATATTAGGGTTTAGGAGATATAGAGATTTTTAACTATAAAAAAGGTGAATTTTTTAAATATTTATCTCTTAGACATATATAAAGTTATTAAAGTGTTTTTAATTTTAAATATTATGGTCTTGTATGGATTCTAGGACTGTGTCAAGAAATGAGGGCTGATTAAGCCTAAATGAGGTGTAATTTTTAAAAGGAAGTGATAACTAGAAGAGGAGTAACGTCATGAAACTATATACACATCTCAATGGTGATGGAGGGTGTTAATAAATGTGATTAATTATTTAAAAGAGTGTATATAGTTGGTAAAACAAGAGAAAAGGCTCAAAAAAAGGCTACAATCCTTGTCAAGACATTGTGAGTCTTGTTTATGGAATTGAAGGGTAAAGCTAGTCTAATTAATTGTAAGGGAATGGATCAAGTGTATTGAGATAATATAATAAATTTAAAGAATTAAATTGAATCCTTGAATCCTATGTCTAAAATTAGCTCTTGAGACCTAAACATTGGTTGGCTAATGCAAGCTAGTGAAAGCACAAGAACAAGTTTAAGAGGGCAATGAATTGAATAGGATGGGCAATGGATGTGATTATAATTATGGAGGAAAATGTAATAAATAATTTTTTTTAATATCCCAAGAAATAGGAACCATTAAAGGATACCAAAAAGCATAGTGACTAGCTTGCATTAGCCAACTATGACTATAATTATGGAGGTAATTGTAATAAATAAGTTTTTTAATAGCCCAAGAAATAGGAACCATTCAAGGAGACCAACAAGCATAATTACTAGAGAGAGGAAAACTAGATTATGCAAAGAAAATTCAAGATAATCCATAATAAGTGGTTGTGATCAACAAAGTTAAGAATCAAATAATGATGTTATAAGAGACTTCCCCCGTTACCTATGCATCATTTAGTATCATATCAAGGTGAGTATTTGGTTGCATGTATTTTGAATTATTCAAACTTGTTGATTTGAGATGAATGCATAATTATTTGAGATATGCATGAGAGATAACCTTGTAGGGTATTAAGGGAGGAGTATGTTTTAGGTCTAATCTATTAAGATCAGTATAAATGTATATAAGATTAAAAAGAGAAGAGATACAACCCCAAAATCCTATGAGAAAGGACTAGAAGCTATAAAAAAAGGACTAGAAATAATAGAGAGAAAAGAGAGAATTAGAGATCTAAGAGAGGAGAGGGAAAAAATAAGACTCCAAAAGAGAGTCAAGGAGGATAAGGAGAGGTCCTAGATAGAGGAAAAAATAAGAGGAAAATCCCAATAGAGGTCTAAGAGGTAAGATTGATAAACTTAATAAGAAGGTATAAATAGGCCTATGAAGCAAAGAAGAATTGAGAATATAGATATAGATAAAGAAGACTTAAAATAATTGGGGAAAAGTTTAGAGAGGATAGAGTTCATGGTGAAGCTCATGAGTAGACACAAAAACTAATGGATTTGCTATAATGTGAAAAGAAGAGTGAAGAGGACACTAGAGTCACTTGTGAAATAAATAAGGAACAAGTGAGTGTCATGAAGAGTGAGAAGAAGAAAGAGAGAGAAACCCAAAGAGGCATGAGAAGTGAGATGTTGCCAAGTGAGTAACAAAATAGAGAGATAGAGAAGAGGGTTCTCATTGAAGAGAATAATAATAAGATATAAGTGTCAATAAGAGTACATGAGGGTGAAAACAAAAAGAAATGGAGGATGTTTATTACAAATAAATTCAAAGAGACTATGTGGTATCTCATTTTTCATGCTAACATTTCTTTCAAATTTGTGTATGTAGGTATGAATACAAGTTTGGATAAGGCCAAACATGAGGCCTCAAATTTATTAAAGGATGAGCCAAATACATATCCATCAAGTGGCAATAGGATGGCAAAGAAAGAGAGTCTCTTGAAGAAGATAAGATGATGAAGATTGCAGACATTCCACATGATGAAATTGAAGAGAAAGAAGATTTTTATGATACATTGCCATGTCTATCACCTAAAACAAGAGAAGAATCATGCAAAGAAGACATGAAGGTCACCCATGAAAACATAAAGTAAGACATAAGCTTGTATCGGTTGACTTTGGAGGTAAATGAATGTTTGAACATTGATTTTGATTACATATATGAAGAAGAAAAGTATGATATGTAGGTTGAGAAAAATAAGGAAAAAATATAGCCCTTATGAAGAGCACAAGGGCATGGATATGTATGGCCTAAGTGGATTAAAAAATTAGGTAATGAGAAGGAAGATGAAAATCTCAAACAAGAGGTAAAACAAGGTAAAGACATACATGGAAAATAAGCACAAATGTGGAAATAAAGAATAAATGTCAAGGAAAACCAAGCTGACATGAAAGATGACCAAGGCATGAAGCATGAGGGAGATGCAAAGAGAAATGAATGGCAACAAAAGAAGGTAAAAGGAAGAAAATGGGTGGAAAAGTCATGAAAAGAGCACAAGAGAATCCTATTTCAAGTGTGTTCTAAGTAATCATGAATATTTAATAAGATGGCAAGCCTACAAATCAAATAAGAGAGATGGTACAAACAAATCAAGCCAAGGAAATTAAGGTACATCAAGAATATGAGTACATCAAAGATGAGTGTTCTCCAAGTTTTTTTAAAAATGTTTTATATGATGATGTTTGTGAATTTGATTATAATGATATTGATCTCTTCTATATATAAACCATTGAATTGATGAATGAGTGTCTAACAAAGCAAGATGAGGGTGAAACACCTCAAAGAGTGCTTAAAAATCATGGTATGCAGCATGAGAAAGTTGATATGACTCTCAAAAATGAGGGAATCCAAGGAGAAGATAAAGTTCAAGTTTCCCAAGAGGATGAAGAAAAATGTGGACCAAGGTTTGATGAGGATTATGAAGAGATGGATGTATTCAAGTTGCAAGAAGAATTAGAAATGTTGGAAACATAGTTTAGTACATTGAAAGGACTACATAAAGGTGTATATCAACAAGAGAAGCTCAAGAATGAGCTCAAATAAGGATCAAATAAAGAAGGATTTGATGGTTTAGAAGATGACAACTATGAAAGAGTGAATGAGACTCTTGAATGAGGAATGGTAAGCATTAATGAGATGAATATTACATGTATGAAAAAAAAGAGGTCAAACATCACAAGCAAATGAAGTAGGAAGAAGATGAGTCACAAGAACTCATAAACAAGCATGGAAAGGAAAATAAAATGACATAAAGGTAAGGTAAGGAAAATACATGTTTATATGATGATATAGCATTTAAGTTGGAAATGCAAAATCATGAGGAAGAAGATGGAACAAGATTCTAGGATGCACATCTAAGAGGCAAGCTAATGGAGGAAGATAAGCAAGTTGATATGAAGCACAATATAGCTTGGATGAACAAAAAACAAAGCATAAAAACTATATAAATTATTGGAGAGGCAATTTGGCCTCATGACATCCATGAAATTCATGTGAATGATGTTGTATATGTAGGTGTAGTAGATAAAGAGGATGAAGAAGAGTATGCGACTCATGAATTAATTGAACAAGAAGTGGAAACATGGATAATGGTATTAGATAAAGAGTTGAGAAAAAATAAATTGAATAATAAATTAAGGAATATAATGAATAAGATAAATAATAACAAAATTGCATAAGATGGACCTGAGAAAATCCATGAAGAAGACATAAAAGAAAGACAAGGGAAGCATAATTGGAAAAAGAGGAAGAAGTTTGCATTTGATTTTTCTCCCTCCTGGGGAGTATGATGCAAGAGAATAAAGACAAATTATAAAAAAATTAGTATTCAAGGTTTAATTACATGATAATAGGTATAAAAAGGTACTGAGGGTCTTATGAAGCCATGAGATGGATTCAAATTTGAATTAGAGGTTTTCCCTCCAGAATTGTAATTTGAATTTTCAAATAGTAAAAACAAGAAAAAGGGGCCCTAAGAGTCTAATGAGGGAAGAAAATATTAGGAAGGGAGTTAATTTTTATTCAAAATTTATTATGTAGTGGTTCATATGTTAATGCCATGTTATTTTGAAAAAGGTAGCAAATTCTTGTTTTAGTAGCCACCTCCAAAACCAATGTAGGAGTGAAAGAATATAGGAAGTTTGTTTGAATGAGGAATAGGAGTGAATACAAGATAGTTATTAGGAGTATATAGTAGGGAGAGTAGGATAGGTGAGATAAAATCTCTAATAAAGGAAACAAGGGAGCCATGAAGGACTGAATATAAACTCTCAAAGAAAAGTTATCAAAGCCCATGTATGGGTTGTTCATGTAATTTGAAGATGAACTATATGAATAAATAAGTTTTTATGATTTTTATTTTATCTCTCTTTTTTTTAATTTTTTATGATTTATCATGAATTGTATTGAGGAATCCATAACCCTATTGTTAGGATTGTGGAGCTAAAAGCTTCACTGATGCAAACAGGAGAGGAGGTTGCTGAAGGTTGCTGAGTTGCAGAAGAAGTTGGGGTCGGTCTGATCAGCCGACGTCGGCGGGAGAGCACAGAGAAGCAACCGATGTCGGTCATATATCGGCCAACGTCGGTCACCTCCAGGCGAATAGGGACCGGCGTCGGTCGCCTGTGTGGTTCGACTGCGAGCTATTTACGGGCAGTTAGCTAACGAACCAAGTGTTTGCATGATCAGGGCTAATTATAGACTGAGAGTTGCGGATCTAATTATGGTAATTAGATGTCTAATCACTGTTTGGATGAGATCTATATAATAGACTCATGGTTGTATTGGAAAAGTGTGCTAGGGAGTAAGAGAGCATAATTATAAGCTCCTTCTGTGTGTGAGGTAGAGCTATGGTGCGTTCCTCCTAGTGCCACAGTACCAGGTGTGTTGGTGCTGGATTGGAGAGCCAGCTGGGTTCTTCAAGAGTGTAGGATCTTGGTCACAGTTGCATGGCCTATATAGGAGATCTACATGGTAAGTAAGATCGTTGATCTGTAGGTGTATGTGTGTGCAAGGTCGAGGTTCACAGGTGAATAGAACCATTGATTGATTTGCAGGTGTGCAAGGTCATACAGACAGCAACACAACAGGGAGCAGTATCAGGCATGATCTACTTGGAGTACAGGTGTGTACTCAGATAGAGCAAGAGGAAGGCAAGGGAGTTCCTTCCATAAGTATGGTCTGTTGAATTGCAGGTTGTTGCAGATTCATGGGAGATCTACTTGAAGTACCTTGAGTACTTGTGGAGCACGTGGAGTGCTTGTGGAGTGCGTGGAGCACTTGTGGTGTGCGTGGAGCACGGGAGGTGAACACCAACTCTATATTTTGAGTTGGGTGTTGGGACCTGTGAGAGGGAGAGCTTTGGGGAGAAGAATTACTGTTCACTTGAGGCATGGGAAACCTCTGTAAGGTGGTGGAGAAGAAGTGGCATCTTCTTTATTGTATTCTTTTCTGTATAAAGTGTTAATACAATTTGGTATTGTCTCTCATATGCTGTGTTATTCTGAATTCTAGTTACTTGGTGAATCTGGTTAATTTCCTCATATTAAGTTGCTTGGTTTGGTAATCAAATTGTGTGCTTCCGATTTACCATCCTCCCAACAAGTGGTATCAGAGCCTTGGTTGTAGGTTCTTGAGCTTGATACCAACAAGTGGTATCTGAGCTGAGGTTGGAGGAAGCAGGTTTTGTGTTTGGTTACAGGGCACTCTTAGGGGTTTCTGATCGAGTGGGAGTAGAGCAACTGCAGATCAAAGTAAGCTAAGAATGGAGGAGTTGAAAAGCACAGATGGTTACTCACAGTCATATGGAAAGAAAGAGCAGGTAAAAGATTATTGTTGGTTGGTAGCAGATCAACATGAAGAAACTGAAGATACAGATGTAGCAGGTGTTGTTGCACAGGATGTGTTTGCAGGTTTCTTGGATAAAGTTGAATCTTGGATAAAAGATTCGGTTGCCTCTTTCCATGCAGTTCCAGGTAGAGGAGCTGGTGAGCCTTGCCAAATGATTGGCAAAGGGGAAGTGAAGCTGAAATTGCAGGCGGCCAACACACAGGTGTTGATGAAGGTCATGCAGGTCCCAGGTTTGGAGATATGGCTAATTTCTTCAGAAAGATTGGGTGATGAGAGATGCACAAGAACTCTCACAGCGGATGCACTTGAATTAGCTGGTGGTAAGAAAACAGGTATCCTTTATCTACTTGTTTATATTACTGATTCTTCTTTTGTTGCGGAGACGTGGCTTCGTAGGCTTGGTCACATGAGCAGGAAGGAGATGCATGTTCTTAAGCGGAAGACAGACATATTTGACAGGCTTAAGAACTGGAAAGCCTTGGTGTTTATGGAGGAGATGGCGGACAGAACCCAGTGGATTTGGCTGGATACTTCTGAGCAGGGCAATTTGGACATGGGTTTTGATTCAAAGAAGCTCGCGGGTAAAAAGTCATCACTCACAGGTGAACACAGGTACCGATGTCGGTCAGGAGGAACCGGCATCGAACAGACAGGTGCCGATGTCGGTCATGCGTAGACCGAAGCCGGCGATGTCGGGCAGGGTAAGACCGATGTCGGTCATGGGACCGACGTCGGCAGTACGTAAGACCGATGTCGGTTAGAAGGACCGACGTCGGTAGTAGGGACACCAGTGTAGGCAGGTTGGTAGTCAGGTACAGACGCATGGAACCGACGTCGGTCGGATGCAGACCGTGGAGTGACCGAGGTCGGTCACTGTAACGAATTTTGGGTGGACAGCATGTTGTCAAGGAGTCTCAAACACCCATACGGAGGACTGAAGGCGTAAGTAGGCCCTCAAATTCGTTGTTCCTCTTCTTCATACTTGTTGCTGATTGTATAGCAGGAAGGATCCAGGAAACAGGTGTGAGCTTGGCATGGATGAGGATGTGATTCCTTGGAGGAGAACTAGACAGGTGTGTTTTGGTAGAGATGCCAGCAGGTATGAAAGCACAGATACGAATGGATACCTTAGTAGAAGAATGGAGAGAATGGATACGTGAGACGGAAGACCAGGTATATGGTCTTGTGGAGCTGCAGGACAGTGGTACAGGTTTTGACAGGTGGAGGACGGAGCATGGCTTCAGTCAATGTCAGGGTAACTACTGTGGTTTGTCTTACCAGGGGGATGATGAGTCATGACATCATTCTGTGCTGTATGTGGATGGTATGTTTTGCTATAGTAGGTGTGTACATACAGGGTTTTGCTGAGCTAAGGGTAAGATTAGTTCAGTGGCATGTCATGGGGAGTTTGGAGCAGCAGAATTCTTTGGCATGGGAGGCATGGAGATCACAGGTTGATTTTGTCTCGAGTGGGAGTTGATGTGAATCAGGTGTTGGCGAGGTTCGGGATACAGAACCGGAGCACACTAAGGGCTGGACAGGTACAGTGTCCGAAATCACATGAGGTCTGGTATAGACCTGAGTATTCCCATGCAGTGGGAGCTGTCAGAGAGTTAGGAGCCAATTCGGGGAAGTGGGTTCTCAGGTTTTCTGAGAGGGACCGGCAGCAGGTGTTGCTATGCAGGGTCAAGACTTCACTACAGGTGTTGTAGGTTCGGATGTGGCAGGTTACTCGGATGACAGGTGGTACACCACGGGATGTGTGGTGGGTTGTCTTCAGGTGGGAGCTTGAAGAGGGATACAAACCAGGAAATAGATTAGACGGAGTACAGGTACAGGTACAGTGCAGCTGTTTATCTCCAAGTGGGAGATTGTTAGGATTGTGGAGCTAAAAGCTTCACTGATGCAAATAGGAGAGGAGGTTGCTGAAGGTTGCTGAGTTGTAGAAGAAGTTGGGGTCGGTCTGATCAGCCGACGTCGGCGGGAGAGCACAGAGAAGCAACCGACATCGGTCATATATCGGCCGACGTCGGTCACCTCCAGGCGAACAGGGACCAGCGTCGGTCGCCTATGTGGTTCGACTGCGAGCTATTTACAGGCAGTTAGCTAACGAACCAAGTGTTTGCATGATCAGGGCTAATTATAGACTGAGAGTTGCGGATCTAATTATGGTAATTAGATGTCTAATCACTGTTTGGATGAGATCTATATAATAGACTCATGGTTGTATTGGAAAAGTGTGCTAGGGAGTAAGAGAGCATAATTATAAGCTCCTTCTGTGTGTGAGGTAGAGCTATGGTGCGTTCCTCCTAGTGCCACAGTACCAGGTGTGTTGGTGCTGGATTGGAGAGCCAGCTGGGTTCTTCAAGAGTGTAGGATCTTGGTCACAGTTGCATGGCCTATATAGGAGATCTACATGGTAAGTAAGATCGTTGATCTGTAGGTGTATGTGTGTGCAAGGTCAAGGTTCACAGGTGAATAGAACCATTGATTGATTTGCAGGTGTGCAAGGTCATACAGACAGCAACACAACAGGGAGCAGTATCAGGCATGATCTACTTGGAGTACAGGTGTGTACTCGGATAGAGCAAGAGGAAGGCAAGGGAGTTCCTTCCATAAGTATGGTCTGTTGAATTTCAGGTTGTTGCAGATTCATGGGAGATCTACTTGAAGTACCTTGAGTACTTGTGGAGCACGTGGAGTGCTTGTGGAGTGCGTGGAGCACTTGTGGTGTGCGTGGAGCATGGGAGGTGAACACCAACTCTGTATTTTGAGTTGGGTGTTGGGACCTGTGAGAGGGAGAGCTTTGGGGAGAAGAATTACTGTTCACTTGAGGCGTGGGAAACCTCTGTAAGGTGGTGGAGAAGAAGTGGCATCTTCTTTATTGTATTCTTTTCTGTATAAAGTGTTAATACAATTTGGTATTGTCTCTCATATGCTGTGTTATTCTGAATTCTAGTTACTTGGTGAATCTGGTTAATTTCTGCATATTAAGTTGCTTGGTTTGGTAATCAAATTGTGTGCTTCCGGTTTACCATCCTCCCAACACCTATGTATTGGTTTCTGATGTGTTTGTTACAGGGTGAATGCAAGAAATACAAACTCCAAATAAATAAGAAAAAGGTAAAATATAACTTAAGGAAAACACAAGAAAGATTACCTTGACATATGGATTAATAATATATTATCCATATGAAAGGAAATTATAGTTGAAATTTTAAGGAGATCAATAAAGATAGATTGTCCTTTGGTGGTGAATTCCATACATTATCCTATCTGACTTGTATGAAGGTGAGTGAGGGTTTTGTTGATGATTTGTATTTATAAAACATTATGTCATTTGAAATTTAATGTGGGTAATTTGATAATTTATTATAATATAATTCATATCATAAAATAAAAATTAGAGTTTGGAACTTGAACCTACAATTCCCTTGAAGGTTAAACCCTATGTATGCAATCTAAAACCCTATCTGTAGGGTATCAAGAAATTAAAAGAAAGTATAGTAGGATGTATGAAGGATTGGTGGAATTATTATTGATATGGAATAATTATAATGGTATGTATACAATATACCACATAGGTTTATGTATACTTTGGAGGAGAAACCACTCATTAAACAAAGGATAGTCACACACAGTTATACCCCTGTTACACAGGCAGTAGACCTAGTAAAATGTAATTGATCGAATAAAGATGAATGGATATCATGGGAAGTGAGTTTTAGATTGTAAAAAGGTGGATTAACCTTTGAAAATAAACTAGGTGAATTTAAGAAGGATTTTGAAGAGACATAGTCCTTAGGAATTATTACACAGTCAATAAAGGGGAAGCACAATTAACTAAGAGTTATTGTATTTCAGTCCTTAATTCATTGAATCAATATAAAAAACTATTATATGAGTAGGATTATGTCAAAATATAAATTTTGGTGTAAATTTTACCTTTTTAAACCAAGAAACTCAAGCTAGTGAATTTTATATGCCCTAAGGCCTATTAGGGCTTAGAAAACCCTAGATTAGGGTTTAGGAGATATAGAGAGTTTTAACCATCATAAAAAAGTGTAATTTTGTAGTATTTATATATTATACATATATAAAGTGATTAAAGTGTTTTTTATTTGAAAGAGTATGGTCTTATATGGATTCTAGGATTGTGTCAAGAAATGAGGGCTAATTAGGCCTAAATGAGGTGTAATTTATAAAAGGAAGTGATAGATAAAATATGAGTAAGGTAATGAAACTATACACACATTTTAGGAGAGATAAATGGTGTTAATAAAGGTGATTAATTTTTTAAAATAGTGCCTATATTTAGTAAATCAATAGAAAAGGCTCAAAAAAAGGTTATAAGCCTTGTCAAGACATTGTGAGTCTTGTATATGGAATTGAAGGGTAAAGTTAGTCTAAGGACTTGTAAGGGAATGAATAAAGTGTATTAATATCATATAATAAAATTAAATAATTAAATTTTATCCTTGAATCCTATGTCCAGAATTGGCTCTTGAGACCTAAACATTGGTTGCCTAATGCAAGCTAGTGAAAGCACAAGAACAAGTTTGAGAGGAAATGAATTGAATAGGATAGATAATGAATGTGACTATAATTATGGAGGTAAATGTAATAAATAAGTTTTTTTTAATATCCCAAGAAAAATTAACGATTCAAGGAGACCAACAAGTATAATGACTAGAGAGAGGAAAATTAGATTGTGCAAAGAAGATTCAAGACAAGACATAACAAGTGGTTGTGATCAATAAAGTTTGGAATAAAATAATGATGTTATAAGAGAATTTTCCCCTTACATATGCATAAATTATTCCCATACTTTTATTATTATGCATATTACACTATTTAACCCACCTACTACACATTTTCTTAAGCAAAATATTGTAATTCTATAAAATAAGGTGTTCTAGTTAGATCAAGGTGCATCTTGAACTATTCATTGATTAGATTCACATACTGTAATCCATAATACATTATATCCTAAGATAAAAACCTATCCTTTATATTTTGGGTTTATAGTTCCCAATCTTCCATTATATGATGGAAAAGGTGATATTGAATAACATCTTCAATATTTACAAGTAACATGCTTAGATTATGTAACCAATAACCAATTATTGAGATAGTTATTTCCAATGAGTATCATATAATATAATTTAATATGGTTTTATGACCTTCCATGTCAGTCCATTAGTGACTTATTACCTCTATCTCATCAATTTATAACATATTTCTCTATCAACATTGATGCAAATATATTTTATGTATAAACTTCCAAACTCAAACAAGGGTCAAATGTGCTAATCAGTGAATATGTAATTTGATACATAAATCTAGATAAGATGAAAAATCCTATGGAAAAAATGTGTTACAATATATATTCAAGTAAATTTTACTTGCCTCACTTTATAAGTCTATATTATTAAAAAAAAATAGATCTTTTGATGAGTTATGCCATAGAGTGAGAGACTGTTAAGTCAATGTAATGAAATTATGTAGATATTCACATAATAGAATATTATATCACATAAATAAGATAGAAATATGTATATCCAAAATAATATTTTATAGAAGAGAATTATTGATAAATATAGATGAGACACTTTTAGGGGGAAACCTCCAAAACAATGTAATCAAAGAACAATTTTTAATATGATGATCAAATATTGACCACTACATCCTATATATACTCTACTTAAACATGGTTATTACATAGGATAAAATTAATAAGACCTAGAGAGATGTGATAAGATAATATAAGAGGTATGTAAGCTAAAATTCAACCACACATATCCTTAGAAATGTCATAGCTTAAGGTCATAACATGCCCATCCCATTAAAAACAACATTTTTCTAAATGTTGAATCAAAATAGGATGTTACAATAGGGATAATTCAACCTCCCATGTTGCATCTTCAAAATTAAAAATCTTCCATTTGATCAAATACTCCTTAATCACTCTAGTCTTTAGTTACGTAGTGTGCATGTGAAATATTTCTTTAAACTCAAGAATGATTTGGCCTTATTCATCCAATTCAAGTAACTTAGTATGAGTAGAAAATATGTGTCTAATTACTTTATCAAATAAAGAGACATGGAATACTAGATGTATGTGAGTGGATAGGGTAAATTCCAATTTGTAGGCCACACTATTAATTTTTCATAACATTTGATAAGGGACATAATACTTCGAAGACAACATGTTATCATTTTTTTATTGCTTTAGATAAATATAATTATATGGATACAAACACACAAATACCAAATCACCTATCTCAAAATTACACTCACTATGGTGTTGAAATACTTGCTACTTCATTCTATCCTTTTACATTATTAAATTATCTCACAAACTAGTGAGTACCTCATGTTGATGGTGAATATGTTCTTCAATAACTTGAACATTAGGATGCACCTTAAAGGATAAAGTTTTGGATTGGGGGAGATACCCACACAATGACACAAATGGAGACATTATGTAAAAAGTGTGAAAAGAAGTGTTATATCACCATTTAACAAGTGGTAGTCAATGAACCCATTTGTCCAATGAGTGGGGCTATAATGTAGTGATCCCATATTTACTAGTATTTTATGAAATGTAAATATGGGATCTCATTCAATTATAATGATCTTTGGAGTACCATGAAATTTATGAAATGTAATGAAATAAATAGAAGATAATGTATTGGTGACAAATGGTTATGATAAGGAATAAAATGAGCACACTTGGTGAGTCGATCCAAAATTACCATGATAAAAATTTTACCCATAGAACAAAATAACCCAATAATTAAATCCATGGAAACCTCCTCCCACCACTAGCTAGGGATGGATAAAGGATAAAAAATACCTAGGATCTTAATGGTTTCACCTTTTTTTTGTTGACATACCATGCATTTAGCCACATTTCTGGACATCCCCCTTGAGTCATTGGAAAAATAAATTTTACTTGATTTTAAGATATGTTTTTACAAATATTTAATGACCACCTATTGGAGATGCATGAATTTCCTAAATTATTTTATGTTTGAGGAGAAAATGCTTACAAAATTATAATCAATCTTTATACAATAATGTGTTCCCATTCCATGAATTTTTTTTAAACCTCAGAACCAAGCTATAAATTTTTCACATGCTTCAAATGGTCCTCCAAAATTTTATTGTAAATGAGGATGTCATAAAAAAACACCAACATAAACTTTATAAAAATGACCAAAGAATAATATTCATTAAACTCTGAAATATAGATGGTGCATTTGTGAGACCAAAAGGCATTACCAAAAACTCATAATGGCATTCATGAGTTTGGAAAGTTATTTTATGTATGTACTCTTCATGGATTCAAATTTGATGATACCCAGAGTGAAGATCTAATTTTGGTAAAATAAACAATGCCATATAATTCATCTAGCAAATTATCAATTACTAGAATAGGAAACCTATCTTTGACGGTGTACTTATTGAGTTTTCTATAGTCTAGGCACATCCTCTAAGTTCCATTCTTCTTGTGCACCATGACCACTAGGGAGGAATATTCACTTTGGTTATCTTATAATTATTGCCTCCAATATCTCCTATACCATATTTTTAATTTCAATATTTTGGGCATAGGAATAATTATAGGGTCTAATGTTGGGTGATGTACTATTTGGAAGTACTCTAATGACATGATCCTATACTCTACTTGGTGAAAGTATTTTTGGCATCATATCAAAAATAATAAAATGGGAATCCAAAACTTGTTATAAATTATGATGGGTAGACTCTTTGCTTGGTTAAAATTCTATGGAAAATAAAAGTGAAACAAATACTTTAGTACCTTTTCTAATAATGTTCATCATCTAGTGAGAACTAACCAATTATGGAGATTTAGATCATAAACCATGTAGTTTAAATGTCCTACCTTATAAATGAAAGTGAATGAATAGTTCCTATAAATTCATCTAAATTATGACCAAAATGGTGATCCATTACACTCCCAAAATAATGCTAGTCTTGCCCATGGGAATAAAAAAGATAGGAAAATATAATAGGTAGTCTCCCATAACAAGCTTAATATTATGGCATTTTATATAATAGTTGATTGTACTACCATCTACAATCATGCCATATAATTCTAGATCTAGGTAATTGAAACAATTTAAATGAGAAACCCATTCACTATTGATGAAATTGTGTGTATTCCTAGAGTCAATCAACATATTCAAATTTTATTTCTTGATGAAACCCACCACCTTAAGTGTTTCAAGAGTACTAATACCTAAAAGTGTATTCCATGAAATAGTAGGTTTAGAATCTTCATATTCATCCTCAAGTTATTTTAGACCTACACTTGAGGCCTCATCATCTTCTTCATCCTCATTGGCACTTTTAATGTAAAACAACTTATTTTCAACACATATATGTCCTTTGCTCCATTTTATATCACATCCAGAAAAAACTGTTTTGCATGGTTCTCTTCAATTTGTAGAGGGGTCAATATTAAAGGTCAAGGAAATTATGGGAATTAGAAATTCCATTCATAGACATTAATGGATTTGAAATAATTTATTCAAAAAATTACTAATAAATATAGGATCTTAGTCAATTACAATGATCTTTAGAGTACCATGAAATTTATGAAATGTATTGAGAAAAGTAGAAGCTGTTGTACTCGTGAAAAATGATTATGATAAGGAAAAAAAATGAGCATACTTCATGAGCTGATCCAAAATTATCATGATAAAAATTTTACCCTTAAATTGTGGTAACCCAATAATGAAATCCATGGAAACCTCCTCCCATCACTAGCCAAGGATGGATAAAGGCTACAAAATACCTATGATATTAATGGTTTCACCTTTGTTCTATTGACATACCATGCATTTAGCCACATATTATTAGACCTCCCCCTTGAGTCATTCATAAAATAAATATTTCTTGATTCTATGATATGTTTTTAAAAATATTGAATGACCTCCTAATGGAGATGCATGAAGTTCTTGAAAGATTTTAAGTTTGAGGAGAGAATTATTATAAAATAATGTATCCCCATTATATAATTTTTTTTCTAAACCCCTATAACTAAGTTATAAATTCTAAATCAAATCTTAGGTATCCATATCATTCTCACATTCTAATCTTACTTCCTCTAGCCAATCTACTTCCCAAATGCTTCTTATGTATAATAATGCCTCAACTGATCCATCATACCTATATAGTGCATCTACCACCACATTATATTTTCCTTTTTTACATACTATTTAAAAATCATATACTAACATTCTATTCACAAATTTCTATTAATCTTCTAATTATAATCATTATTCTAAAAAATATTTGAGTCTTCATGATCAATCTTTACCTGAAAGTGTCAACCCATCAGATAAGGTCTCCATCTCTTTCTCATAGATTGGCTTGAGCTTGTATTTTCCCATCAGTTGATGAATCTAAAATAAAATTGGTATTACTTCTTACATGAGTTCAACCCCCATGCTTATCTTGATACATCACATTTAACAACAATTTTTATAAGAAAAAGTAGGGTAGCCAAAATTAAAGTGGTGCACATAGCTTTTTTGAATTATTTGAATGAATTGGTAGCTAATTTAGTCTACTATAAGGAGTATTTATTAAATAAATATGTGAATGAGGATATGATTATATCATAATTTTAAAAAAACCTACAATAGTAACCTATTATCTCAAGAAATCCCTAAAGATTATTTAGGTTCATGGGCACTTTCCACTCCATTATCAATTAGATATTTTTAGGATAAAATCTCATGCCTTCATGTGAAAAAATATGATCTAGTTACTCTACCTTTCTAATGTCAAAATAAAATTTTGAAGGTTTGGCATAAATTTGATGTTTTTATAGAACCAAAAGTACATGTTTTACATGCTTCAAATGGTCCTTCCAAATTTTATTATAAATGAGGATGTCATAAAAAAACACCAACATAAACTTTCTAAAAATGACCTAAAAATAATATTCATCAAACTCCTAAAATGTATATGGTGAATTTTTGAGACCAAAAGGCATGATCATAAACTCATAATGGTCTTTATGAGTTTGAAAAGTTATTTTAGGTATGTTCTCTTCATGGATTCAAATATGATGGTACTTAGAGTGAAGATATATTTTTTGTAAAATAAATAACACCATATAATTCATGTATAAAATAATCAATTATTGGATTAAGAAACTTGTCTTTGATGGTGTACTTATTGAGTTTTCTTTAATCTTGGCACATCCTCTAAGTGTCATCCTTATTATGAACCATGACCACTAGGGATGAATATTTACTTTGGTTGTATGATAATTATTGCCTCCACTATCTCTTATACCATATTTTCAATTTCACTCTTTTGGGCATAGGGATACCTATAGGGTCTGATGTTGGGTGGTGTATTACCTAGAAGTAGTTTTATGGCATGATCATGCGCTCTGCTTGGAGGAAGTATTTTTGGCATCATACCAAAAATAACATAATGGGCATTCAAAACTAGTTATTAATAAATATGGGTAGACTACTTGGTTGGTAAAACTTATATACAAAATAGACATGTAACAATTTTTTTAGCACCTTTTATGATAATATTTATCATTTTGTGAGAACTAACCAATTATGGATATTTATCCCATAAACCATGCAGTTTAAATTTTCTACCTTATGAATAAATGTGCATGAATAGTTCCTATAAATTCATATAAATTATGACCAAAATGGTGAGCCATTACACTCCAAAAACAATGTCATCCCTCCCTATAAGAATAAAAAACATAGGAAAATCTAATAGGTAGTCTCCCATAACAAGATTAATATTATGGCATTTTATAGAATAGTTTATTATACCACCATCTACCATCATGATGTATAATTATAGAGATATGTAAATGAAATAGTTCAAATGAGTAGTCCACTTACTATTGATGAAACTATGTGTACTCTTAGATTCAATCAACATATTCACCTTATGTTTCTTGAGGAAAACCACCACCTTAAGTGTTTTAAAAGTACTAATAAATGAAAGTGTATGACATGAAATATTAGGTTGAGAATCTTTAAATTCATCCTCAGGTTAGTTTAGACCTGAACTTGAGGAGTCATCATCTTATTCATCCTCATTGTCACTTTGAATGTAAAAAAAAATATTTTAAACACATCTGTGTCCTTTGATCCATTTTCTATTTCAACCAAAACAAAACATTTTTACATGTTTCTCTTCAATTTGTTGAGGGGTTAGTATTATACGCTAAGTAAATGATGGGGATTAGAAATTTAATTCATAGTCATTAGTGAAAGGTATTAATTTTACCAAATATTTTAACTCTACCATGCATACCAATGTTATGAATTTAGTTAATGGACTAGGATTAAACATATGAACCTCTATTTAGATACTATCTTTGAGGCTACCCAAGAATAGGTCAATCAAATTTGCCTTAATGACATCATCCACATGTAAGGATAGATTATGGAATTGATGAATATAATCCTTCACAGTCCTTGTTTGATTTGGATAGACAAATATAGTATTTTTATAAGATATTATTGTGATAGTGGAGCTACATCTCCTCAAAAAATATAGACTAGGTAACCTGAAGGCCCTTTTTTTTATTTTGAGCACACAATCATCAATACCAAATTAACTTCTCAAGTTATAGATACAAATAATTCATGACCACATTTTTTACACATGGATTTTAATGTAGATCAAATAATTTTTTTATTGGATTTATCCAAATGAGTGTATCCTTACCATAAAACTTGCACAAGTTCACATTTGGCAACAAATGCTTTAGATCAAGATTGGAGATGTGATTGTTTGAATGGGGAAAACCAAATTATATTAGATAAGGATTATTTTACAAAGGTTGAGATTTAATATTGGATAATTTACAATTTATAATTGTAAATTTATCCTTCAAAACATTAAAGTCCCTTCTTACCCCATTGATGTACCATTTTACTGCATCGAGATCATCTTTCTGTATCATACTTTGTAAATCTATCTAAAGTTGGTGAACTCCCTAAAAAATAAAATTGATTAGAATTGATAGACTCAATCTCATCCTTATGGGGATTTTTTATAGTTTATTTCCCTTTTTACATTTGTGATGTTAGGATTAACCATACACAAACCCTAGGATAGAGGGTTTTAGCCCCCCAAAAATGTATATCGATAGATTTTAACATTTTTATCACCTCACTAGGATGAATATAATGACTTATGATGTGTAAAAGGGTGAATAAATTTATCCTAAAAATGTTACAGATAGATTATAATGTTGTGATTGTCTTGTTGAGATGAATCTAATGACTACTAATTTGTACAAGGGTGAAAATTTTCTAATTTTTTTTCTACTATTTTTAAAAAATCACTTCAAAAAATAATAAAATAATATAAAAATTAAATTCTTCTTGGATTGCACATTTTTTTTATCCTTCCACTCGTAGGAGACCCATAACATTAGATCTAAAAAAATAATGCCACATAAACTTGACCAAATTAAATCTCTGATACCAATTGTAATAAAATTACTTATATGTTCACATAATAAAATATTTTATCATATAAATTAAATAAAAATATGTAGATCCACAAAAATCGATGATAAAAGATAAAAATGATTGATAAATATAGATTAACTACTTTGAAGGAGAAACCTCCATAATAATGTAATAAGATAAGAATTATCAATATGATGATCAAATACTAACCATTACCTCCTATATATACTATACTTATCCATGGTTATTCCATAGGCCAAATTTATTAATACATAAAGAGATGTAAAAAGATAATATAAGAGGTATGTAAGCCACACGTCAACCACACATATCCCTAGACATGCCATAGGTTAAGGGATTACCAATAACCAATTATTGAGCTAGTTATTTCCAAGGAGTATCATAGAATATGATTTAATATGGTTATATGACATTCCACGTCAGTCAATTAGTGCCTTATTTCCTCTATCCAATCAATTTATATCACATTTATCTATTAACATTGATAATAATATATTTTATATGTAAATTTCCAAACTCAAACAAGGGTTAAATGCGATAATCAATGAATAAGTAATTTGATGCAAGACCATGCTAGATAAGATGACCAATCCTATCAAAAAAACTATTTCTAAGATATATCCAAGCAAATCTTAATTGCACCACTTGATAGTTATATATTATAAAATAAATTTAGATCTTTCAATGAGTTATGTCATATAGTGAGAGAGCAATAAGTCAATCTCATTATACTTATTAAGATCAAGTGTGTTCCTACTACTAATAGAAGTTAAAACTCCAAGTTTCAAATCAAGATAAATTATAAGGGAAACTAAAATGAGAAAAATAATAAAGCTAATATTATAGTTATCATAACAACACAACATATAAATAGGATTATTTTACCTACTTTATAGAAGAAGCATTTATCACCCTTACCTCAATCTACCTAAAATTCACTACACGATATTATCACTAGTGGTGAATAAAAGTAAACCTATACCTAGTGGATATGATTAGAATTCTTATTTCAACTATCATTTATGTGATGGACACTTATAAAAAACTAATGTTTCAAGTTAAAGTTCAATATATAATATCTTAGTAACAACAACACTATCTAATTAGGCACACCAATAGAGGATGCCAAACCACCAAAAAATGTGAAGTATAAGTCAAAAATATTTAATGACTCATTTCTAAACCATGAGGAAATAGAAACCAAGGATACTTTTAAAGTAAATCATACATACCATGAAAATACTCCTCTTGAGATATATAGTCATCTAATAGATGGAATTATTAACAAAATTACAATAAAGTTACCAAAACAACCTATGATTACATTTAATGATAGTGATATTGTCAATGATGATTTATATTTATATTCATTATTCATATGATCTCACATCATTGAGCACCCTATACACAATGTCATGGCTGATAATGGTTCAAGTGTTAAATGTTTTTACCATAACTGATCTCAACTCTCTCGGATATACATCAAATGATACATATGATACTTTGAGAGAGATCAAAGGGTATAATGGACACACACATGACACTCTCAAATATATTATGTTACATATTTAGGTAGGCCATATTATAGTGGATAATAAGTAATGGGGTATTTGACATGTTATTGGGATACCCTTGTATTTTTTAAGCTCCATGTAATAATTTATATAGTACATTGATGTGTCAACTATATACACTAAAACAAAGTTACAGTTTTAGAATTTCAATATGAGTATCCTCTTTAGTCATTTATCTCCTCCTCCACCCCCACCACCATTGTAGTTAGTTATTAATCCTATTCAAGATTATCATATAGACGTGGTTATTAATCGTAATTAAGACCATTATTTATAGGTATTTATTTCACCCATATATGAGATATTTACACATTCAGTATAGAGGAGAATAATTTATTCTCTTAGGCAACCAATTTTAGAACAATTATCACATTAGAAATCTATTTAGGACTCCCAAATGCCCTAATATACTATAACATGTACCAAGTTATTCCTATTTATATTTTAACATGTTTCACAATAAAAACATGCACATATGATTTCTCTTACTATGTAGTAAACTCCAAATAGTACTAGATCTTCTAGATTTATTTATCATATACATGATCCTATGAGTTATGATGATAATGGTTATATTATATCACATGATTTATTTTCAAAATTTTATATACCTACACTTGTTATCTTTTTTTATTAAAAGATAAAACTTGCACCCTATGATACAATAACCTCTTATGTCTATCTATTAATGGGATAATTGGATAATACCTTTGCACATATGAAATATAAATTCAAAAATACAAAAAATCAAAATTTTAAAGAAAACATATAAATTTTTTAAATATTTAAAAAATAAAAAATTAGGACCTAACCATGACATGAGTTTCTAGATTAAATTATTTATGTGTTATTTATCACATGTTTGGTATATGGCATACTATTTTCACACACATGTATTTCATGAGGCATATGAGTGTGATGCAAGACACATAGATCATATATGGACACATAAATGTTGGACCTTTCTTATACCTATGGGGTATGCCAATATAGGGGGAATCTACTTCCACATGCTAAATTATCACATGCTATATTTTTCAATGACCTCTTTACCATATTGAGCTACATACATTGCTTACACATGCCTTGCCAGATATTTTTTTACACAATGCTACATGGATATGTTATTCATAATTCTATGATAATGAAATATATGGATCATGTAGAATAGTTTTCACTTATTCTATACTTCATCAATGATGTTACTTTTAAGCAATAGTCTAGTAATTTTTGTCTATTGTGTTTGGCTCCTTGGCCTTGTTTGTAACTCCTTAGCCTTGTTTTTTGTAGAATTCACATCCTCTATTTGTGATTCCTTAGCCTTTATTATTAGTGACATATTTATATCCCTTGCATGTGGTTGCTTGGCCTTATGTGTGAAATTTTATGCCATTATGTGAAATTTAATTTTGATGTTATTGATATTATGCAATTTCTATGATTATAGGTGCCATGATCCATATCACACACCTTCCATTTATGTCTTGTGTTATTATTTATTTCATGCACTTCTTTACTGCATAGTCTTATTCAATGATATTTACTTATATGTGTTTTTATATATATAATGTAATCAAGATGCGTATGTATCATATATAATTCAAGGGAATATGTATGTATGTATGTATTTATGTATGTATGTATAATATATATGCATACATGCATGCATACATGCATACATATATACATACATACATATTACCTTGCATTTTATATGATAAATAGACATCTTGATTCTATATGAATTACTATGATGACATACTCTTCACATGTTGACATGATTTTACATGATATTATATTTATACATGACATGATATAATTCACTTCTCTTTCGAGAAGAGTGAATTTTAGGATAGATACCTCACCTAAAAATGGGGTTACATTAGTGGGATTTGTCATAGATAATAAATCCTCCATAATAATATTTCAATACCATATACATATTTTAAAGTTTATATTTGATTTAGATATTAGATTAAGATAGTTATTTTTAGTTTTTATACATATTTTAGGGGGATATGTTGGTTATATGTACTCTATTTTACATTAAATGAATGATATATTTTATATTTATATATATTCAAATACATTTGGGGGAATGTACATAGCACATGGACTCCATTTTCTATGACATATTCAATTAGGCATGATGCTAGTTCATGCACTCATATACAAATTTAGTTAGGTACAATGCTAGTTCATGCACACATATATAATGCATATAGATTTAATTGGGCATGATGCTAGTTCATGCATACAAATACACTATTTATATTTCAATTAAGCATGATGTTGGTTCATGTACATTATGACAGATTATAGTTGGCATCAATTCATTAGGGCATGAGACAAGTTCATACAAATTTTAAACTTTGTAGTTATTTATCAATTATTTACAAGTGTGAAACAAACTTAAATGTGTATATCCATATGCAATAATTTATTTTTTAATTTTAAGGTATTGTACATTGAGGTTTAGTGATTCTTAATGTCCATGGAATTATCCATAGAGAACTCATTATGGGGTTCCACCTTATTATATTGGGGTTACAAGATCAATGCCGAATCATTTACATATGGCTTGGGGCATTTGCCTTCCATCCAAGTCCCTTTACTTATCTAAATTTAAAATTGGGAATTGATCACCCTCAATTACACTATTCTATCTATGTGCTTCAACAAGTAATCATATATTCTCTAATACTTTGAAAAGGAAGCATAATCTCCAATACGTTACAAGGAAAGAGGTTTACTCACATACATGTGTAATCCTTCATTTCTCTTTAAAGTTCCAAGTATAATTCAGGTTTCAAATTTCACTCTATGGATATTGAATATTACATTTTCATTACAGCTTTTTATTGGGGCATATTGCACATTTGGAGTGTTCTCCCAAAGAAAAAGTGTGTTGTACACACTTTGGTATGTATTTATCCTTTTGTTCTAGTATTTTAATTTCATTGTAATACTAGAATAAAAAGGGGGAATTTGTAGACATTAAAATATAGTATTTAACACTTTTAAAATTTCAATATTAACCTAAAATTATCTTACATGACTTGTGAATTTATAAACAATTCTCATTTACCATTTATACACACTTTCATGCTAGTTGTGAGACCATTCCATTATAAGTTTCTATAGGTCACCTATAGGGACATTCCAATCTGCACTAAATAAGTTAAATATCCTACCTAAACATTTACAAATCACCACAATGGAACTTTTATCTCCAAGATAGTAACGTTGACATTATTGTCTTGAGGTGGTTATTACCACCCTTCACCTATAAATGATTATTTTTAAATTCAAATAATTCTTATAGGTCAGCCCATTTACCTAGCATGTTGGTGTCAATGAAAATTACCCAAATGGACCCATATAAATACACATTAAATTGACACTTAGTAAAAATATGTAACTTTTCTATCAAACATATATACACCTGTACAAACTAAAAAAATATGACCTATTCTTCAAAAATTATATAGTAAGCACTAGTAATAGTCGTTAGCCAATCTGAAATAAATCAAGACAAGTCAAGATCCAATGTTGTCAAGATCAAAGTAGGATTTATTGAGACATTCATATATAAAAATATATTAAATACACATTCACACTATGGGGAAGACATACATTTGGGTTTGATTTATACTTATATGAGTCCATTTAGGTAATTTTCCATGCCACCAACACACTAGGTAGATGGGATGACCTAAGGAAGGGTTTAATTTTGAAAAGTATATGTTGTAGGGAAATAGTGGTAACATTAACCTCAAGACAAAAATATTGACATTAGTTTATTAGCCTAAAATTATTGTTTAGGAGACATAAATTACATGATGGTGATTTGGAAATGTCTAAGTAAGATATTCAACTAATTTTACATAAACTAGAATGTTATTTTAGGTGACTGATAGAAACTTAGAATGGATTGGGCTTATAACTAGCATATAGGTTTGTGTGAATGGTGAGTGAGATATTTTTAGTGATACACAAGTCATGTAGGATAAGTATAGGTTATGATAGACATTTTCCAAGTTTCAAATACTATATTTGAGTGTCTAAAAATCATAGGTACTTATTTAGAGACATGACCTAAATACAATTTTTTTAATGAAGGATAAACACTATTATAAAAAGAGAGAGTTTCAAATATGGATGTGCATAAATTAAAAACTTGTATTAAAACTTGAGATGAAAATTAAGGTTTTAATTTTTAATTTGATTCTCCATTTAGATGATTTATTATTGGGAATAGTTGGGCATGAAAAAAATTTGTTACCTCTATTTTGAGACTTATTTTTCCTAGGATGGAGTATCACCTTTCATGAATTATATTTTCTTGGTTATTTTTTATACACCCTCTCAATTATTATTAAATTTATAATAATGATCTATAATACACCTTCATATTTAAAAAAAAATAGGGCCTTTAATAATTAATAATGACAATCATGACACATATATACCACACTTGAATTGAACACCCAAACAAGTTCCTAATTTACCATCCTCTCACACTTGCATGCTATCTTATGACTCAAACATTTCATTCTATTATTATACACATACAAGAACCTCACTATATACTTTAATATTTCTATTCATGCTACATAGACATATCCATATTCTTAGAGCCATCCACCTGTACACATGTTAGTTTTGATAATTATGATACATAACTAGTCAATAATGACTTGCACTCGTCAGAAACATCTCGATCATAAAAAATATATTTTATAAAATCAAACCCATAATTAGGGTCAACCCATAAACCCATCATGTCAATGAGATGAGGAATTATTCAAATAAATCCTATATAAACAATTTAAAGTCTCATTCAAAATAGACCTAAAACTTATCTATGCTACATATATAAACTATTGCACACTCAACAAATCTACCCTATTATTAAATTTTTTCTTTAATATCACTAAGATCAATCATAAAAAAAAGTTTGAATCATTCAAAATATAGGTCAAATAAATCATCATAAAGTACCAAATCCAAAGATTAGCTACATACACAAAGTGAATGAGAATAATTTCATATTCACACTAGGTGGGAGAACTACGTATGGTTGTATTTTACTCATTGGAGTATTAGATTCATAGGCATAGAAAAATAATTAAGTGGGGGTGATTGGGGTTAGCTTAGCCCATTACACTTCCCTTTTTTCTAGGTTTAAGCCCTCACAAGAACATATAGTGTTTCAAGGTGAAGGAGACTAATTTTTAGATCTACATATGTCATTAGGGTTAAAAATAACAAACATAAAGTAATCATAGATAGTATGTGATCATATAGTCAATGTTCCACGCTTTCATGTAATTCATTACCTCTGAGTAGGTCAGTATTGATTTTCGATATTGACCCAATACTACAAAATCAACCCAACATAAGCAGTAGATAAGTTTTTTAACTAAAAAAACCATAGGTGTTCTTATCCCTGATTTTTACTTTCAAAATATGTCATAGTCAGATAGTCAACTAGAAAGGCTAAATATTTTGATAAATTTATTACTTTCCATATTTATCACATGCTCTTCTCAAATTAGAAGAATCAATTTTTAATAATTTACATTTAGATATATGATTTAATGGCATATTTATTTATCTTAATTTTATTTCAAAGTTTATATTAATTATATTAACTATTAATTATATTAATCTAACTCGTTAATCCAAATTAAGGTAAAACACATCTCTAAGATAACTAGTTATAACAATTAGCACTCATGTCATCAAATCACCATCAACCACAAATGATCCAAAACTAATAAAGGGTGTGATTATGGATATAAATTTTATTGAAAAATATTAGGTTTACTCAAGTTGTTATAGACAAAGAGAAAAAAATGATCTATTATACAAAAACTTAGTTAAAAATAAAAAAGATTACTTTTATTTGATAGGTTAAAATAGATTTATAGGGAACTTATAACCCAAACAAAAATAAAATAGAGACAAGAAAAAATAAGTAGGCTCACCAATCCATTAGATTTAAAAACAAGGTAACCATCATAGTCAAGAACATAGATAATAAAACAATAGAGGAACCAAACACTACTAGTAGAAGATTAAGTAGAAGAGTTATGAGAGACCGAATATTACATAAGAGGAGTAATGATAGTTCCTTTTTTGGTGTCATGCTTGGGAATATTGACCTATTTAGCCTTCTTAATTAATTTATTCTGATTAAATTACCTTAGATTTATTTTACTTGGTCCTTCAGATAAAACTTCACAATTTAACTTCTAAGGAGGAGGCCTTTTGGCTGTAGAAGACTTAGTCTTACTCCTATCATGGATATTATCTTTCAAATATTTTTTGGCACTCATCTTAATTATTACCTTATTAATAAAAGAGGTATTTATTTTCATTAATGTTAGGAGGGGGAGACTTAAGAGTGCCCTTAGAGGTATCATGTTTCTTCATCTTAAACAAAATAAGCTTCTTCTTCAACTTAATCAACTCTAGATTAACATCCTTGGAATCTTCCAACATCATGTCATCCTTATGTTTGAGTTTAGAAATATTAATCTCAAGCTCCATGATTTTGAACTTAGATTTGGCTCCTTTGACATTCTCCCCAAAAATATATATTTTCCCATGGATCATCTTGTGGGACTCAGATTTCTTGGAAGAATCTTCTTTAGCCACATTGAATTAACCCTCTTTCAAATTAGTATATTCAAACTCCTCACTATAATCCATATCATCAAATACATGGCTCAACTTTGTGTCAAGAAGCTTAATACCCCATTGGGATATCACCTAAGTGAAAAATGGATAGATTAAACCCTCATGAAAAATATATTTTTAGGGTTGTATTGAAATGTGAGGATCCAACATTCAATGGAATTAAGTAGAAAAAATGGATGATTATATTATCCATTTTAAAATGGTTCATGAGAAGGAATTAATGAGAGCATATCACATTACACTTACCTTCCAAGGTGATGTATTTAATTTAGTTGTAAGAAGACTCTCAACCAAGGCATTGTAAGGTCCATTCTTGGAAATCCCTTATCCTCTAGTGTAACTTCCTATTTATAAACAAATAATTTTATAAGGAACTCTTTCTTCCTAATGTTATTTTTAAATGTATTCTCACCATTGAAAGACATCCTAGAGACCACCCCAATTATTTCCTCTGTGATGTCCACCTAAAGCCCTCACATCCTGACCTTTTTTTACTTCCAACCTAAGTGAAGTCTTCAGATATAATGGAATCCCACCTTGTAATTCTTTGTATGAAAACAATGAGGCCACCCTTCCTAAAAAATATCAAAATATTGTAGTCCTTCATAACATCATAACAATAAATAGGTTCCCAATAGTCCCTATTACCACCCATACTCTATTAAAGACTAAAATCTTATTTATCATTGAATGAGGAAGAATGAGAGAGAAAATAATAAAGATGCATTTATTTCTATGATCTTATGATACAATAAATTATTCCACCTTTCTTGACATGAGAATAGAGAGAGTGAAAATATTTTATATCATTGTGATTATGGTATTGCCACACCAGACTACCATGCTCCCTAATGATCTAGGTGGTCATATTGAAAGTCGTACTGCCAACATGGATGATGATTTAAAAAAAGGTCATAATAAAATGACTTATTAGCTTAAGTAATTGTGATAAAATCATCATTATTAAAGATAATAAGTAAATAGGGAATGATTGATTGAGAACCTTCCCATTGAGAAAATTCATGAATATTGACTCTAAAGTTGGTAAAACCATCCATTGCTTCATTTTATTATTTGTAGGTATGAGATAGTTTGACCTATTTAAATCAAGGTACAATGCTTATAACATCCTTAATCAATTAAAGAATTGTGCATGATGAGTTGATTTTTCTAGGAGGCAATTGATGATGTTATGATAATTTCCCTCCACAACAAGCCTCTTAATGTTTAACCAGGTCACCAAGTGAATCAACCAAAAAATAGCCTTAGATTATACTTAATGATAATTTTGGAACCCCATAGGGCTAATATAATATGTGATGACCTTCCCATGATAATCCCTAATGATTCCCCCTCCCCCAACCAAACTGGGGTTACCTTTGGATACACTGTCAAAGTTTAGTTTCTTCTAGTTTGGTGGAGGATTACTCCACTTAATCTAACTCCTATAATTTTTTTTATCTTCCTTACCTAGGAGATTAAGCTTATAATTTCAAAGAACATCTAAATCATCTTGGGAGATATGAAATTATTATTTAGGGGTGAAAGACCACCAATTTTTAAGAAAAGTAGAAATTAATAGATTAACATATAACTTCACATTGAGTTTGATGTTATAAAAAATAAATGAATTCCTCATATTTTAAATATACTAGAAGAAATGAGGTAGATATAACTTATACATGAAAACTAGGGATGTTAACTTGTAGGGAGGTTTTCATTATTCAATCAACTCAAGCAAGGAGTTAGGCTTTACCCATCTAACATTGAAATGTTGTAAAATAATTTCCAACTTTATGGAAGCAAAGGGGTAGGATAACATTATATGATTAGAAAACTCAACATGATTTTTGTAGAGAAAACATTTTTTATGAATCATGATTCCTATTTTTGAAAGATTATTAATAGTCAAGACCTTATTTTGGGTAGCAATCTAGAAGAATATATTGACTTTAGGAGTGAGATTATTGATCTATGGATCCTGCCAATAAACCCAAACATTAAGAAGACCTAAATCCTTAAGGTATCTTGATTTCACTAAGCAACTCACACTTTTCGTAGATAACAAAATAAGAGAGTCTTTCTTATGAAATATGTGGATATGAACCTACTAAAGGGAAGAGTTTAAAAAATTGAAATTCTTATAAATCTTAGCATTAACAACAACTTATCTTAGAACTATCTAAGATTTGACTCCCTTAGAAATAACCCATTAATATTTGAATTTAGGTTGAAAATGAAATTTGAAAAAATTGTATAATTTAGACTAAGGATAAATGAAAGACATGGGAATATGAAGAAGTCAAGGGTCATCCCAAAAGTACACTACTTCTCCATTCTAAATATTCCATATATACCCATTTTTATTAGTGTCTTAATAAATTGTATAGCTTTCCATAAAGTTAATCCATTAATAGGGCCATATTATTTGAGGAAGTTATCTTCCTCTTCTCTTTCTAGGTACTTACATCTAATGATTCTAATCCATTGATTATCCTTAGTCAAAAGTTTATAACCTTGTTTCCTTATGAGATCGAGGTTTATGTGTTTCACCCTTATAAGCCCCAACCCACCATTAGCCTTTAAGAGACAAGATTTATCCCAAGACACAAGGGGGAAGGAAAAAATTTATTTTGAGCCTCTCTAAAGGAAAAGTATTATAGATTTTTTCAATCTGATCAATAATTTTAGAAAGGATAAAAGAGAGAGAGATAAAAAATACCAGAATGATTTGGATGGAACTCTTGAGAAGCTAGATTTTACTATCTTTCATAAGAAGATTCCCATTCCATCCAACCAACTTCTATCAAATTTTATCTAGGAGAGGATTCAAAAGAATAAAATTTATTATTACACTAAAGAGGGGAATTCCAAAGTAATTTGAAGGGATCTTAATAATTTGACATTTAAGGATTTTAGCTAGCTTATTTTATAGGTATTTATTTACATTAATGAAAAAATGGAACTTTTATTAAAGTTGATTCTTTGGCCAAAAACACATTCATAATATTAAATTATTTCATTAAAATTCACCAATTTAGCAACATAATCTTTCCCCTTGGGTAAATTTTCATCAACAAACTATTAGTGAGTGATCGAAAAAGTGTTAGGTACTAATTCCATTCCCTTCAATGTACTTAGAGGATAAGCATCCTGAATTCTTCTACCAAGAACCTACAAAAGAAAGATGAAAATATATGGGGAAATAAGATCTTATTGCCACATACCTTGACCAATAGATAAATAACCTTTGGGAGAGATGATAATAAAAATGGAGAACATCAAAAAATAAATGCTTTTATTAATAATTCTTCTAAAGAAAACTCCAAAGCCAAAGTGATCCAACACCCTATCAAGGAAACTCCAACCCACCCTATAATAGTATTTTTTCATGTCAATATTAGGAAACATAACTTGTATGGAGGAATTTTAAATATAGTGAATGGATTTATGATTGATAATTTTTTCATCATTGATTTGGTGACCCAAGACAAAGTCACCTTGTTAGGGAGAAATAATCTTGTGCAAAAGAGGTTGGAGTCTAAGGACCATAATTTTAGAATAAACCTTATATAAATTGGAGCAAAGGATGATGGGTATGAATTATTTAAGGTTATAATATAATTTATTATTTGGAATAATGGAAATGAAAGTGTTATTAAAAACTTTAAGGATGGTGCCAGCTTGGAATAAATCCTCAACAATAGCTACAACTTAATTTTTCATAATGTCCAAGTGAAAATGAAATAAAAATGGGGTAAATCCATCTTGACCTTGGGATTTGTCACCCTCCATAGATAAAACAACTTCAATTTATTCTACCGAAAGGTATTTTGAGAAGATTCTTATTGTGCAATGAATAAATTAGCTAGAGAATCCTAGCCAAGGTAAAATCCTCTTTTAGAGACTCATGAGAAAATGTTTTTGAGAAGAGGATTTTTGAAGTACTAGATGATGTGGTAGTTCACCTCTTGTTTTGTATAACATTTTGACCCATATTCTAGAATGATCTTAGATATTTTATTGTATTTTTTATGTCTAGAGATAGTTTAATAAAATAACTTGGCGTTTCCCCTTCTCTTAACCACTGAAAATAAGATTTATGTCTCCATTATGCTTGTTAACAAACATAAAGATAATTTTTTACATGTATGCAAACACAACCCAAAGCAATATTGGGATGAAATATTACCTATGAAATCTATAATGAAACCTCAAATTAGATAATTAAATTTTTTATCTCAAATATATTTGTATTTATCCGATTAACTTTAAACATACTCATAGTTACGCAATTTTTTTCTTATTTTGTGATTAATGTGATCTAAAAAGGATAAAAATATAAATAATCAAATTGCATAAAATAAGGAAATAATCAAAATAAATTTGAATGTAAAAGGGTATATTGATATTATGATTACTATATTTGGAATGGAAAAATAAATAAAGGATATATTTAATTAGCTTACTTCTAATTTTAATAACTCATTATGTTTGTCAATGTCCCTGAAATAACTCTATTTCTACTATATTACTACTCAGACTAGGAAAAAGGAACTCACACACTAGGCAAGAGATGCAAGAAAAATTTCAACCTCTATGATGACTAATAATATCCAAGATTTTTTAGTACTATCCCAATTAACTATGCAGGTCTATGTTACCTCAAACCATTGTTATTGCACCTATAAATATCTCAAAAGTGTTCAATCACCTTCGATCCTATTATTTTTTCCATTTTTTCTTCTCCTTCCTTTGAAACTCTAATTAAATTTTTTACACAAGATGAACCTTTAAAAAAGGGTTAGTAAGTTGAATTGGATATCCCTAACCACTCATTGTTGAGTGAATAAATGTTACCTATGTTTAAATACTCAAAATTGGGCTAAAATTGCATGTATTTCTCATACCCAGGCATGTGTGTGCACCATTGTGATCAATATAGAATGCAATATAATGTTTGTCCTTTGACACTTGACACCATGTAACTTTGATCTACATTTGTATTTAGACTTTGTTCTATGGATACTCCTTTGAGGGGCTTTCAAATGTGTATTTGTTTGTGATAATGTTTCAATAAAGTGATAATTTATTTCTCAATGTGATTGGAAAGTAATGACTAAGTGAGTAAGAACTTAAGATTATTTATATGTATAGTTGAATGGATTTATTATCATAGTCCACTTTTCAATCAATTTTTATCAATTATAATTTACATTAGCATTTATGGTTAAATTTCATGTATTATAAACTAAATAATATTTCAAAGTTTTTTACCCATTAGACACTATTAAAATAAAAATAGGGTAAAGTATATTGGTGAACACATTTTTTTCAAGCATTAATTTTTACAATTTTTGTTGTAGGGTTTCAAAATTTTCCTAATTTCATTTCACAAAATTATTTTCTTTTATTGGCTTTAAATTTAATGTTTTTTTTTTAATTTTTGTTTCTATAACTATGTTCTAATAATTGTAAAAATAATAGATGTCATTATGGGAAAAGTGGTCATCAATTTTACCTGAGCTATAGTGAAAGGGGTATCAATCCAATATTTAAGCCATTAGACAATAGTATAGATGGAATTTAGTTTCCATGTACCTCATGATATATAAAAAATGCATAGAATTTTTGATATTTAGTATTAGAAAGCCTTTCTACTATTTTCTGGAGTGCACTGGTAAGTGGTTAGCCCTAGGAAGTTACTCTTAATGTACATCATAAATGGAATGGTTTTACCATGGGATGATGGAATCATCCATAGTTAGTGCCCTCTTGGGCCATTTCACTATTTATGACTAGTATAAATATATCTAAGAGCCTAAAAAGCAAACACACCCTAATAAGTTACATCTATTATATATTTCATTTTACGCATATCCATGATCTCCACATATGCCACTCAAGAAGGCTAACTCCATTGTTACTTTAATGTGTAATTCTTTATTAAGTATAATTCATATATCACATACTTAAATTCATTTAATCTCTTCTAAATAGACAATATAGATATGTTTTTCTCAATTTTATAATACAACTATTCAACATTATGTACAAGTCAAAAATGATGATGAACATGATAATCAAGATAATATTATTGGATTTCATAAAATTAATGAAAATGAGCTTAATGGCATATATCGTGAGCAAGTCTAATTTAAAGACTTGTCCAATTTTCATTGAGTACTTCATCAAAATCATAAACATTTGGATAGTGTTGTCCAATTTTTACTAGCACCTAATACTAAAAATTAATCTAATCTAAAACATATAAAGCAAAATAATAAGATGTGCCTTTTCAAGTTATTAATACTTACACTTTAGGTGTCTCAGTTTATACTATTTCTTATATTCCTATATCAACACCTCTAGTTACATAGGTGATATCATCATAGGTATGGGGGAATCATAAGTGTTAGAATAAATTAATATGCATGCCTATATTTACACAAGAATTATACACACCTATTTTTATTACTATTCATGGTCCATGACTTACTTCACCTACTACAAATTCCCTTGAGAAAACTGTTATAGCCTTAGATGTTAAGGTGATGCAATTAGAGCAAGGTGTCTCTAGATATAGTCATTCAATGGATTTCCATAATTTTCTTCAAAATTATTTGTCACCTGAGATAACATATTAATTATTACTAGTATACTTTGTAGCTCCTAATATTTCATTCTATGAAGACATAGGTGATATTGAACATGTTTGATCATTTCATGCAGCATGCTTGGATTACACATACAATGACAAATTAATAACCAAGTTATTTCCTCAAAGCCTCAAATAATATGCTTGAAATGGTTCTATTATATTCCAATATAATTATTTAAATTATTCAACCATATGGGAGATCAATTACTAGCACACTTTTATATTAACATTGGTAAAAAACTATCTTATGCATAAATTGCTAAACTCAATTAAGGGTCCACTTAGCCATTCGGTGAATATGTTATTAAATACCAAAAGTATACTATCTAAGATGACCAATTTTATGGAAGATAATAAGTTACAAGATATATTCACACAAAGTTTGATAGCACCATTTCATGAGTCTATCATGTTTGACAAATTCATATATTTTGATCCATTATGCCATATAGTCAAAGAAAAACAAGTCAATATCATAGATTTGAACAAACTCAAGTATTAACCAAATTCTTAAATTAATTAAAATACTAAGTTTCAAATAAAACCAAGCTACAAGGTCAAATATATTGAAATAAAGAATGAAAAAAAAGTAACATTGAATGTAGTATCACAACCAGTGAATAAGCTTTAGTTGATAACTCCACCAAAGAGGAAAATTTTCATGACTACCATCACCTCCTCATATATTGTTACCAAAGTTACATGAGTGAAATGTCATCTCTCTCCTTCCACCATTAGAGGTTGATATGACTAAACCTAAACATAAGGGTTTATATAGCATTACATATTTTGATTATCATAGATGTATTCAACATTATACAAACAAGTGTTACAAGATACAACATAAGATACAATATATTATTTACAACAATACTATTGAGTTAGACACACCTGTATAGAAGGATAGACCCAAAAAATTGAAAATGCAAAGTCAAAAATCTTTAGTAATCCATTTCCAAACTATGGAACATCAAAATCTAAATAAAAGTCATTATTAAAATGTGCATACTCCTCTTCAAACATATTGACATACAATATATGGTATTATTAGTACATTTATAGGCACATAAGAACCATGTCCTATGATAACATTTTTTGATAGTATGGTTATTAGTGATGATTTAGATAGACATACACTCTTTATTCGAGTTTATATCAATAAAAAACCAATACACAATGCCATGTTGACAATGGGCCAAGCATAAAACCATGTACAATGGCACTTATTCACACACTTGGATACACAACAAGATTTACAAGATACATCAAATATAGTTAAACCAATCAATGGACATACATATAATAATCTGGGGAATATTTTGAAACCTATCTAGGTAAGTTCAAAGACAATGGATACTCCATTCTTAGTCTTACCAAACACATAGGTCTTTGATATGTTTTTAGGGTGACCTTAGATAAAAACAAATCCACACAATTCCATCTAAAGTACATCAATATCTAAAGCATATACATTGTAATTAGGTTGTCAAAATTTCAAGTATTTAGTATGAGTACCCTCTATAGTTAGTGGTAACTCCTCTTCCCCCATCACCATTTTAGTTAGTTATTACACCTATTCAAGAGCATAGTTGTAGAGATAGTTATTTCACCTATGTATGATATTTATATATATTTATCTTAGAGGAGAGTATTAAACCATCCAAACATCAAGTTTCACATCAAAGAGTTATTCATATTTCAAATAGAACTTCATATTTTATAATATGTCCTAAGGAAATAGTATAGAAAATTCAATGTGTTCCACAGTGAACATAGGTAGTGCAACCTTCTCCCACTATACAATGGACTACACCAAGTCCTAAATCTTATATATCTACACATCCTACATATATTCTATGAGAAGTGATCAAAATAGTTACATTACAACACTCCTTTTTATATTTAGAATCATCTACTTGTAGGACTTTTTTTTTGTGGAAAGTCACCCTCCAATTCTATGATATAGACACTCATTATGGTTCTCCAATTAATAATATCATTGGATTTTTATTTTTTTACACATAAAACATTTAAAAAATCCAACAAAAAATTCAAATATATTAAAAATATCAAAAAAATTAAAATAAATAAAAACATTTAAAATATTTCAAAAATAAACAATTATGACCTGAAGCAAGACATAAGTTTATAATTTACTTATTTACATATTTTATTTATAACATATTTTGGTAGATAACATATTATTTATCATAAAAACATGCAATTAAAAAGGTATATGATTGTGATGAAGTACATACATATTATACATGGATTTTAAAATGTTGGACTCCCTTCTACCTAGTGACCATACCTAGTTGCAGGCATTTTATTCTATAATTTACATTTTCAAAAATTATATCTATATATGACATTTATACCATGTTGAGTAAAATATCTTACAAGTGTGTTTATATTTAATCATATTGTAAATTTTATACTTTTATATGCTTATTTCATATGATGCGACATTGATACATATGGATGGTGTAGACTAGTTTTCACTTGATCTATGCTCCTTAGATATCATTACTTTCTAGAATAATAGGCTAGACATTGCTTGATTATTATGTGTATCCACTAGCCTCATCTTCATAATATATTTATGTTTCTTATTTACAACATTATTAATGTCTTTTTCTTGTGGGCCTTGGCCTTACATGTGACATTGCAGGATATTGTGTGTTGTGATTTTTGAGCTTTATTATTTATACCATGATGAATATTATGTACTTTTAATGCATAGTCCTATTCATAGATGGGTAGTTTATTGTATGCCTCATTGCTATATACATCTAGAAAAGACACTTATTTATGGGATCGAGCAATGCATATGTAGATAAAAAAATACATTTTATTAATTTTACAATAAAAATTTATTAAATTTAATATATCTCTATTACAATTTTTTTTATAAATTCCATGATTTAAAAACTTTTACAAAGGTATTTTTACGAGACTTAACTACCACATAGGTCCAACCCATTAAAACCAACTACCTAAATTATTTTCTAACAATGTTATTATTAACCTACTAACATAACAAAGTAAAAAAATAAAAAACATTGGATAATAAATAATTCAAAAAATCCCCTTGATCCAAAAATGGGTATATAAGATGATCCAAGTATATGACTATGAAGTCATCAAAAGTATCTGTTGCACCTATAATTAACATGTTGTAAATCTTAGTACTGACTAAAACTAATGTTGATGCATATAAAATCTCACCCCATAAGTTATAGAATAAGGGTTGATGAGCATGATCAAGGCCTGCTCATGCCCTATGATCATCATATTATACTATATTAGAACACGATCAAGGCCTATTCAACCAAATCAATCTACATAAGGTCTCACACATAAACCCATCCAAGTCACTGTTTAGTATTATATATGGCACATATCCTTGATTTCTAATAAATTTTGATGACCTTTTCTCAACACTGAAGGTGACAACAACCCATGTCAACTCATACAATCATTGATGACTGATCGAAGGCCATGTAGTATCTTCCCCCTATTAGGTGAGAGGTGAGAATCCCTTGTAGTAAAAAATAAAATTAAAACTACTATGTCTACTCCTCATCATGCATATCAATAGAGTAAAGAAAACTAAAACTAAAATAAGCATACAACTACTACCAAAAATTACATTCAAATATTTGACCAAAAATTTGAGTGAATAGCTTACTGGAGAAGGGGAATAGTCCTCTAGCCTCCATTAGATCTTCCAACCTCTAGTGTGATACTTGGAATTTTCTATTCATAAGGATCTTAATGAAACTATAAAGGATGAGAAGTTATTTGATAACACAAACATGAGGTGATATTATGAATATTTTCATTGTGAAGGTGTCAATTTCTACTAAAAATGCACATTTATATATCATGTTTCAATAAATTTATTGAAAACATCATATAAGTACACTTTAAATTACAAAATTGACTATTTCAGTGTATGTATAATGTCCAAAAAACCTATAAATTGACTGGTCACATGACCATCTTCAAAAAAAAAAAAAAATTGTCCAAAAAAGTGTCATAGTACAAGTAACTTAATGATGAATGTGTAAAAACTATGACCAAAATAAAATTTGATAAAAAATATGCTTTGTAGGTTTGAACTCTTGACCTCTCCACTTATATGTGTCTTTACAAAATGAATATTACCAACTACTTTATAAGCATTTACAAATTTTGAATTAAATATTTGTTATTTAAACCTAATTTTTTATGTGATAAAATAAAAAAGAATAACTTGCATGTAATTTATTTTCAATCATGATTTTTTTTGCAAAGGGAATAAAGGTGGTGTTGCTTCAACTTTGTGTGAGCCCCATGTAATGCTAATGATTTTTATACTTGAGACTTAAATAAAGTTTTATTTTTTGAGGTTAATCTCATATATTTCACACTATTTTCATACCCAGGTGCCTCCTTCTATAGATCTACTCAAAATAACTTACGAACAATACCAGAAATTTAAACAAATACCACAGATCAAGGTTGAGGCCATATAATGTAGTACACTAGAGACTTATTTAAAGTTTCAACTTACTAGTAGTGAAAAAAAAATTATATCAGATTGGGATGCCATTACTAAATATGAAGGATCATACAACTGTATTGTTTACTTTAGTGCACACACAAGGAAAGGAGAAGGTTGTACAACCTAGTTTGTTATTGTTTAATACTTGTAAAAGAATATTGAAAATGTTCAAATAAATTTTTTTCACGAGGGAATTCCATTGCAAGGTTTGAAAGATATATACATCCATTTTTAGATCATACACATCAAACAAGGGTTTCAAATGGCACTCAAATTAGTTTTTAAGAGATTAATGTTGATAAAAGCTCAGAAAACACATTAAAAATACCTTAGACATGTTTTTTCAAGTTTTAAAGGCCATATAATTCATAAATAGGGTATTATTGGCTTTAGATATTGGATTTTGAGGCTACTAAATTGTACAAATTCATATTTTAGACTTTTGCATGTTACAAAATTAGATTTGGTAACTTTTTTCCATACAAAATGAATGTATGACTTGAAATTTTGAGTGATAATCTATACAAGTGTTCTAAAATCATATAAATAATAAATAAGGATTCAAAAATGAATTTCTAGGCATGAAAAATTTATTTGACCTACATACATTTAGCACACATAAAAATGACTTGATCTCTCATCCTTTACCACCACTCTATCTCTCTCCTCAACTAAAACTATGATACCACTAATGGGATCAAAAAATGCATAGGTAGAAGTAAAAAAACTACATTTTATTGTTTTTACAACAAAGGTCTATTCAATTTAACATATATCCATTAATAAATGCTTCATGAAACCCATACATTAAAATGTTTTACAAAGGTAGTTTTACAGGACTTAACTGCCATAGGGGTCCAACCTATTAAAATTAACTACCTAAACTATTTACTAACAAAGTTATTATTAACATACTAACATAATAAAGTAAATAAATATTTTTTTTGGATCATAAATAATCTAACACTTTTATGCAACATTACATATAGGATGCATTGACATATACATTACTTTGATAACATACTCTTCACTTGTTGACAAGATTATAAATTTATCACATGATACCGTTAAATCTTATTTTGAGATGAGTGACTTGTAGGCTACATACCTCATATGAAAAAAAGGGACATTATAGTGGGATTGTCTTAGAGATTCAAACCTCCATGAACAAAAATATATATATATTATGACATAGTACAAGTTTCAAAGATTCAAATTAAATTAAAAAAATAGATTGCATGATAGAGTACATGTTTTAAAGATTCAAATTAATTTTACAATTAGATACATGAGAGATATTATGATATTGATAAATATTATGGGGGTGTATGACATGCATATGCACTCACTTTATAGAGACTTGAAAACAAATTCTTAGACTCTTAGATGCATATGCATGAGAATATGAAAAATAGTTACAAGGATATAAATTATAAGTTTTCCAAGAATATAAATTACACATTTTTACATATAGTTACAGTTGAACATATAGATACATGACATTCTATATCATTTGGCATATATTTATGGGACATGATAATGGTTCATGTGCATATGAACTACAATGAAGTTTACATATTCAATGAAAAATGGTTGTTATTTTCACTTCAAATATTTTGGTACTATGGTCATGTTATGGGGCTTGAATATTCTTCATTATATTTTGATCAAGAAATTAGAACCTAGATTCATTTGTAGTGGTGTGATTTATTATGTTATGGGTAATGTAAAATAAAGCATGGTGACACTCAATGGATTTGGAATTATTTTCAATGAATCCACTATGTGTTTCAACCTTTATCTTATGGGTGATGCATTTTTAATTCTAGTGACACTCATTGACCTTGACATCACTTATAACAAACCCATTGTGGTCCCATATTATTTTGGGTTTAGTAAAGTGGGTCCTTATCTCAATTAATTATAGTTTGAGCATGCATATCTCAAGGGATTGATTAGTTTTTAAAAATTATAACTTTATGTTGTGAACATTTTGTCTAGTTAGTTCTTGGATTACTACAACTAGGTGCAAGCATGGGATGTTCCCTTTGCACTCAAGATTTGGACACTTAGCTACATTGGCATCAATCCACATAAGGCACAGACCTTATGCGCTCACCTGAAGCACAAATAAGAAGGAATTGAGGTCTATATTAGGATAGTTGTGTCATGAGATGAGGATTTAATTATGGGACTTAAGCAATTTAACAAAAATTAAGGTATATCCATAAGTACAAGACTTTGTTGGACTAAGCCTAGTGTCATATAGGTGTTAAAGAGGTCATAAGTCTACTTGTACTCATTTTAAATAGATGTGAATTAAACAATTATTAGGTTACTATCATAGACCTATACTCATACTTTATAATAAATAATGGTGACATCATAGAAGTTTACAGGAACTCCATTAAAATAGCAAGACTAGTAAAATGTATTAAACCACACCATGTTTTAAACATCAATTCACAAAATTCATTCAAAGTTATGACATTACGAATATATGCATTCTATTAACAATACAAATAAACATGAAAACTAGACATAATAATTAAATGCACAACACTCGTCATTTGATCAAAGTCCATAACAAAGTTTCTATTCATATCATAATGCTAACAACCCAGAGGTTCATATTTGAGTTTGGGAACATAAAAATAAAGCCAAGATGGCCTCCAAATTATTACTAAGCCTTAATGGCCATTGGAGAAATGTTTAAAGAGATTCATGATCATTCTAAAAGAGCTTTGTTGTAGTTCCTTGTCTCCCCTACCTCTTCTAGATTGAGCTCCTTAAATAATCCTTTAGGAGTAGCTTCACCATGGTGGAAGTTGTATGATGAGTGCTAAGCTATAAATTTGGTCATCATAACCATCAGATCCATGACTTTATGAACTCTATGTTATATCTTCCACATCACTTTAAATACTTGAAGATGCCCTAAATTTTTTGGAGATAGTTCATTGCCTACTAACTGGCACAAAATATGCATTGCAACCTCAAATTGGATATAAAAATCCCAAAGTCTAACCACTCATCAAAATGATCCTATCATGCCTAGGTGGATTTCATGTTGTCATGAATCCTCCACTAAAGGGTTAGGGTCCCAATAATACCCCATACAAAAACTTTAGTCTACCCTTAGACTAAGCCATTAAACTCTTAAGAGTGAAGAACTTGAGTGCATTATCCTTGAGTTTAACACTAAAGTCTTTAAATCCCTTAATGGTTAGCTTGATTTATTATGTGGTGCTATCTATATTGAAGGATGAAATAATGAGTGCAAGTATATCCATTTTCTATAGATTTTTATGGAAAGCCTTGACATTAGATTTAACTTTTTCTTTACTTTCATCTAATATCTCTCCTTGCTCAAAGGCCTTAGTCTATAGAGCATGAAAGAGTGCTTCTAAATTATAATCCTAGTCCTTGATATGGTTATTATGTGCATTAACACTTCCCATGATTTTTGTATGCTCTACTATGCTTTTTGAGTATACTTGAGCCATAAACTTCTCCTTCTCTTCCTTTACCTACTTTAGGCACACATATATTATTGAGGCTTGGTTAAAGAAGCTTAATAAAATGGCATCTACTACCTTCATGCCCTCCTTCAATTTTATGAAGAGGTCTTATACCTCTTGGAGTTTTTTAGATATCTCCTTTTATATAATGATGTTAGTGTCTTTGTCTTCCTCTTCTTCCTACATTAACTCAGGCTATAGCCCGGGGAGCATCTACTCCACTAGCACACAACTTTTGTCAACCTCATAAAGGATTGAAGTGTTAACACTAACCAGAAGAAATGGTTTGGTTGCCTCCATATGCTAATAGAGTTATTATAACTTGAATATGTTAGACTATGCCTCATCCTTGGATTCTTTGAGGAGCCTTTTATATTTTCTCACCTTGCCATCATTGATGATGTTCCAGTGTGAAACTTCTATGGTCATCCTTATTAGCATATTCTTAGATTAGACTGGGTTCATGGAATGAGGGTTAATAGGGAGTCCTACCCTTCTTCAAGATCTTCTAGGATGAAAGTAACCACTCTAAGCACCTTAAATTTGGGTTCATCCATATAGTGGTCTAGCACAAATTAGAGATGTTTATGCATCCTAGTCTTAGTGTCTTGGGGGTATAGTTTCATAATATAGAGATATTGTTCCACCTAATTCTTCTATGTTATCTCCCTTATATTTAGATCCTTATTATTCTTCTCAATGATGGCCTTTTCTATCTATACTTCTTCCTCTTCACTACCACCAATGCTCTCTTCAGCACTCTCCTCTGAGGAGTCACTTGTTTTATGCTTGGGGGTTGCTTCCTCAAAATTCTCCCCCTCATCAATTTCCTCATCCTAGGGTTTTTCAATACTTACCTCTAAGGTAATTCCTTTGGTACTAATGTCACCTTGTTACTATTGAGGCTCCTCCACCATATTTGTTTTTTTTAAGGTGCTAGTATCACCTTATTTTTATTTAGACACCCCTTCACTACTTGGGTGTGAATTTTATATAGCTTATTCTTATTTTTTTGGGGGTCACTTGGCACTTATTTGATCACTTCAAATATTGGTCCTATGCTTGCAGGAACCTTTGGGGCCCTTTACTTTATCTTTGCCTTTTTATTTTCTCAATCAAGATTTCACTTTTCTTCAAGTTCCAAATCCTTGTTTATATCATCCTCACTCAATCCCATCTTCTTCCAAGACACTCTTTACTCCTTGACTATTTAAAGAGCTAGAGGAGAGGCCCACTTGCTAGATGTTGATACTAGTTTCCTTTAAGGGATTGTTAATGAGTTGGTGTTGGATGTGAGGCTCACCATTTCCTTTATGAACTAAAGCATGGTTGTCACATTGCCTTGTAGGGCTTCCTACACATTCCCAATGTTGAGATCCTCTTCTCCTTCCCTTATTTGTAGGATATAGGTCCCTACTCAATCTTCTTCAGTTTCTTCCTCTATTATGGGTGTGAGGTTCACCTCTCTCTCTCCATATTTGCATGAGTTATAGTAAGGAATGTTATAAGTCACTTGGTATTTTCCTTTGGATTATTTTTGGAAGAATCACTCTCTTACATGTAGTTCACATGATTCTTTGGAGTGGGGGATGCAATTATTTCTTTGGAGGCAATCTTTAACTGAATGTGCTTTGTGATCTCTTCTATCTTCTCACCTTATTTCCTTTAGAGTGTCTTCTCCTATAGATTTGACATAACCTTCCTTTCATCACTGACTAAGAGGGGGTGATCATCATCCTTTCTAGGAATGTTTCCCTTCTTGCATGGATTCATCTCATATCATAGGTTAAGGATCCTCCCATTCATTATTACCCTCTAGAAGGGATGGATATCTATCCTATCACTGTCATCTTCCTCATCTTTGGTGGCCTTGGCTCTAGCATGCATAAACTGGCACTTCATCATGCTTCTATGTTGATACATGGTATTGACTTAGATCTCAAGTTATTTTGCATTAAGGATTATCCTTAGCACTACCATGAATTACTTGGCTAAGAATGCATAAGGCAACTAGAGCCACCCTAATAAGTTCCCATCTATGAGTGATAGGTGAAATAAATAGAAGTGTTGCATTATGACAAAGGTTATCATTCCCACCAATTATTAGGGAATCTCTTGAAGGATGCACCATTCCTTCCTAAATACTTCTATTTACCTCTCAAAACAACCTTAAAACCTAGTCTTATAATTTTTTAAGAAGCTAGGTGGGAAAATAAAGTCTTGGTACTTTATTATACGGGACTCATGGCTAGGTGGGAACACCCATAGGTGGTCATCATCAAAATCTAACACACTTATCTCTTCTATTATTATTATAAAAATTATCATGTACCCCCATCGAAAGGTCTCACATACTTGATGGTGCTCTTGTGCATTCTTGACTATCTTTTCTAAAATAAACTTGGAGATGTTGAATCTCACTCATTATGTCATATGGTGGGAAATACATAGGAAGGTCATACTAATATTGGGCCACTGACCACTAAATTATAATTTGGTGCTAACAAGGTGCACCACTACCCTTATGTTGGGGTCTTAGATGTCTTTGATGGAGAACACAAACCCTAAATTGTAATAGCCTAAGATATTTGTGACACGTTTTACTACCACCTCATCCTCCATAATCTCTAGGATGTCTACCCTTGTGTTAGGTAACCCTATGATTCTAATAATGAATCTCATCAAGATATTGGTGCACTATCTTGTAAATTAGAATTGGTTACCATGCACTTGTGAGAGGAGGAAATGCACCAAGTCTTCTAGATTAATAAATATCAGTAGTTTGAATAGTTTTGTGATGCCTATAGTTTTTAATTTTTCTTTAATGTAGACATTAAATATCATAACACCTACCTTGGTTCTCTTCCTAATGTCTACCATCCAATTCTTATTCAATTCTTGTAGGTTTTTGCCTATCCTATGGTTATAGTCTTTAAGTTTTCACATGTGTAAAGGACACCCACTTTTCACCCACCATGACCTCTAAGGGGTAAGCCATTTATCTATATGCAACATTTGTGCTCACTTCATGATCTATTTATGCAATTCTCACTCCTTCCACCATATGTGCATCTAATTTTGTGGTAGATACTTCCTTCACCACCCATGATTTCTTTACATCTTTATGCACATATGGAGGACCTATGCTTAGCCTCTTATTACCCATCTTAAAAATGATACTATTTAAATGTGGTTTTTTGATTTTATTGAAGCCCAAAATTATTCTTGGCACTACTTCACAGTCATGAGAAATGCAACTATGCATTCTGTTATCACGCTTCCTACCATGTTAATGGTGGCCTAGTTATTATACTAGAATCCTACTCCCCTCTTTCTCTACCAATTTATCTTCACTCACATACCTTTATTCTCAAGGTAAAAAATAATTATCTCTATGGTTTTTAGCTTTTGCTTGAGGGGTTATGGTGGACCTTATTCTCTCTGATAGTGTTCTCTAGTTTTAATGGCCTTGACTCTTTCCTCTATTTTGAAATCTTACAAATGTTAGTAACCTTTTGAAGTCTAACATATACCCTTTTATATGTTTTTTTCAACTACCAAATTGATGGTTTGTGGCATTTAGATTCTTTAAATCTATTAAACCCATGAAATCCATTAAAATCCATCACCAATTTATCATTTATTACATATCTTTGTTTTTACACCCCCATAACATTAACTTTGTTAATGATTTTTTTGGTGAAGTGACAAGTAATTCAAATGGTCACTTCCCACCGATTATTGGGTGGGTTATAACTATTATGATGGTAATTATCTTATGATTTGTTTAACTTGGAATGACCTTCACCTTTCTTATGGAAACTTGGGTGCAACACTTCACATGCACAAATTTTAGCCTCCTCAGTTCCATCTATTATCAGTGATGTAATTAATTTTAATCATGACTCTCTTTTTTGGTAAATTTATTTGTGCTTTCATGTCTCTTGCTTTGGTCTTCCTTACCCCATATAAATCCTTACATTGGTCCTACAACACCTCATTATCTCCTCTCAATTTCTTGCACATGACTACCTTGTGTTCTTTTATTTATCAATTCATACATATAATTTTTGAAATCTAATAAAATTAATCTATGCCCACGGACTTAGGTGTTTGGACTCAAGTGTTTTAAAATCAACTAGGATCAATTCACCTAATTTTATTTATGTGTGTGTAAGTGCCATACAATTTCTCCTGTAGGCCTAAAAGTGCCACACTTATTCAATTAACACAAAAAAACAAAACAAATAAAAATATTTGGATTACACTAATTTCATCATGGTCATAGGTCAAAGCAACTAGATTTTGATCAAAAAGCTAGTGATAGATGGCATGAGTGACATCCTTGTGATGGTATGCCTTAAATTTGTTACCATGGAAATTCCTAAGGATCATTTCACTAGTCAACATGAGCAAATTTCATGTACCCATTTCCAATATATTATGGATGATATAAGGTCCCATCTACCTAATATGTAACTTGCTTAGGTACCTAAGGTATTTATAGTCATATAATAAGACTAGTGAACCTTATATAAATACCTTGTGCTTGATGTGATTATCATGATATATATATTTTGGCATGTTTTTTATATCTACTGGATCCACCATGTTTAGGTGTGTGTCTCATCCAGGCACTCTAAATATTCTAGGCATGTGCTTAAATACCCTTGGTCATCTAAACAACTAATATGCACCATGAAAAATAATGGTACTAATAATTCCATAGGCAAAATGGCCTCTATGCCAAACACTAGTTAGAATGGTGTAGCCTTATTCAGGCATTTGTATGTTGTGTAATTGGCCCATAACACTACTAACACATAGTCATCCTAGTCCTTGTGACCAATGTTACATATTTTTGTGAGGTATGTTACCAATATTTTATTTAATTCCTCATAGTTACATTAGTTTGGGGATGGTAGGGTGTTATTTTATGGTGCACTACCATATATTCAGCCAAAAAGATCTAAATAATCTCATTGATGAATTATGTACCATGATCACTAGTCAAGCTAAATGGGCATCCATATCAATTGATAAAAATCTCTTAGATGAATTATGTTATTTTGGTTGCTTTATAGTCTTTGGTTTGAGTTTCTTTGACCCACTTGGTGAATTAATCTGTGGCCACCAGAATGTATCATGTGCATGTATACCTGCTAGTGGGAGTAATAGTCCCAACAAAATCAATGGCCCATTTTTCAAATGGTGCCTAAGAAAGAATGGGGATGAGGGGAATTTCATCCTTGTGGTTTGGTTTTCTAGTGAAATAACAAATATCACATGCTTTGGCATATTATTTTGCATCATGAAATAAAGTTGGCCACTATAAGCTTTATTATAGCACCTTATGTGTCATAGCATCTCTAGCATAATGGCCTTTAATAATATCATCATGCACCTCTTACAGTATTGAGTCTTGTTCATGCTCTAGGATGGAGTGGTGCATGATTTCATCATATTTCAACTTATACAACTCCCCACTAATGATTTGAAAATTGGAATCATAAACTGTGAGTTATTTCTTCTCTTTAGTGGTCATAAATTGAGGCACAAATCTAGAGGTTAAAAAATGTGGTGATCTCTACCAAGTCTCTCAGGATGCATTAGAACCTATAAAGTTATGCATATGAATATCAATTTCAATTAACACTATTTCATCACTAAATTTGATGTAGGATAGATGTTCTAGGCCTAATTTTTTTCTAGGCTTCACTACAATAGAGAATTATAATTATTGAAATAAAATAATCCATCAAGAAATGCACCCATGTATAATGGGCTTGTTTACTAGGTACTTAAACACCTTGTGATCAGTGAAGAAAATAAAAGGGGTTGCCAATAAGTACTATTTAAACTTTTCTAGGACATAGACCATGACAAATACCTCGTGCTTAGTTGTGGTGTAGCTTTGTTCTACCTTGGTTAGTTTCTTTCTTGTGAAAAAAATAGGATGATCCATTTTCCCTTTGCTTGGTTGCATGATAATGATATTGATTATAGTACCAAAGGCATTGATGTGGATATAGAAGCGATTCACACAATTAGGAAATTTCAATATCAATACACTTGTAAGTTTGAGTTTTAGGGTCTCAAAGGCATATTCCTATGTTGTGCCCTAATATAATAGGACATCCTTTTGCAAGAGTTCTTCTAACGGTACCATAATCCTGGCATAATTTCTTATGAACTTCTTGTAGTACACACAATGTCTAATAAAGGTACAAACATATTTTTGCATTGATGGTGTTTCAATCTAAATAATGATTTCAATTTTGGTCAGATCAATGAGTAGACCATCCTTGTAGATGATGTTCCCAATAAAAGTTATGAATAACATTGTGAAAACACACTTATTAAGGTTCAATGAAATTTTCAACTACTTTCACCTTTCAAATATTAGGTATAAATTATCATAGTGATCCTTCACCAATCCATATACTATCCAATCATCTAAGTATACATAGAGGAACTTGTGAATGAAGACTTTAAATGTGGTAATCACCACTCAAGAGGACAAGACTGACACATTATTTATCCCAAAAGGCATCATGATATATGCAAAACACCCCCATTTAATTATAAAGCTAGTTTTTGGATTTACCATCTCCTAAATATAGACTTGATGGTATCCTAAAAATCCATCAGTGAGTGTGTATATCTCACAACCTGTGATGTCATCCAATACTTCATCAATGAATAGAGTTGGAAAGGGGTTAGTCATACAAGCAACATTCAAGAGTCTATAGTCAACAAAAATTTGGATGTGCCCATCCTTTTTTAATATAATGACCAAGGGGATGACCCATTAAAATTATTTCATAGGGTAGATGACATCTACGACTAGCATGCTATTGATCTTCATCTTGACCTTGGTGTGAATATTTGTGTTCATCCTATAAGACCTCTTCTTGATGAGTCTTACACCATCAACTAGTTTGATGCTCATCTTCCCAAAGGATGGGTATGCAACTTTCATATACTTGTAATTCCATGATAACAAGTCTTGAAATTCATTTAAGAGATCGAAAATATGCTTCAACTTTGTATCAGACCAATAGGCACTCAAATTGGCAATTTTGGGTTCCTACTATGAACTAATATCTACCTTGGTAGTCTAGATCGATACTCGATATGGTTAATTTTTTTCTTGGTTTGAATCCTCAAATTGTTTTTTTCCATCAAATTTTTATACCCAAAGATGGGTAGGGTCTTCTTCTTATGGTGTGATATTATCAACTTGGTACACTAACTTCTTTTTCCCTATCAATTTCTTCAAATTTCATGCCTTCCATGTGTCATAATCTTCATCACTAGAGTCACTATTGAGAGTTTGATCTTTGAAGAAGGTTGGGAGTGTTAACCTTTTTCACCAAACATGTCCTTTACATGATATTTTGATATAGAAATGTCCTCAAACATTGACCTTCAAATTAACTATAATGGCTCAATTAATTCAAAGTTTTACGAATAAAAGGAGAAGGTATGAACAAACTATTCCTTAAGGGAATTTTAGTTGGTTGTTTCATGGTGAATCTCATTAAATATATACCACACCTACAACCAAGTCTTTAAAGTTTTATATAAAGTATGCACCCAAATATTTTTTGGGGCATTTTCACTGTAACCAGTTCATGTTTCTTTACAAAGATGTACATGTACGATGGGTTCAGAGTCACTAGAGTAGGTTAAAATTTCTAGGTCCTCATTTATTTTTATAAACATAGTGTAAATAGCTACTTTTACATTCTACCAAGTTGTCAAGATAATATTTTATGATACCCACCAATGAGAAGTAGTGCTCTTCAAAGTGTATACTAGTGTACCCATTCTATCCACCTCTTTTGGGATGTATGACTCAAGGTCACATACATAGTATTTCACTAGATTAGTCCCTTCCTATCTTGAGAGCACTAAAGTTTTTCCATTACTAAGGAAAAACACTCTTTTTCCACTTTTCTTGGTGTAATGGACCCATATTTTAGAAGTGTGATCAATCTATACCTAGCTTATCATTACTAGTTTTGGAACCTTTTTATACACCAAGCATTACCATAAACTAGTGGTTTCATATGATTCCTTGACCCATCATTCAAAATAAACATTGGTGGTGTTTGAGGTTGATTGAACATTTTATTAAGAGAGGATTCCTTGATCATTTGGGTTAAGATTATTAGCACTTTGCACTATGATGTTATAGATGTGGTTGATATCATTCTTGATGTCCATAATATCAACATAGGGGGTCCTTGGTCATTTGACAAAGGTATAACTACCCTTTCCTTTCCATTCTCAAATGTCATTTATCACCTTTTGAATCACATATTTTCATTATTTTCATGATACCATGGCCTTCCTAAAAACACTAGGTAGCTGTCTTGCTCAACCAAATCTATGAATTTGAAGTCAATGTAAACTTTTGTGCCCATAATATCTATAATGTACTCTTTAGAATTTTGATAGGCTATGCTTGGGTTTTATTAGACTTGAAGAGTACATGAGGGGAGGGTCTCAAGGCCAGCCTACCCATTTTATCCTAGGCATTCTTGGTTAAGATGTTGACCTTAGTGCATGTGTCTATAAGAACCTCATAGATATCCCATCCATCAATCGTGGCATCCACTAGGAGTTCTTGGTAATATTAAACATTTTGAGTCTATTGAGCTTATCAACCCTCTCCATGTGTAGAAAGGCAACCTCAACTTGATTTTGTCCTACATGCTCCAAGAGCAAGTTCTTCAATAGTAGCAACATTCCTTCTATATGTAAGAGGCACATAATCTCAATTAATTATTCTACTTTAGATTCCTATCTATCTTGCTTCTTATAGGAGGTGTAAACTTGTGATTTTAAGGTCTCATGGTAATTAGATATCCCCTTATAGGTTTTGGATTACATGAATATCTTATTGTAATACATCTTTACGTTACATTAGGTATATGTACAATGTAGCTTTGGTTTTAGGCTACATTATGTGATCATTGTAACCCTTATCCCCATACTCTAGTCATAACTCAAGTATTGGAATAACTAACATTAAGTGTTAAATCCACTTCACATATTTTATTTTACCTTGAATGCCTTTATGCATGTAAGTTATTCCTCTGCGGTCCATTTTTCTGCCTTTTACTCACACCTAATCATTCTTATGCCCTTGTCTATGCTAGGCCTGCTTTGGGTCAACTTTTTGTATAGGTCAAGGTATTCTTCGGCCTTATGTGTCCATCAATAATACCCACACATAGGATGTGTAGGGTAGTCATTCTAATAATGCTCTATTATGACACACTTATAACATGAGCATGGTGGGAACCTTCTACCATTGCATCCTCTACCTCACCCTCTATCACCTCATTGTATCCTAAAGCCTATATTATATTGGACAAATCCATAATTACCTTGGTTTGCCTTCCATATCACTATTTTAATATACTATCATGTGTCTTTCTCCATATTTTTATGCATCTCATCAATCACCCTATAATCAATAATGGTATGGGTATACGCATCACACAACTAAAAATAAATGGTTGTGTTGACTTGGCTTGCACATTGTAATAAAGGATAATTTTAGACATCATGAACTTCTCAATATACTTCACAACTTAGAATAAAATTGCACACATTCCTCCATGGATAGTTAGTTTTATTATGGCCTTTTATTTTGCAATTGGTACACCATAGTACACTTTGATCCTCATGCAAATAGTTAGAAGTTAGATTTTGGAATTTGGAGGCCATAGATATAATCTATGCCTCCATAAGTGGGTTGGTCTTGATATCTACACTTTGAACTACCTCAGCTCTGAGTACAGCTCTAAGTGTTTCTCAAGGGTCTATAAAAGTCTTCATGGAAAGTGCTCTTCAAAATGGAATGAGCAACCCCCCCAATGAACCATTATGCATGTTTGGAAGGGTGAATATCATAAAATATCTTTGATAGGATAGTTTTTAACTTTGTATCATATAGGTGCACACTTTTGAGAGTCCTTGGGTAATATTTTTTTACCATGGATATGCTTTATTTTTCAATCATGGACATGCTTTATTTTTTAAACTCTAGAATGTCAAATTCCTTCAGGAATGCATCCTTTAGAGTATCATAGTTAACCTTGGCCTAGTTGGGATCAACTTTTATGTACCAAGTGTGGGAATAATCAAGTAATTTAGATATAAATTGAGTATCCTTGCACTTGGATTGAGTTATGCCTTGCATGCACCACTATAATTCACACTTTAGTACATGTTTTATAGCAATTTACATGTTGTCATACACTAGGAGGTGCATAGACATATCATAGTAGATATAATATGGGGGGAAGTTGGTAATTGAGGTACTTATCCCCTCGATTCTTATCTTGAAAATGGTCCTCTAATGCTTCTAGCCATGGGGTTAGGCACTGGTCTTATCATTACTACTATCATAGTTAATCTTGTTAGTGTTGTGTTACTTGCTTATGGTGCTAGACCACTTCATATAGGATTTTTCCCAACTTGTATTATTGACATCAGTTGAGTTGGTATGCTCACATTCAAATTCTATTGTTTCAAGCTATCACCCAATGGTCTAGAGGTATTTACACTCATCTCCTTGTATGGAATAACCTATTCAATCATAAATTTTTAATACAAGTTTATAAAACATCTAAGATCTGAGTCATTAGAAAAGTAAATAATTACTTTTGTACATTATTCAAGTGGGGGTTCTAGTCCATGAGAATTTAATATAAGTTCAAATGGGGTAGATACATCAAGCATATTTATAGAAACTAAATTATGTAGGAACCCAATGATTCCACACCTATTAAGTGTTCAACTCAATTCATCACTTCATTATACATCTCATCTTTACATTGTTGTATTTTAAGAGATCCATACCCATGTCCTCCCCATTTGCTATGGGTCCTCTTGGCACTTTCAAGCTCTATATCCTCTATCAATCTACATTGTCTCTTATTATAGGTATATATTTTGAGCTCTCAAGTGTCAATTTTCTCATCCCCTTCCATTATGACTCACATACACATCCCCTTTGCATAGTTAATAATGAAAGGATTTTATAGTTCCATCCCCAAAGTTTCAAAAACATAATCCATCATTAAATTTTTGATCTCTGCGTTGAAATCTTTCATACATGTGACTCTAGGGTTATGCAAAAACTAGTACTCCACTTCCTTATGGAACAAATATGTTAAGACTTCAAACTCAAGTACATAGTTATTTAGGCCTCCTTACAACCATTTATCCACTACTCTAATCCAAGTAATGTCCAAGGTCTTTAGCCTCTCGAGGCTCTCCTTTGTCCACTCATAACATTTTTCATAGCTTCATCTTTTATGGGTTGAATATGTAGCCAACCACTTATGCACATGCTCAGGTAACTCATAAAAAAAAATCATATAAAGCATCATATAGGTTGTCTTGAACCCATATTCTTAGATTTTTTCATTTACATGTTATATTCTTTAGCAAAAAGCTATCTTCCACCTATTTTAACCAATGATCAATATTTTCAAGATAAATTTGATCCATCATTCTATCTTACCATCATAGCAAAAAAATTCAATAGGGTCCCAATAATTGAACCAAAATGTTGTGAAAATTTTGTCTAGATATTTCATAGTTTATTAAAACCAAGTCAAAGCATGGGATTTTCCATTTGTGCTCAAAATTTAGACACTCAACTATACCGACATTAATCCACATAAGGAATAGACCTTATGCACTCACTCAAATAATAATTGAGAAGGAACCAGGGTGCATGTTAGGCTAGTTGTGCCATATCATGAGGCTTTGATTAGGGGATGTAAGTAATTCAATAAAACTTAAGGCAGATCGATAGGCACAAGCCTTTTGTGGAATAATACTAGTGTCATATAGGTGCTTAAGAGGTCATAAGGCTACTTGTTTTCATTTTAAATAGATGTGAATTACCTAAGTATTGGGTTACTAGAACAAACCTATACTCATCCTTAATACTAAATAATTATGATGTCATGGAAGTTTATAAGGACTCCATTAAAATAGAAATACTAGAAAAATGTATGAACCCACACCATGTTTTAAACATCAATTCACAAAATTGATTCAAAGGTATGACATTACAAATATATGCATTCCATTAGTAATACAAATAAACATGAAAACCAGACATAATATATATAAATACACAATACTCATCATTTGATGAGATTACATAACAAAGTTTCTAGTAATATCATAATGCTAACAACCTAGAGGCTCACAGATGAGATTGGGTACATATAAATAGAGCCAAGATGGCCTCAAAACTATTCCTAAGCCTTAATGGCTATTAGAGCAATGTTTACAGAGCTTCAAGATAATTCTTCTAGAGCTTCACTATAGTTCCTTATCTCCCCTACCTCTTATAGCTCAAGATCATCAAATAAGCCTTCAGGAGTATCTTTGTTAAGGTGGAAGTTGCACATTGAGTATTGAAATAGAACTTTGGTCATCATAACTATCAGATTCATGACTCCATGAACTCTAACTGCATCTTCCACATATCTTCAAATTATCAAAGATGACCTAAAAATTTGGGAGATAGTTAGTCACTTACCAGATGGTGTAAGATATGTGTTGTAACCTCCAAATAATTATAAAAAGCCCAAAGGCTAACTACTCATCAAAATGATCCTCTTGTGCCTAGGTAGATGTCATGTTAACATGAATCCTCCACTAATGGGTTAGGGTTCTAACACTTTATTACTTTTAATATGATAATGGTTAAAATGAGGAGCCAAATATTCAAGTGATTTGATAAGGGGGAATGATTATCTATATATTATAAATTATTGGGAAACATTGTTTCATATCCATAGAAGCATACTCTTTCCATTCTCTCCTTTCAATTTCAAGTTTCAAAGTTTATATTTTTTTAAATTTAAAATATGAATAATGTCCAATTCATGTGTTATTGTAAGGTTTTTAAAAATGAGTGCCCTAAAAATTTAGAGTTTATATCAAAATAAAAAGTAGATAGTACACACTAAGGTATATCTTTATACTTTTTATAGAAATTTAATAAATAGAATAAATGAGGGTAAAATGTATATATCTAAATCTATTCATGTGTACTTGATAATGTAAATTATTGACATATATTAAACCAATTGACTTACACCCAAATACATGAATCTTATTCACCATTCCTCTACCCATTTATCTATATGCAGGCTTGATCCCTTAGTTTACTATCACTACTACACATAGTTTCCAAGTACATGCAAAAAATGCCTTACACCACTCTCAAACTAGTTCTAACCTCTATAAATCTATAACCACTATTTTTAGATAGGTCCATGCTAGATAGATAAGTCCATTTCCACTTACTTGTCTGTGAATTTATCCCACCTAGTGTGGTTATGAAATTTTACTCCTTAAATATATGTATGTAGCTATAAATTTGGATTTTATACTTTACAATGTTAGCTCTTGACTTGATTTGGAATGATTTATAATTTATTTGAGATTATTCTTAGTGATTGATCTTGAATTTGGGAAGAATAAGGCATATTTTATAAATGTGTAGTATTATAAAAGATAGATGATATATAGATATTTAGTCCTTTAATGAATAAAATTTGATTTGTATTTATAATGAACCTTTTGAATAATTTTATTTAGATAAATTTTGAAACATGTGGGATAACCTAAATTAATATTTTTAGTTTTAGAAACTAGAAGTTAAATGACACAAGGGAAATGCTATGTTAGGTAGATAGAGTCTAAAAATTTTCACAAGTTGGGTAAAGGAATTTAGAAAAAAAAAATCACTATAAATAAAAATACAAGTTCATTCATTCAAGGAATGGAGATCTATTTGGCATATATGTTTTATAGTACTAAAATTTGATCAAATGTGCCTTATTTCCCCAAATTCAAGGTCAATCACTAGAAACAATATCAAATCAATTGTGAATCTTTCCAAATGGTGTCAAGAGATAACATTGTCAAGTATCAAATCCAAATTTCTAGTTGCATACATATAGTCAAGGATCATAGTTACATAATAAAACTAGGTAGAATGACTACATGTGGTTTGATTCCCTCCTTTGAGTATCTTGATACATAATTAGTAGTTAGTTATAAATGGGGGTGATTGGGGTCATCTCAACCCATTACAATTCCCTCCTTTTTACACGTTTTTAGTTCTCACAAGTACCCCTAAGGTTTGCAAAGAAAATATAAGAAAAATATTTTTTTTGCATGGTACCTACAAAATTATAATATGTTAGTCCTCTAAATAGACACAAGTATAGGTAGTAGAGTAATAATAATTATGTCACAGTCAAAACATATAATTTTGTAATAAAAAAATGGATAGCTTACATTGTTATCTAGGGAGCATAGACTTATTTAGGCATATACACAAAATCTAATTGTAAACCTAAACTATCATAATCCACTCTTATCATGAATTCCATTATAAGACATCAGTTATAATTAACCATAAACTAGAAAATGAAAGTATATCATTATTGGTTGTACCTACTATTTTTATCATATGCTATTTGTTAATCATTTTTTTCAATTTTTCTTTACATTTAAATTTATACTTAAACTTCATATATTGTAATCTAAATAATATTTAAAAAAATTATACCTATTATACATTATTAAATAAAAAATATGTAAAACCAAGATATGGTGATAGTTTATTTAGGATTATGGAGTGTTATTTCATATATTAAGGTGACCCTAAATATTGTAGACACTATTTATAAACTATATATCACCTTAGTCTTGTACACTTGGAAAATATGGACCTTGGTAGTTCCTATCAGTTATAGACCTTTTATTATTTATGAAAGGGTCATATTTGTGATCTCTTTGTGCTCATTTATTATATCTTAGTCTAACCAATGTTATTTTCATGACCCAAGCCTTCTATATTAACCATAATGATGTAAACCTACTTATCTAATATCTTTGCAAGTTATATACATTTACTTATTTTCTTGCTTCCCAAACAATTACATCCCAATTAGACACCTACATTGACAAAACTATCATATTAAAATTCAAGTATCCTACTATAATGCAAGTGTCTAGTTCCCTAAAGTCATCTAATTTTCAATTCTAATGTATCTCTATGGTCATCCTAAGTGATTTATTTATAGATATTTCCTAAAAATATTGGTATAAATGCATGATCAATACTCATTCATACCTCACCTAATAACTTCATACCTCTCACAAAGTAAAGTACAAAAAGCATTAAATAAATCATTAAAGTGATAAAAAACTTCCCTATTTTCTCATATTTCCTTATTATTCACAGGTAAACCATATCTATAGGTCTAAATTACTGAAGGACAATATGATGAGTTCTATTTTCCAAGGTATGAGCCTGGTCACTATTGTACTAGCTTTCCACATATTGAACCCTTATGCACACACAATCCAACACATTAGGGGAGAAATACATTAGTTTTAGGTGTTATTAAAATTAGTGTATATGTAAGTAGCACCTAATGATAGAGGGGTATTTGGGGTTAGCTCAAAAATATGAGCCTACTAACCCATTTCTCCTAATGTCATTATGAAGATGAAGAGATAGGGTTTTGATAACTTAAAAAGAGTGATAATCCATGAGCCAAATTTGAGTGAACTAGAGTGAAGGTGACATAGAACCTTAACATTCTAGGTGGTTGTATCCACATCTAGCAATTATTTTTTACTAGACACCTACTTCCAAGTTTGATAGAAGCATTGGCATAATTATCCTAGGTTTATGCAAGGGTTTGAGGTCACACGTGTCAAATTTATAAAATCTAATGACTGATCCAAAATCTATATATGGTTTATTTCCAACATATTCCACATCAAATGTGTATGCACATTCTAATATAATTAAGTACCATTGTTTTCCATTTATTACAATATCAGTAATTGGTTATACTTACTATTTTTAACATATCTTAGGATTTACATTTAGAGTATTTTTTATCCACATTTTTAATTAATTGGGATACTATATATCTAATTATCACCTTTATGATTATTCATTTCTATATTCTTAATGTTAACCCAATTTTAAATGTAGGGTTAAAAATATGGTGAACCCAATATTTGAGCACCATTATTGCATAAGAATTCTATTTTATATGATTTTTTCCCACTTTGACCTAATCCTTGTATTATTTATCTCTCTCATCATGGATTATTTTGATTGATGTGATGAATATGATTATGAATCTCTCTAACTTTATATCAATAAAAGGGTAAAAATTGATTAATATTGTATTCTTCCAAGTGATAAATCTTATAATATCAAATATTTTAAAAGCAGTATCTACTATCACTCTAATTAGGGCCATGATATTTCCATTTAAATAAATTATTTGATTCATATTAATGAATAAAAAAATTATTTACTCTTAGCTTCTACACCAAAATTGGTCTCGCATGGTAAAAATGTTCCTTCATTTGATCATAATATATTTACCCAACTCCATAAGGATATCATGGAAGATTTTCAAACTATTCATAAGGGGAATATTCATTTAAATAAATTGAGTCAAACCCTTACCATTCCCACATTTTAAAAAAATATCCCCCTTATCAAGGGTGATGATTCTCTTCTATCTTCTTTTGATATTGAAAATTTTCATAAGGTTAATCAAGACATCATGGCATCTTTACCAAGTGACATTAAATCACCAAGAAGAAAGAAAAATTACAATCCTAAATTGCCAAAGGATCCTAATGTTCCAAATATTTCACTCTTACCAATATCAACCAAGGTATATCAACCAAAGGATCTTTATCTTTCCAAAGATTCATTCACACCAACAAATTTTACCATACCAAAAGAGGTTCCTTTACCAAAACTTTCTCAAGTTCCAATTGCTATATCCTTACCAATCATGGATGAACTAAGTTATTCAAATTTTACAAACTATTTAATTGATATACCAATGGTACTAAAATTCATATATCCAATACCATTATAAAAGTATCCTAAATTAAATGATCCTAAACTTGCACTTTTTATCCATGAGGATGATGCTCATATGCCTAGATTCAAGAGAGGTGGTGGATTAGAATAAATGTCAAAACCTATTCCAAACATCACCATTCCCATGGATTTTATTTTTTATATGATAAGTACTATTGGGGATAATAAAAAATATGTTTATATACTTCAAATGCAAATGGATTTTTATAATACTAATGTAAATGTTACCTCATTCAACAATCAACATCCTGCACAATGTATAATTGAATATCATTATTTTCATGGTTTTAAATTATTAAATGTACCTATATTTTGGAATTATAAATATCCATTTGATCACATTATTAACTATGTACATTATTTTGGTCAATGGGTAACATATGAAAAATTATTACTAAAGGTATTATGTATGAGCATTTTAGATTAAGCTCATAATTGGTTCTATAGCCTACCAAAGGGTTCCTTAAACACTTTTTCACAATTAAAAGATGAATTATTCATGGATTTAAATATACATAAGGTACCAAAACTTAAATTATAATATTTTCCCAATTTCAAATAATGTGATGATACATACCTTCAAGATTATACAATTCGATTCAACAGTACATCATAGGAGCTAGAATTTAGACCTTTAGATTTGGAGTTGCACATCATTTTTAGTAGAGGTCATATTTCTCAATTAAAAGAAATATAATTTCATAAATAATATGATTCATATACACATTTATATGTGGATGTGCATATATTTGATTAATTCATACTTACTCATCCAAAGGAGCTTAACATATCCCCTCATAAATACCAAAGTTTTATCCCTAACACAAATAAGGGAGATGAATTACCAAATAAACATTATGAATAAAAATGTGGTGTTCCTAAATTTTATATGGGATACTTAAAAAATTTACTCAATATGGGACCAATTCAAGGCCCACATCCTATGCAAAGTCCTCAAGTTGAACAGACCAAAAAGTGTCCATGCCACCAAAATTTAGCAATTACATTATTCATGGGTGGTGATTATTTTTGGAATAACCACATAAATAATATGAAATCTAAAAACTATTGCAATGAAAGATGCTTATCACAAACTGGGTACCATGTGAAATATTTACATAATAATGGGCAATGGAAATATCCATTGGATTTCTTTGTTATTCCTATTTCTTGTGGTCTTCATGATGTCCTTAAAAAAGTATGGGTCTTACCTCATACTTCATTACATTCATTTACATTGGTAATATTTTGGTTATATAAAATAAAAGCTAAAATAGAACCAAGTAAATAAAGTATTACATTTTACCATAAAGGAAAATTGGTTCACATACCGCATGATAGTAATCTTGATCCTAAAAAATAAACAAGTGGATAAGAGAAACTTGCTAAGGATTTATACCTTTCCAAACAACCACATCATGGTGATGAACATGAGATAGACAAATAATCAAATTATGATATGCTAGATTTTGAGAGGGGAGATACCTAGGAACATCCTTTGGATGAGTTCATAGGATAGTCCATTCATGTCAAAAATTCTAAAAATATAAAAAAACTTAAAAAATTTAAAGATAAAAAAATATTTTAAACATCCACATGTTCTATTATCTCATTGGCATCGATGTTTTTAGTTCCATGTTAGTGGATAATGTATCATTTATTTCTATATACACATGCTTCATGCATATTTTTAGTGTGATATATGCATACATAGATACAATATCCATGTAATTTTGGATGTTGGGCATTCCCTCTACTCATGTCATGTGGACATTAGGGGAATCCACTTCTTTGTTCATGATACATACATATTATATTATTCTATGATCACTTTACATTATCAAGTTTGATCTTATGTACTTACACATGCATTTATCCACGATTATATGTTTTTTAGTGTAATTGATATTCTATATACTTAAAATTCTTTGCTAACACATATGATCTATGGGATACTATGTTATGTTTATGCTACTTGCTTATGCTTTCATTTATGCACTTCATTTATTATTTTGCATTGAAATTGTCTTTCTTGTTTGAGCATTTGAATACACTTAATTATTTTTAGCCCTTGTGCTTTTATTTGAATTTTTAACATTTAAATATGTCATTTCTTGTTGTATGAACATTTGAATAAGTCATTTCCCTTTAATTGTGTGGAATTTGAACAATCCCCTTACTTATGGTCTCCTTGGAACATTTTCATTTGATTTGTTATTGAGTGATCTTACATGTGTGATATTATAGCCTAAAATTTCACTCTAGAGAATTCAAGTATACCTTATAAATTTTAGGATGAGATGGAGCTATCTCTAGGCATATAAAAACTACTACAAGAGATAGATCTCTAAGTTTGAAAGGGTTATCTCCCCTGATTTATCTTTAAGCTCACACACTACACTATACTAATCACTATTGGGGGAAAAAAGGGAAGAAAGAAACATAAAGAAACCTAAAATAGTGAGGGTGATACACCAAAGATAAGTACACACAACACACTTGCATCTACACTAAGAAATAAGACTACTAAGACTGACCTCAACTCTATGTCCTTCTAGCATAAGTGTTTCTCATAGAGGTAGATTTCTATACATATCTAGAGGTGGGTGAAAATAAGGTTTGATACTAGACACTACTAGTCCCTCTCACACTTCAAGGCAAACTTAAAAAACACATACACTTTATGAAACCTATTAGAAGAGATATCACTCACACAAAACATGCAAGAGAAGAATGGAATCAAGGAGAAGGCATTCATCACTTATGAACCACATAAACCACATGACATACTTAGACAAGAGATTTAAGAGAATAAATAAACTTCATAAAAAAATATTCAAAAGAAAATGAGGTGTAGAAACTAGAAGGGATTAACCATATCAGTTATGGATTCATTATAAAGCCAAAAAGGCTTGAATATATAGAGAATATGAGAGGAGAGAGAAGAATAAAAGTGGAAGGGTCACAAGGCCAAGTGTAAAAATTTATAAAATAGTTACAATTCAAGAGAATTAAATGGTAAATAGGTCATGAAGGTCCTCTTGGACAAATTTCCACCACAAACATGACATATACTTTAGGTTGGCATAGAGACTCTTCATGTTCTTTATTTGAAACTGCCTTGATGATGAGGGGTCACTTGATTGATTTAAACTAGGTTAGAAGTCATTAAAACATATTTAATAACATGGGAGATTATAAATAAGATCATGATAGTCATCTACACCTCTCTAACTAATGAACTCTCCTTTGTCACTTTCCATTCACTATATGTAGTCATTCATTAACCTTTTAGGGTTTGTTCATACACTTGTCACTATGATGAATTATAGTTATCCAAGTATATGTGTTTCATAGGTGTTATACCACACACTTAGACCTTATTTTTCCTTATTTATATCATATATATCTACATGAAACTCAAAATAAACTTCTCACTTCCAATCTTTGATAGTCACTTCGCCTTCTCACTATTTTATTTAAACTACCTATAATGAATGGTCTAACAAAGAGGTTTATATAATTCAATGAGTTGATAAATGAGTATTAAAATTTGAAATGAGTCCCTACACACCTCCCATAATGGTTCTCACTTTTCCATTCTCTTATGTACCTATAACACACTTCAAATCCTATAAAAGATAAATAATTAGGCATGTTCCTACAAGTGATGTTATGATAAAAGTGGATGGTGAGGAGAATGAGAGAGTGATAATCATGTAAAAGTCACTTTATATTCCATTTTACCACTTTTGGATGCATCTCTAATGATATTTTCTCCATCAAGCTCATACAAGAGTTTTAGGAGGGTTTTAAAAGGGTTAGCTTGTTAACAATGATTCATAAAATCTAGATGCTGAACTTCAAAAAAAATTACACTAAGAATAATTTAAGGACCCCCTAAACTATTCCTATATGATTTAGCTACCATGCACACCCTCTATACATATATGAGTAGAAGAAGTTGGCTCTCAAGCTCTTAAAATGCATTTTGGGTACCCTTGAGAGAGGTTTAGGCCAAAATGGCCAATTCTATATTGTCCTATACAAACTAATGGTTATAATTGACTCTCCACTCTCCCCCAAAGGTCAAATAATGGTTTTGAAGAATATAATGTTCATATGGATGAGTTTAGGTAGCTATTAGTTTAGGCTTAGTTCTAGGCCTAATATACCTAGACTATATTTTATGTCCATATAGCCACTTGTGGGTGACATAATGATCATAGGGTCCTTTTAAACCTTTGTTTGAATACAAATAAACTATATACCTCATCCCATATTCATCAAAGTCTCTCTCATTTCATATTTATTCATTCGTGTACCATGCCTGTAGGTTTACCTTGGTTGTGGACTGCCCTCTGTTTGAGATAAAACAAAGGGTACTTTCCCTATTAATATAATCAACCTAAGACAAATTAAGGATTTAGTGGTCATGAGGACCATCTATAAAAATTTTAAAATCTTAGTCACCTCTCTATATCTCTCAACACCACAATCCTTTAAGACTAGCTTTTAGGTCTAATGACTATATGCAGTGTTATGATTGGCTGAGAATGAGGTCTAAAACCTAGTTTACTTAATACATGATTTATTTATTTCATCTAAAATAATCACATAGAGTTTTATAAAACTACTTCGATAGTGGTTTCAATGTGATCATACCTTTTATACCACTGCTTATAAAATAAACTTTCACTTTTCATCAGTTTAAGCTAGTCTATAAACTATCAAACAGTAGGTGTCAATCAAGGAAGTCAAAAGAACCTTGTAGATGTTGATGTTTATCTAAGAACAACATGTAAATTGAAATAATCCTTTTAAAAGTGATTTTAATGTGTATATTCCATTTTATAGTTTTTTCAACCAAGTAAAACTATAGGTGTGTATATTAGAGGAGATAAGATGCTACTATAGGTGATGATATAGATTTGAATAGTATATTTACTGATTTTGAGTTCCCCACAAGTTCATTGAGGTAATATCATACTTGTTTGAACTCATTTGTACTTAGAAACCATGCTCTCATGCCTCTCTACTATCAATGCACTATAGGTTTGCAGTTAGACTATAGATGTTTCATTTGGGGAATCATGAGATTCCTATAGGTGGTCATATGTTTGAACATTGTGCTCACATCCTTAATTATCTTATAGTCACTAGAGATATCACACCTAAATAGACTCTCCTCTTTCTTTGGGATCATATAATCATTCCATTATCATCAATATATAAATCACTTGCAAGATATAGGTTCATTTAGGCTCAAATGGGACTATAGTTTATTGAATGTCTACACTAAAAACTTGCTTGAATTGGAGGCTCATTTACATTATATTATCTTCACCAAATCCACCTCTTCTCATGTTAAAATTTAACCTCTAGGATAATGTCATAGTAAATAAGAAACTTAGACTCACACAGACCTCAAATTCTTCATCATAAGATAACATTGAGTATGGTAAGATTTTTTTCAGAGAGATGAAGGTAAACGTCTCCTTTACAACTTTCTTAAACCTTGAGACTTTAAAACAAAGTTTAGATATAGGTAATGGACTCACCATTCACACTATGATCCTCTCTATGCTCTTATACCTACTTGAATTTCTTAATTGAGTTAAAATACCTCCAAACCCCTTTCAACACTTTTTTTTAATAATCCTACATAGTCCAGTAGGTGGATATCATATTGAAGTCTGAATGTTTATGTGTATTCCATCCTCAACTCCACCTAGTTTCAAGGATTTGATATTTCCATTAGTTTTTTGAATTTTCCTAGACCATAACCATGCTCAGAGTAGAGGTAAGACAAGTGCATTACCTTTGATCTGAATCCACTATGAGATGACAAAACACTGCAATTGATAGAACACTATTCTATAAACCACTGATGTCAATCTATGGCTTAATGAAATAGTTTTGCTTATCTCTTCACCTTAACATGTTCTAAAATTGTTTAAGATAACATAAAAAGGAGTGTACATTCTATAAAATACCATTTTCACTACTTGGTTGAGACAGACCAATACAAATAAATGAAAAATTAAAGCCATTGGGGATGTGTAAGTAGTTTCAAGTCATCAACAATCTTAGTGATTCTTCATAGGTCATAGAAGACCAAATCAAAAACTATTACCATAGAAAGGAATCACAAAGGGAATACCAATAGCCACCAAGTAAACTCAACTTAACTCTCCTCCTTCTATTCACACCAATTTCAGATTATTTGACTTGTTTGACCTACCCAATAGAGTGATGAGGGAAACAAACCAATTTTGGTTATTTTTGGATATGTTAAATATTATTAAGCCTAGAAAATAATTTTTGGGATACGAAGTATTCCCATGTTCCAATTGTGTTACTCAGGTTGTATAACTACCCTAAAATTGCCTATTTTTAGTTGATCTTCTTAGATGGAAGTTCAACATGTAATTTTTTAGTTTCAAAATAGTTTCTCTAACTAAGTCTAAAATATTATATGTTATATAACATCTTGCATATTTTTGCCTACATGTAAAACCATAAAATTCACATAGAGTGAATAAAAAGGTGACAAAGGGATATACGACAAATCAAACAAATATGACAAAGACTAAACATATAATCTAACCTTAAAAATGACCATGTGATGATTTTATGACTTAGCAAGAGACTATATAAAGTTTGGGTATATATGGGGTTGAACTAATTTTACCTAGGGTCAAATTTAGTTAAGACATGCTTAATTTCTTATTGATATTGTATTGTTACTCTCTATACATTTCCATTATCTATATCATGCATCTTAGGACTTCATATGATCATATTTTACATGCTTTAAAGTTATATCTACCTAAACATGTTCCCCCTATATGCTACATGATAAAATCATAGTTTACATGGTTATATTATCCTTTTGAGGTAAGGTAACTACTGGTTTTTACTTTCCCTCACCTCAAAAGGGGGGAATGTTAATGGGGTTGATGAGCTCAAAATATGGCTCATTATTGACATGTTATTTCCCTCAATTCATCTCTTGAAAGATATTATCTTATCCAAATCTTAGATTGTTAGATGGCTATTACATGGAAAATATATATTTGTCTTGTTTATATTGAACCAAAATAGTAAACCTTTACTTTGTAATTAATGTCTAATACATATCATGTTTTAGTGATTTTTGTTGTAAAGAATGCTTAGGAAAAAGACACAGGCAATGTATAGTGAACATGCAATTTTGATCTCCATCTAGTAGAACTACAGACTCCATAGGCTTGCTTCTATAGACACTATAGGCCTATTTATACAGAATCTGCAGGCTTGTTTCTATGGACTCTATAGGCTTATTTATATGGAATCTATAGGTTTGTTTCTATGGACTCTATAGGCTTGTTTATATGGAATTTTTAGACTCATTTCTATATACTCTATAGGCTTGTTTCTACGGACTCCAAAAGTTCATTCCTCTCGACTCTGCAGGGTCAATTCTAAGAATTCTGTAAGGATGAAGCTATAAATAGGGAAGTTGGTGGTCATATAGGATAAGAAAGAATCATTCCAATTGGAATCAAATAATAAAAATAATCACTTACTATTTTTTAGGATTTACTTTTGATAAAGTTGTATATATATTTGGATCTTAAGACTATTATAGGATAGGATATCTATTTCATCAGAATAATTAGATCTCTTAGAAATCCAATCTCCTATCTTTGGATGAATGGATCGACCAAGGAATCCTATTCCTTAGCATCCTATTTTGAGTTAATTATATTAATATAAAATGTGAGACTTTCATCATTAAAATATTTAGAAAAGATAGAGAGCAGATAATAGAGGAAAATTTGTATAAGCATATTACAGGTTTTATCTAGAATGTAATCATTTCAATTTTATGAATTAATAATTTAGCTTCTATCATTGATTAATCTTTGTTCCTGAGTCTGAGAGGAGTAAGGGCCCACTCTCCTTTGAACTAGGAATTGTGTACGGTATTTATGTTATTGTTTATTAACTTGTTATAATTAATTAGAATCTTGTTAATTTTTACATTTATTCATAAAAACATCAAAATAAATTCAAAATTTAAAAAGCATTTTATTATACCAAAATCATTTCCTTTCTAAGCAAAGTGTGCTTTCTTTTACAACAGACGTGTGAAGCAAATTTCATTTTGTTAAATAATAGTGTGAATTTACTTTCCATGCAAGTGTAAATAGGAGTGTGATTTTTACTTTTAGCAAAAGAGTGGATTGATTTGATTTCTTCCTTTTCAGCAAAAGAGTGAATCATGTAGTTTAGGACACATTTATTTTTTTATTCAAAGTTATAATAGGATAATCAAACACCCCCATAAGCAACCTTCTAGATCTACCATCCCATACCTTATTGCAGACAGCTTTGGACACCAGCCCTGGTTGATAAGACATCAATTAAATATTGATTAAATGAGGATTTAAACAACACTCATCATTTTTTGGCACCATTTTTAGGGAACATAAGGTGTTATTGAGGTAATAATTATTGATCTAGAGTTAAAAATAGAAAACATTGTAAAAACCCATAAAATCCCATAAAAATTCAATAAATTGATGTACCATCCTAGAGATTCTAAAGGATGATTCATCCCAAATTTTCCACTAAGAACACAAGCGGACACCCCTTCAACATCTATGAGTAGTGAACCAAAAGTTACAAGTGAAACCTATTTGCAAGAATCTTCTAAAAATTGGATAGAAATCAAGCCATTGCCACAAGCAAGCCCCATAGGACATATTCCTCAGGATCAATCTCTTGACAGAAGACACTATTTAGAAGTTGCCAAGGATTTAGAAGAAGTATTTCAAAAATATATAATTAAAGAAAATTTTGATAATTTTGAACAACCCATAACTAATACCACAAATATTCAGTGGGAAGATCATCTCGGCTTTGAAACATCATCAAAAGAAGAAATGGCTCTCCAACAAAATCAACAACTTGCACAACTAGGAAGGACTTTTTTTTTCCTATTATTGCAGATCCTAATGATCAAACCCCCATAAAAAATATTTCACCAGCTAATCTACCAAAATTTTGGGCAAGATCTACAGAAGATCCTGATCAATTCTTATTTAAGTTTAAGGTGCTATGTCAAACCTATGATTACACAACAAATAGCTAGAAATTAAAACTATTTCTCTCTACACTTAAAGATGTAGCTATAAGATGGTTCATGAGTTTACCTGACGATTCTATTAGAACATGGGATGACATGGAAAAATAATTCTTAAACAAATACCAAGATTACTACCGAGTGCAAGAAAGAAACGAGGATTTCTTCAAAATAAAATAGAATGAGGATGAATCTTTAGAGGGTTATTTGGATAGATTCATGTTCACTCATAAAAGAAGCAATTATCCACTCACTGAAGACATTTATAAATTGGTTTTCTTAAAAGGGTTGGATGAAGATACTAGAGATGCCTTAAATCTAATGGGAGGTGGAGATATAAATAAGTTGGCTTTTGATCAGATTTTTGAGCTTTATACCAACTACTCTCGAACAAATCCTATAATTAGGAAAGAAAGATTTGGGAAATATAATGAAGTGGGTAAATTAATAGAATAATTTTCTAATCTAAAAATAGATATCCTGGTTACACTAAACAATACTTTAGATGGATTTCAAGCTAAGGCAAATGCAATAGAACCCTTAACAATCTATTGTCCTAAGTACAGATAGAAATACACCCTTAGAGACTACCCCCTAGATAGAACCAATGTTTCATCATGTGGGATGTGTGATGCAACAGATCATGATACCAAACATTATACCATTCTACCTATTTTAAATAATCAAATGAAAACACAAGTCCAGTCCACTGAAGAAGTAAATTATATTCAGAGACAAAACTTTGCCCCATAAAACCAGTCTCAAGGATAGTTTAATGCAAGAAATCTAGTTAATCCATGGATAACACCATAGAATGTTTTAGTTCCTTCACCATTTTGGAATCAGCCCCAAATTCTATCAATTCAAAATCCATGGGTAGGACAAGATTAGATGCCAACACCCGCATGGATGGTGCCACAGCCACAACAACAATGGATACCACAACCATATCAATAAGGGAATTAGTAGTGGAACTCATAGACAAAATTCACCCAAGCAAGAAGACCACTTCAACAACAAACTATTATGCCACCCCTAGTTATTTGGCAACAAGGACAAATCAATCAACCCTCAATCCCTGCATAACCAATATCAAATCCAAAAAATAAACAACCAACACCTATTTATGTAAATGAACAAGAAGAAACAATTAATGTTGGAGCTATTGAGTGTTTGGACATACATTTAAGATCAAGGAAAACTATACAAAAACCTCCAGTTCTTATTTCTGAGATCCTTGATAAAAATGAAAAAATAGAATCATCTCAATTAAACATTGAAGAGGCCAAAATCAAAATGAGCCCTAAAGTAAACAAAGAAAAAAAATACTATCCTAGTAGTTCTTTTTCCCAAAAGATTAAAAAAATTGATATTAAACCAGAATCAAACTTGGTCCATGAGTTGTAAAAGATCAATATTGAGGTACCCCTACTACAAGCTATTAGGGATATACCTAAATTAAATAATATCATCAAAAACCTTTGTATCAAAACACCTGGGAGGAAATCAAAATATCTAGGAACCATTCATGTTGAAAAAAATGTTATTGATTTATTAGAAAGAAAACTATTAGTTCTAAAATATGCAGATCCAGGAAGCCTAGTGATCACAGTCACAATCAAAGGTAAATAAATTCATATCATCTTGGTAGATTTGGGAGCAACAATTAATGTTATGACAATTGATACTCTCCATGCATTATCTTTTATGAAAATTTAATGCAAAACTACCATTATTCAAATGGTGGACTAGTCTATAACTAAACCAGAAGGGACTATAGAAAATGTTGAAGTACTAATAGAGTCTTGAGAATATCCAGTAGATTTCATGGTCTTGAAACCTAAAACAAAGAATATCAAGTATCCCATAATCCTAGGTAGACCATGGTTGGCTACTGTAGTAGAATTAATTGATTGCAAGTCATGAGACATGACCATTTCTAATGGGATAGAGTCCAAATACATCTTTTTGTATCCTCCTACAAAACCATCAAAAAATTGCATACAAGAACTTTGGGTGGATGAATAAGACAACACATTAAACAACATTTCCTTATTATCTATGATCACAATTAAAAAACACTTGGAATAATTGAATGGAGACATATACCCAAAATCTACAGACTCTGTCAGTCTAAATATATGGACTCTGCCAGTCTGAAAGCTATGAACTTTGTCAGTCTAAAAACTACAGACTCAACCAGTCCAAAAACTATGGACTACCTCAGTTTAGGATTCTTGGGTCAAACAAAATATTATGAAACCTCCACTTGTAATTCTATTGTTTCTTCACCATATGATCATGGATTGATTCAGGAAAGTGTGTGGAAATTGGTAGAATAATATCAAACTCATTTCTTAGATGCATTCCATTGTTCTTTAGCAAGACTGATTCCTCTTAGAAAAGAGTTTATTGATAATATAAACATATTTCATAAGCTACTCCCTCATCCATGTCCTCTAAACTCATTTATTAGTGAGTTTAAGCAAATAGAATCTAACTACCTATGTACAAAACTAATCATGGTATTACCTAGAAAGATTTTGAACATCAATAGTTGGTTAACAAATGAAGAAGAAGATCAACTCTTTAAACTAATGGAAAGACATACCAAAGATTTTTCTTGGGATTATATTGACATAAAGGGAATTCACCCCAGCATATGCACTCATCACATTTACATAGAATCTATCAAATTGATCAGAAAACCATAAAGAAGAATAAACCCAACATTAAAGTAAATAGTCAAAACAAAAATCCAAAAGTTGTTGGAAGTTGGGTTTATTTACCCCATCTCAGACAGCCAATGGGTTTCACCTCTAGTAATTGTGCCCAAGAAAAAATGAAAATTAAGGGTATGTGTAGATTATAGAGAACTAAACAGAGAAACACTAAGAGATTACTTTCCTTTATCCTTCATTGATTAAGTTCTTGACAACTTGGTAGAAAAAAGATATTTTTCTTTCCTGGATGGGTTTAGTGGGTATAAGCACATAACAATTGCAGCTGAAGATCAAGATAAAACCACATTTACCTACCTTTAGAGAACTTTTACTTACTAAGTACTTCCATTTGGACTCTATAATACTCCAACAACCTTCCAAAGAATAGTTCTAGCAATATTCTCTAACCTTACAAATGATTATGTTGAAGTATATATGGATGAATTCTCTATTTATGATGGAACTTATGAAGATGCTCTTACCAACTTGGAAAGAGTATTGATCAAATGTGAGGAACATAAAACTATGTTTGAGCCATGAGAAATGTTTGTTGATTATGGATAAAGTAATAGTGCTGGGACACCATATTTCTACAAAAGGTATTCAAGTAGATCCAAAAAAAGTTGAAATAATCTCCAACTTACCCATCCCACAAACACACACTAAAATTAAGATTTTTTTGGGACATGTTGGTTACTATAGATGCTTCATAGATAATTTTAGCTAAATAGCTACCCCTATGTTTGATTTTCTTATAAAAGATAATACATTCAAATAGAGTGATAGTTATCAGCAAGCCTTTGAGACCATCAAAGCTAAACTTGTTACTACTCTAGTATTGAGAGGACTAGATTAGACTAAGCCATTCCATATATACATAGACGCTTCCAATATAGTACTAGGAGAAATCTTTGGAAAAGATGATGAAGAGGGTAACATGTATGCTATATATTATATTAGCAAAAACATGACACTTGCTGAGAGAAATTACACCACAACTGAGAGGGAATTCTTAGTTGTAATCTATTCAATTAACAATTTTACACACTACATAACAGGCTACAAGGTATTTGTCTATACAGACCATTCAACTATTAGATATCTTACCAATAAACTAATTGTCGGAGGTAGGATTATTAGATGGCTATTGCTCTTACAAGAATTTGATGTTACTACTATAGATAAACCAGGGAAGTCTAATGTGATGGCTGATTTCTTTTCAATAATGAACACTAAAGGTGAAGAAAGAACCAGTGGAAGATGACTTTCTAGATGAGTAACTATTTTCTATTTCATCAAAATCTTCATGGTTTGCTAATATAGCCAATTATCTCACCATAGGGAAGTTTCCTCTACAATTTTTATAAAAAGAAAAGAAACATTTGATCAAAAAAAGTTTTTTTTACATGGATTAATAGAATGTTATTTAAACTTGGACCTAAACATGTGTTTTGTAGGTGTGTGACAAATAGTGAAGCTTATGATATCATCAGAGCTTGTCATGATGAACTAGGTGGAGGTCATTACTCAGCTCAAAGAACCATACATAAAATCTTAGGAGCAAGATACTATTGGCCTCATCTTCATCAACAAGTAAAAAGATATGTCATAAACTATGATGCTTGTCAGAGAATTAGACAACCTACTCTTTCAATAGAGATGCCTCTACACCCTCATCCTCAATTGGTTTTAAAACCATTTGATAAATGGGGAATTGATTTTATAGGTCTTGTAGATCCTCTTTCCAGAGGAAAAGAATATCTCCTAGTATGTATAGATTATGTGACCAAGTGGACATAAGTGGAAGTGTTAACTCATATTAGAGAAGAGATGGTAGCTGATTTCTTAAATTTCAAAATCATGGAAAGATTTGGTGATCTAAGGGAGATAGTCTCATATCAAGGACCATAGTTCATGTCAAACATGATAAATCACTTCATGCAAGTATATCAAACTTAGCACATTAAAATATCTCCATACCATCCACAAGCTAATGGGCAAGTTGAAGTTACTAACAGAGAACTAGAAACCATTTTTACCAAGGTTGTTAATTCTAGTAGAAAAGGTTGGGAAGATAAGGTACTAGAAGTTGTTTGGGCCTATAATACTACTTAGAAAACAACAACTAGATTTTCACCTTATGAATTGGTTTATGGTAAGAAGCCTTTATTCTCTATTGAATTTGAATTACAAAATTTGAAAATAACTATAAAAGTAGGAATTGAATTAGAAGAAATATAGAAAGAAAGACTCCTATAGCTTAATAAACTTGATGAGATGAGGATGGAATCACTAAAAATAATTGAATTGGTAAAACATCAAAGAAAATTTTAGCATGATTCACAAATCAAGCAACATAAGTTTCAGAAAGGTGATTGGGCACTGTTGTTTGATTCCAACTTTCAACAGTTTAAAAGAAAACTACAAATAAGGTGGTTGGGACTTTATCAAATTGAAGAGGTCTATGAAAATGGTTATATTAAGCTAATACCTATTGATGACAACATAAGAGCTCTATTAGTCAATGGACATAGATTGAAGCTTTATCAGAAACCTCTCAATAAAGAAGAATTTGTTCAAAAGGTAAAGGATCAAGTAGTTATTCTAGAGAGCTCTACTTCTAGAGAACATGCTCCTTGATATATATATATATATATATATATATATATATATATATATATATATATATAATTTTAGAGAGCTCTACTTCTAGAGAACATGCTTCTTGATAATTAAAAAAAAAGAAATATATATATATATATATATATATATATATATATATATATATATATATATATATAGTGAAAATTCTTTTGGGGACATTATTGACAATGCATGCCCAGAAAACTAGCTTACTAACTGGCTATGCATTGTAAAAAGGGCTTTGGCTAGAAAACTAGCAATGGCTAGACAAAAAGGAAAAAACAAAATTTATAAGAAAAAATAGAGAATCTCATCATGTCACTATGATTATTCGTCTCCATGCAATAAACTAATACATGCAAACTTATTTATGTAGGACACTTGGTGAGCAAAGGATACATCTAAGGTCAAAGTAAGCCATATATTTTATTTATCTATGTTTAGTTAATTAATTATCTTCAATTTAATTAAGACTTATTCTATGGAGATGACACAAATTTTAATCTTCCAAAATAGAATGAAATGACACATACCATAATGCAAAAGCATGCAACCGAGCCACCAAAGGTGTATGGATAAGTGTGTAGATTTGATATAATCAATTGAATCATCAATTATGATAATGATGGGACATCATAAAAAGGGGTTTTAAATGAAGTAATGAATCATTTTCACTGTTAAAGTGACATGTCATAATTTCACCCAACTTGTATTAATGAGACAAAATGGCTGGCACACTCTGTAGAAATGAGTGATGCCTAACTGTATTAAGTCATCTTATCAAACTATGAACTCATGTAGCTATAGCATTTTATATGAACCATTTAATTTCAAAAGACTTCAACAGAAGCTAGTCTATAGATCCTCCATGATTGTTGCCTACCAATCCTCAGTGATTGTTGCCTACCAATTTCAATAAAAGACTAGTGTACACTTCAATCAGAGTTAAAGGAATAGAGTTGACTATAAATCTATATAGAAATCGGAAAGAAGATGAGATCAGAGCCAAAGAGTGTAGCAAAGTTTCATAAAGAGAAATCTTCTATGGTAGTGTTTAGAGCCAATGGCTGGCTACCTTTCATTGAAAAGTTCCAAGGTTTCAATGAAACAATGGTAAGTGAATTCATCACTAATCTCACCCCTAAATTTTCAATTGTGAAAGGAATTATTATTCCTATTATAACTCAAGTTATAAGCCAAATTATACAAGTTCCAGAAGAGGGAATGAAAGCTACAGGTAGAATTTCATTTAGTGATTTAATTAGCTAGTTTAATGGTAATGAGCAAATTAGGACTTCATGTCTAATAGATTCCAAAGGAAAATCAAAAGGGATTAGTATAAATTTACTTCATGAAATTTGGAAATTTTTAGCCAAGTGGGTACTCAAGTATATCATTTGTGAGGGGCAACACAGTATTTTAGGGGGAGACACTATGAAAATGTTAATACACCTTAAGCATGGGAGACAAAACCCTCAGTACAAAATTAACCTCCCATCCTTATTATATGGTGCTCTATAAATTATGTATATAACCCCTAAGGCTACTCTTAGGCATCATGGCCTTATTCATCTCATTATCCAACATCACTTCCTTTAGCAAGGACAAGAGGTCTAAGAGGAATTTTAGAATAGTATAGCATAAAAAATTTCAAATTTACCTGCACAAGAAACCCCAAATTTACCATACGAACACTCATCTCCACCTAATACATCAGCTAAGAAAATGACACCAAGGAAGAAATCATAGACTATAGTACTAACAAAAATTCCTTCTTCTTCTTCTTCAAGAAGAATCATAAGGTCTCAAATTCCTATAGTGCAACCAATTCCCTTGTTAGAAAGAAGAACCTCATGAATCTATAGTACAACCAATTCCCTTGTTATAAATAATAAAATTGAGACAAAAGGTTGCTAAAAAACCTAAGAAGACTGAGGGTTTGATGGTTGAGAAGGAAAGCCAACCGAGTGTAGCTCAGAGAGTGACTAAAAGAAGGAGAAGGCTCATTTTGACAGATGAAGAAGAATAAGAGGCTACAGACATTCTGGAATGTCTTAAAATGATATCTCATCCCCCCATACATCAAAATACTCATGTAATTATAGATATTGAAAAAATTCCTTTCAAAAGGAACTCTCCAATCATAATGGAGGAACCAAATATAGAGGAATATCCACACACAATAGAGGAATCATGTATGGCAAAAAAACCACCTATTCTAGTTAAAAATATAATGGATAAAGGGAAAACTATATGTACCAATGAGAAAGGTGAATAATCTAATCTAAATGATCTTGCTATGTAGTTAACTTTTCATCTTTCTCAAGCTCAAGCTCTTGAACAATAACAAATAGCTGACATTATTGACTTGATCAGTCAATTGCAGAATAAAGATCATCTCAACTCATTGTTGGTGCAAAAATTAGATACAACATCTGTTGATCATGAAGCAAAAGTTCACAAATTGGAGGAAACAATAAAGTAACATGAAAGTGAACAAATAGATATTTGGATATATGTAGAAAATATGAAGGAAAATAGGAGATTACAGAGTTTGGTAAACTCTTCTGAAGTAGCTGATGTTGCACCTCCTCCTAAGGTATTTGTTGACCATGGTTGTCAAACAAATGATCCATGTATTCCTCCCTTGAAAATACTACATCAAATTAAATAAGAATATTTTGTACTTAAATATAAAAACAAAGATTCAACTTCTTTAAACAAACTTTTGGAAAATGAAAAGAAAGAATTAGAAGCTAAAGTCCAAGATTTAGAAGAAAATTTATAGGATGCATGAAAATTAGGGTAATTTATTTTGTCATGTAGGAATCCTTCTCCTGTATAAAGTTTTTTTTTATTCGAAAAATTTTATAGATGATAACTTCTAAGGATCTCTTGTCATCTTCCTTACAAAATTTTACAGCCATCAACATTTTTGGAAATTTTCTATAGTGCTGAACCTGATCAATAGGATTTGCTTTATGAATTTTATTTGTATGATTTGGTTTTAGGAGACCATGAGCATAATAAATTTTTGATAAACCTTCAAGTAGGATAAGTTAAACTTAGGGCATTACATTCTACATTAAAAAATCAAATAGCATAGAAAACTAGATTTGAGGACTATACAAATCATGCTAAGACTAAAGGATTGTGTGTTAAACTAGCCTTTCCTATTCCCAGATTGATCAAATATAATTTTAAATATGATTTGTTAGATGATGAGGTTAAAATTCATTATTTATAGGCTTTATATTATTGTTTTATTTCTTTTGATTTATTTTTAACACAGAGTTTTGATTCAGTGGTGGCTACAAGTGTAAATATATGGGACCAACTTTCAATGCCTCCTAAAAGATGAGAGGTCATGTCCCCAAATAACTTAAGATAGAGTATGAGGAGAGCGTCCTCAATTTTTTAAATCTTAATAGAGGTAATAAACTCTAGGGGAGAGAAAAAATGGATTGGCATGAGATATAGACCCCCTTTGCTGATCATACCTATTCTAGAATGGCAAAGTTAGAATTCACAATCAAAGGAACAATTCAATATATAGAAACAAATGATTCAAGCACATCAAGGATTTACAAGAAATTTAGATAATCATATAATAGATGAATTTGATGAATATGATTTGAGTCAGATTGTGGAAAGCAGAAGCTAGAAATATGAATGCCAATGAATATTTGCAATGGGACTTGTAAAAGGTAAAGCTTGGGGGAGATGATGAGCTTAGAATATGGCTTATTATTGACATATTATTTCCCTCAATTCATATCTTGAAGGATATTATCTTATGCAAATCTTAGATTGTTAGATAGCTTTTACATGGAAAATAGATATTTATCTTATTTATATTGAACCAAAAGAATAAACCTTTACTTTGTCATTAATTTCTAATACATAGCATGTTTTAATGATTTTTGTTGTAAAGAATGATTAGGAAAAAGAAACAGGTGATGTATAGTGAATGTGTAATTTTGATCTCCATCCAACATAACTACGAACTCTATAGGCTTGCTTCTACAGACTTTGCAGGCTTATTTCTATAGACTCTGCAGGCTTGTTTTTATGGACTCTATAGGCTTGTTTCTATGGACTCTATAGGCTCATTTATATGGACATCATAGGCTTATTTCTATGGACTTTATAGGTTCATTCCTCTGGACTCTGTAGGTTCATTCCTCCTGACTCTATAGGGTCAATTCTGAGAATTCTATAAGGATGAAACTATAAATAAGGAAGCTAATGGCCAGATAGGATAAGAAAGAATCATTCCAACTAGAATCAAATAAGGAAAATAACCACCTGCTATTTTTTAGGATTTTCTTTTGATAAAGTTGTATATATATATTTGGATATTAGGACTATTATAGGATAGGATATCTATTTCATCAGAATAATTGGATCTCTTGGAAATCCAATCTCCTATCTTTAGATGAATGGATTGACCAAGGAATCATATTCCTTTACATCCTATTTTGAGTTGATTATATTAGTATGAATGTAAGACTTTCATCATTGAAAGAATTAGAAAAGATAGAGAGTAGATAATAGAGGAAAATTTGTAAAAGCATATTATAGGTTTTAGCTAGATTGTAATCATTTTAGTTTTATGAATTAATACTTCAGCTTTCAGCATTGATTAATCTTTGTTCCTGAGTCTGAGAGGAGCGAGGGCCCACTCTCCTTGGAACTAGGAATTGTGTACAATATTTATGTTATGTTTTATTAACTCATTATTATAATTAATTAGAATCTTGTTAATTTTTACATTTATTAATAAAAACATCAAAATAAATTCATAGTTTAAAAAGCATTTTCTTATTCCAAAATCATTTCCTTTCTAAGAAAAGTGTGCTTTCTTTTACAACAGATGTGTGAAGAAAATTACTTGTTTTAAATAGGAGTGTGAATTTAATTTCTATGCAAGCATAAATAGGAGTGTGATTTTTAATTTTAGCAAAAGAGTGGATTGATTTGATTTCTTCCTTTTTAGCAAAAGAGTGATTCACGTAGTTTAGGACAGATTTATGTTTTTAGTCAAAGTTAGAATAGGATAATCAAACACCCCCATAAGCAACCTTCTAGATCTACCATCCCATACCTTACTGTAGATAGATTTGGACACCAGCCCTAGTTGATAAGACATCAATTGACTATTGATTAAATGAGGAGTTAAATGACACTCATCAGGGGGCATGCCATAGAGGCATGGCTTGCACATTCTTCATAGATTCAAATTATAGTGGGGGCATGTTTTGGAAACATGTTCTCCTCATTTGTCATAATTTTAGATATAAATTAGGGGAATGTTTTAGGAACATGTTTTCTACACTAATACTAATTATTAGTTTTAGATTATAGTGGGGACATGTTATGGAAACATGTTCTCCACACTTACACAATTTTCAAATTGGCCAAATCACATAGTTTTATAATTAAGATACACTATTGTGGTAGAATTATATACATTGGTAGTATGTTATACTCAAGTTTTAGCATGAGACATACATAAGGTTAATATTATATGTAAATAGAACATAAATTCTGAAATCAAATTAGCTTTCATATTTCAAACACTTCTAGAAACTTTATCTAACTAGGTTAGCCTATTATAGATTATATTGAGCCAATCTACTACAGTAGTTGCTTAAATTTTTTTAATGGTTGAGGTGATTAAATAACTCAATCTTGAAATTTTTATAGGTTTATATTGATTACATCATCCTATTTTAGGTTTGTCAATGATGTCTGCAAGGTGACCAAGGATGTTGTTGAGGTGTCATGTGTGCTAGAATGATAATGACAAAGTGTGCTTCAGTGTTCTTGGATAGTTATTTAGTGTTTGACTTGGATACATAGATGGTGGATGTTATTTATGGTATGTTCATGTTTAAAATACCCTATGGGGTGTTTTTAGTTCATGGAGTGCTTGTGGAAGTGAAATAAATTCATCATAGCAGTCATATAAGTGTTTAGGTTCAAGTAGTCATATTGATAGATAAAGTTGAGTGAGCAGATTGATGACATTAGCATTTAAACATGTGAAGGTTTCAAGATTATATTGATATATGGACATATTAACCTATGTGAGGATATCATATGGTTCAAGTTTTAGGTTTAGACATGGAGTGTCACAAAAGTTACTAAGGTGAAAAGTTGGATTCTCAAATAGAGTTCAACAAGTTTCTATACTTAGCCAAATTTACAAGAAGAGATCTAACAACGAACCTTCAACAAATAAAATGGTGATAATTCAATTATATTAATGATATAATGGTGAGAATAGGTCAATAAGTCAAAATAACTTGATAATGAATGCATTGATGACATGTGTCACAATCATGGAGTTTGAGCAATAAATCTATGATGAATAATTAATTTGACCAGATAAAGATCTAACGAAGTGTGAAATATTTTTAGATAGTGATCTGATGGTGCATATTAATTCAATATGTTAAAGGATTCTTAGAATGCATGTAGGGATGCCAAGTGGTGGAAGTTTATTGAATACTAGCTATAGGGTACGAAGTGGGCATACAGGGCTTCCAAGTGGCTTGATCTTAGAAGCAAGGATCTAAGATCAATGGTGAGTGATGTAATTTAAAGTTACAAGGCTAGAAAGAATATTTATGGAGCATATTTGAGCATTTTTTTTGATGACATGAGATGAAGACACATGTCTACAGATGATTTTGCATTAACCAGTGATCATTGGCATTTGAATTAACAAAATGATAAACTAGTGATCAATATTTTGCTTATATCTTTTAATCTAGGATGAATTTGAACGTGATGTAAAATGAAATTTTTTAAATAACTTCAAGGAAAATCCATAAAATTATATTATAATATTTTAATGTTCATATATTTTCATATATTAATCTCCAAAGTTGACTATGTGTTTGACCATGTTCTGTAAGTGACCAGAAAAGGATATTTGAGTTGTTCTTGATAGTATTTTTATGTTTCAAGATGAATTATCTTTTAGAGAGTGTTTTAGAATCCATAAGGAACATATATGTTTATTTTGGATGTTTTAAAAATATATATTTAGCGCAAAAAAATTCTTATAAGTTTATTGTGTTTGTTGAATACATTGGCAAATTGAGTGATGATGTTGCGGGAGTGAGTTGAAGGTGTTCTGAGTAGAATTGAAGAAGAAAATGAGTAAATATTTATTATATAAGTATTATGAGAAAGTATTTTATGTCATGATATGCCTATAATCAAATATGGAGTGTCAAAATAGTATAATTATATTTTGACTATGTGACCAACATGAGTGGTCATTTTGAGAGAGTTATTTTTGATGCTTAGATATCATATTTAAGTGTTTAAATAACATGGAGGTGTTGAAAATGTCATAAAGGTTTTACCAATTTTATCTAATCATATAGCTATGTGAAATATTTGAGTTGTTACTTCAGAAGTTTTAGATTGAGTTTTATGTGTTAAAAGGACTAAAGAGTAAGTAGACTTAATTGCTAGGTTCAAGTGTTAAGTTAGTGTTCCAAGTGGCATGGACCCATGAGGAATTTACAAAGGGTATATTAGAGATATATTTGATGTGTTTAAAGAATTGGAATAAGCTGAAAATGGCATAAGGATTTGAAGTTATAACATATGGATGAGTAGGCCTAATTATTTTAGGTCTCACCAAGACCTAATGGTGGTTTGGGGTTAATGAGGTAATGGAAAACCTAAAGAGTGTGGGTTTATTACATGTAAAATTTATGAATACATATTTCAATGGTATAAAAAGTAGGTTAATCATCTTGGTTGACCAATATTGGTGAGATGAGTGTATGGTATAAATATTAAGCATAATTTGCCTATTTGGAGTGGAATTGAGAGAGGGGTGGTGTCAAGTGAAGGATATAACCTTTGAAAGAGAAGTTATAGGTCAATGAGGACCATAAAATAGAAAAGAGGATCATTAATTATTGTCTAATCAAGTTTATGAGGGTGGACACATAGGTCATTGGACCTAATAAGCCTAGAAGAGGCAGATTGAGTGAGTAAACCTTAGAGGTTATTTGAGATTGATCTAAAAGGGTGTTTTAGATGCATGGATTGAGTGTGAAAGTTTGTGATAGTGTAAAGGGGAAATATAAAAAGTAATATAAGTCAATATTTAGGTGTAGAAGACATTAGATCAAAAGTGGAGATCAGATTAAGGTAGTTAGGTTGGTGCTTGGTTGCCTAGAGGGTTGGTTCCTCCTTATGGGATGAGTGTCTCAAAAAACTAAGGGATGGGTGTTCCTTGATCATTTGGCACTAGTATAAGTTTGGATCTTTTTACTATAAGACTATAGTCCATATTTTAAGGTTTAATGGGTTTTATCCCCGAAGAGGGTTTCCTATATATATCATGTGTTATGTGCTTGATCTTACTATATATTTTCCTTATTCATTGCAATGGTTAATTTGTATGCATCATGGTTGTATGTGTTTAATGGTTAAGAGTTATGAATTGAATTGGGCTATATTTCATCACTAATTCACCCCCCTCTTAGTGATTGTACCTCTAATAATTAGTATCAGATCAAGACCTTCATTGTAAGTTTAACCACTTGAATGCGATCTAAAGTATAATATGGGTAAAAAGGAAAGTTGTTCAAAAGAAAAGGACATCATGTGTGATGAAGAATTTTTATATGATAGTGGAGAATAAGAAGAGTTATATGATAGAGAGGATGAAGAAGTTTATCTAGAAGCTGAGATCATGAGTGCAATTTGTGAATTGAAGGAACAAAAGAAGAGGAATCATAAAATGAGGAATATGATCAAAGGTCTTAAAGCACAAGTTAGGTCTCTTGAGGAATTTTTTTTAGGCAAGTCCATGAGAGAGGAAAATGAGAATAAATAATTGATCAATTTCATGGAATAAAAATCATGTAAATTAAATGATAACATGGATAAATAACCTAAGGAGGATAAACAGACCATCAAAGATCTTAGAATTCAATTAGAAGCTGCAAGTTCAAGCATGAGAGATAAAGAAGATGAATGTGTTCAATTGAAAGCTAATCTTATTTCCTTTAATGATGAACATGAAAAAATTATAGTTAAGATAAGCAATCTTAAAGAAGATCAAAAGAGATTAGAACAAGATAAAGAGGATGGTAGCATGAAATTCAATAAGCTATATCATGTCAAGAGCAAAGTAAAGAAGCCAATTAGATAGCCAAATAATTCAAGGTATGCCAAATATTTTATGTTCCATTTTTATGTTTATCATATTGTTGGTCACAAGGCAAAGGAATATGTCAGTAGAAGAAATCAATCAAGAAATGAAGATGTTGGTAGAATGAAGATAAATTTGATCAAATAAACAAATACAATGAGTTATCATCATGTTGGTCACATTACAAAATTTTGTTCAAGAAAGGTTGATAGGTTCTCAAGTCACACAAAAGTGTATCAAGATCCTAGAATGAAAGGAAGAGGTAAAACATGGATTTGGAGACCTAATTCTATTAGAAGAGATCAATTTTAGACCAAAGATGGTTTGTTTTCCATGATAGACATGAATGAAAGTTAAGATTTTTTGTTTTCTATATTTCTTGACAAGTCTGAAGCAAAGAATGAAGTCAATGATCCATTAAAAGTTAATTTAATGCTGAGGAAAGAATTCAAGTCAAATGAGAGTATGGAGATATGGGATTCTCTTTAGTTTTGGGACTTTTAGTCTCACTATTTCAAATGGGTGTCTCTCTCTAGGCTTCAAGAAGACACTTGTCAGCAAAAGGAAGCATAGTGGATGCTAGTTTAGTTTTGTTTGATATTTTAGGACAAGAAAGGTCATGATAATATGTTCTTGGTTAAGGGGGAATAACAAGTTCATGATCCTTATTTAGATGTTGTGGTGAATTATGTGTTCCAAGAGTATTCAGGGACTTTGGTCCTAAAGGTGAGTTCTTTTCATTTTTTGAAGGATGGATTAGTTGGTCAAATGTTGAATAATGAAGGAAAGGTTGTTATGGAGTGTGAATAATATTATCACAAGTGTAATAAATAAGGTTTCATGTATTTTTTTGGCCAAAAGAGTCAGTTATGGTCTTTTATTGAGTTTGACCATTTTTTTCACTGCTTAGTGAGTGTCAATCTTGTAAATTTGATGATTTTTGGGTCCTGAAAGACAAAAGAGAGTTGAGATCAGCTGAGTTTGGTTTGTCAAAGTGGATGAGGTGGATTGGTGATGTCATAATGTTGTCATGATTAGTTTTTGGTGTTTTGGCATGTTGATTTCTATATGTGCAAGGTCTATAGGCTAGGTATGGATATTTCCAGGTGTCATTTGAATAATTTCAAGTTGTCAAGGTGTCTTAGTGGGATAGAAATGTTTTTTAACCTTAGTTAAGTTTTTTCTAGGTTATTTCAATTTTTGAAGGTATTTTGTGTGCAATTAGAGAATTTAGTTTGCTCTCGAGTTTCCCAATTTGTGTTTAAGTGTATGTAGGTAAAAAAATCATGTTAAAGGAAGTATGGATTACTAAAGGATTATGAGCTCAAAATTTGTTCCATGTGTATTTATGACCTCCAAGTGTGATAAAATTTTTAGAGATGGGTGTTGATTGGAAGGTGGTGTGTTGATCAAGTTTTTCTTGTAAACCTAGTATTTTTGCTCATGTTGGAAAAATGGTTTTCCTCATAATTTGAGATATAAATTTTCTTAATAAATTGAAATGGCCAAATGGACACTCAAAAATTATTTCACAATCCTTTGGAAGTGTATGGTTAGTTTCATGAAGGAGGATTTGTGCAAATGGAGGGTTAATTGGCTAGTAGGTTTTTGAAGTAAGTATGTTGTATAGGAATATTTGAGTGTTTATTTTTGGCATGCATTAGAGGGAATATGATAATATTCTAGATATGAAATTTCAAGCCATGAAATTTCATACATCGAAAGTTATGGGCTCTGCAAGGTCTAGGTATGGCTACAAGGCCTCTAAGCAAGGCTAATATGAAGAAGTGGACTTTTTGGTCATTTTATCCAAAATAAGAAGGTGATAAAAGGGTTCCTAAGCTCATGTGACTTAGGGTGATTCCATCTTAATGTTTTCAAGTTAATATTAAGTAGTTTCTGATGTTCATGTATGTTTTGTCTTCATAAAAGCTATGTATGATCAAAGAAGAGTGTAGTCATGGAGTATGTTTGAGAAGTTCATGATAAAAAGAGGTATGAATAATGTTATGGGGAGTTTTAATAATATATTATAGGTGTTAATTTCATATTATTTTTCCTTTAAGTTTTTTTAGGTCTACAAGATCAGAAATTGAGCCCACTTTGTCATTGTGTCAAAGGGGGAAAAAGTGCTTAAAGAGAGAAATAGAGTCTGAGCATAAGATTTGTATTGGTGTTTGACATAAATTATAAAGAGGGATATTTTTTGAGTTTTTTAAATGATGTATCCAATGTGACCAATGATGTTGATGAGGTCTCATGTGTGCTAAAATGACAATGATAAAGTGTGCTTCAGTGTTCTTGCATAGTTCTTGAGTGTTTGACTTGGATAGGTAAATGGTGGATGTTATTGATGGTATGGTAATGTTTTAAAGACCCTATGGAGTTTTTTTATTTCTTATAATTATTTTATAAGTTAAATAAATTCATCATAGCAATCATATGAGTGTTTAGGTTCAAGTAGTCATCTTGACAGATAAAACTGAGTGAGTAGATTGATGATGTCAGTATTCACATGTGTGAAGGTTTAAAGAGGATATTTATATATGGATATATTACCCTATGTGAGATTATATTATGTTTCAATTTTTAGGTCTGTATATGGATTGTATTAAAATTTATTAAGGTGAAAAGTTGGCTTCTTAAATAGAGTTCACTATGTTTCTATACTTAGCCAAATTTACAAGAAGATATCTAACGATGAGCATTCAAAAAATATAACAATGAGTGTCAAATAAATAATATTAATATTTAATGTGATAATTAAATTGTATCAAGGATATAAAAATGATCATAAGTTCAATAATTCAAAATAACCTAAGAATGGATGCATTGATGACATGCATCATAATCACATAGTTTCAACAACAGATCTACGACGAGTTATTAATATGACAAGATAAGGATCTAAAAAATCATGTGATATTATTATATAGTGATAAAATGGTGTTTATTAATTAAATATTTCAAATTATTATTATAATTCATGTGGGGATTCCAAGTGGTTGAAGTTCATTGAAGACCGGCTACAGGATACGTAGAGGGAACATGGGGCTATCAAGTGGCTTAATCTCAAAAGAAAGCATCTAAGATCAATGATGAGAGATGTAGGTTAAATTAAAGAGGATTTAAAGGATATATAAGGATTTAATTTTATAATTATTTTATAGGACATGAGATGAATACATGTGTCAGCAATGATTTTACATTAACCAGTGACCGTTGCCATTTGAATTAGTAAAAGAATAAACTAGTGCTCAATATTTTGCTTATATATTTTGATTTAATAAAAATTTTAAGGTGATTTAAAATGAAAATTTTTAAATTAATTTTATTCACATTAAAAAAAATTATCATAATATTTTAATGTTCGTAAAGTTGTATATATTGAGCTCTAAGTTGACTGTGTTTGACCATCTTCTGTAAGTGACTAGAGAAGGATATTTGAGTTATTATTGATATTATTTTTGTGTTTCAATATGAAATATATTTTTTATAGTGTTATAGACTCAATAAGGACCATGTATGTGGATATTTTAGGTTTTATCAATCCATATTTAGTGTGAACAATTTTTTAGAAGTTGACTATATTTGTTGAATGCACTAGCAAATTGAGTGACCATGTTGTAGGAGTGATTTAAAGGTGTTATTAGTATAATTGAATAATAAAATATGTATATATATGTTATATAAGTATATAATTCTTATGAAAAATTATTTTATGTCATTATATGCCCCTAATCAAATATGGAGAGTCAAAATAGTATAACTATATTTTGATTGTGTGTGACCAACATGAGTGGTCATTTTGAGAGAGTTGTTTTTAGTGCTTAGATTTTATGTTTAAGTGTATAAAGTATATGGAGGTGTTTAATAGGTCATTAATGTTCCATCCATGTGATATAATCATATTTATATGTGAAATATTTGATTTGTTGCTACATAAGTTTGAGACTATGTTTTCTGTGTTTGAAGGACTAAAGAGTAAAGAGACCTAATTGGTAGTTTCAAGTGTTGATTTAGTGTTCCAAGTGGAATCAACCCATGAGGGAGTTATAAAAGGCTCATTTAATAAAAATTTTATGTGTTCAAAGCATTGGTATAATATAAAAGTGACCCATGAATTGAAGTTGTAACATATGGGTGAGTAGGCCTAATTATTTTAGGTCTCACCAAGACCTAATGGTGGTTTGGGGTTAATGAGGTAATGGTTAACCTAATGAGTGTGGTTTTATTAAATTTAATGTGTATGAAAACTTATTTCAAAGGTATGATAATTATGGTAAGCATCTTGGCTAACTAAAATGGGTGAAATGAGTGTATGGTATAAATACTAGGCATAATTGGCCTATCTAGAGTGGAGTTTAGAGAGGGGTAGTGCCAAATGAAGGAGATAAACTTTGAAATATAAGGTACAAGTTAGTGAGGACAATAAAATATTGAATAGGATTATTCATGCTTATCTAATCAAGTTGATGAAGGTGAACACATAGGTCATTGGACCTAATAAGACTAGAAGAGGCAAATTGAGTAAGCCCTAAAGGTTGTTTGACAATGATCCAAAAGGGTGTTTTGGATGCCTAGCTTGAGTATGAAATTTTGTGAGAGTGTAAAGGGGAAAGAGTGAAAGTAAGATAATTCCATCATTATGTGTATAATACATTATATTAGAAGTGGATATCAGATCAAGGTAGATGGGTTGGTACTTGGATGCCTAAGGGGTTGGTTCCTCCTTGTGGGATGGGTGTTCCTTGATTAGTTGGTGATAATATAAATTTGGATATTATTATTATAAGATTATATTCCATATTTTAGGGTTTAGTGGGTTTTATCCCCAAAGAGGGTTTCTAACATATATCATGTGTTATGTGTCTGATCTTGCTATATTTTCCTTATTCATTACAATGGTTAATTTGTATGCATCATGATTATATGTGTTGAATGGTTAAGAGTTTGTAATTGATTTGAATTATATTTCATCAATGATTCAACCCCCCCTTCTTAATTATTTTACCTCTAACACATCCACCTCACCATATTTATGGTGTGTGTTGACTTGGTTCACTCACACTTACCAGGTTGTAAGTATGATTAGGTTACATGGTTGAGCTAATATAAACTATTGGGTAGCTACTCACATTTTTATTCAAGTTTAGGGGCATGTGTCTACCAATATTTATATATTTATACAATTTATAGATTTATATTTGTCCTAATATCAGCTCTAATGGTTCATAATGATACATATTTTCAATTGAAATTTCCAAAAAGCAAAGTAGTTGCATCAAAACATAGGTGTAATCCTAAACCTTACTCTATTTAATTTAAATCATTTCAATGCTTTCAATTTCAGATTCTATGCATTGATTATACACTGTAACATGATCTTGGTTGCAAGTTAGTCAAAAAATGATCACTCAAGCTGGGCTTATGCAAAGTCAAGGTGTGTTATACACAACCAAGTATGAATTTATTTTCCTTTACAATAAAAATTTCATTACTATATTAAATGGGTGGCATAAAATGTAGACACTATTTATAAACTACATAAAACTTTAGTCTTGTATAATTGGAAAATAGGGACCTTGGTGGTTCTTCTCAATTTTATACCTTTTCACACTACTAAAATGCTCAAATATTCTATCTCTTCATTCTCATTTATTATCTCTTAGTCATAACAATGTTATTCCAATGAATCAAGCCTTATATATTGCCTACAATGCTGTAAACTTACTTATCTACTATCTCGAGAAGTTCTAGGAATGTATTTACTTTCCTATGTTGTGGACACTTGCATCCAAGTCAGATGCCTATGAAAATGCAACTATCCTACTACAATGCAAGCATCAAGTGCCCTAAAGTCATCCAATTTTCAATTTTTATGGATCCCTAGGGCTGGTCTAAGTGATTTATTTCAAGATATTTCTTGAAAGGATTAGTATAAATACATGATCAATCTTCATTCTTATGTCACCTAAAAATTTCATACCTCTCATAAGGAAAAGTAATAAAAGCATTCGATCAGGCATTCAAGTGATCAAGCTTCCCTATTTTTGACTATTTCCTTATCAATCATAAAGACAACACATATATAGGTATGAAGTACTAAAGGAACATGCAATGAGTCATATTTTCCAAGTTACAAGATATAACACTATTGTACTTGATTTCCATAGATTTCACCCTTGTGCACATATAAGATAACACATTCAGGGAGAAATACATTAGTTTAAGGCCCTCTTCAAAGTAGTGTCTATATAAGCAACACCCACTAGTAGAGGGGTCTTTGGGGTTAGGTTGACACTATGAGCCCACTAACCCATTTTACCCAAGTTCACTATGAAGATGAAGAGTTAGGCTTTTGATGATTAAAAAAGAATAAAAATCCATGAGCTATATCTAAATGCACCAGAGTGAAGGTGACACAAAACCTAGAACATTATAGGTGGTCACATCTAGACCCAATAGGTATTCCATACTAGACACCTATGTCTAAGTTGGACAGAATCATCAATGTAACCATCTCAGGTTGATGTAAGTATCTAAGGTCATAGACATTAAATTTATAAAATATGATGATTGATCCATAATCCAAATCTAGTATATTTCCATCCTGATCCAAATCAAATCCATATGTGCACTATAATCCATCTAAGTACCATTATTTTCCATTTGTTACAATATCAATCATTAGTTGTACTTACTAACATATCTCAATATTTTAATTTAGAATATTATTTATTTGAGTTTGTAATTAATTATCCTATTATAGATTTGTTTATCACCCTTGTGATTTTTTCATTTTTATATTCTTAACCATAACCCCACTTCTAAATTTATGGATAAACAAATGTGTGTATAGTTAAATTGGGCTAATCAATAAAATATGTGGGTAAATGGATAACATAAAGCGTAAAAATATTGAAATATGCATGCAAAGTCCAAGTATGCCATAATGTGCCAAATTTGATGTTTTTAAGTGTCTAAAACAAATTTATATGTCTAAAGTAACATTATTTTGTTCTAAAATTAACCTATTTATCATATCTTAGACATTAAATATGAGATAAAGAAACTTACAAATAGAAAAGCTAGAGACATTAAATGATATTAAGATGAATTGTAAATATCAAAATCTCTATCCTTTCCCTACATGTATCCAAATATTTTTGTAATTTCACTTAGGGAAGGATTACAAAATTAATGGAAAAAATTTCATCATATCTTTATATTAATGACAAAAATACACATTTTAATTACATAATTATTAGGATTTTCCATTTACTAGATAAGATTTTTGAATCTATTCTAGAAAATAAATTTATTATTTGGCTAGATGCCAATAAAACTAGAACTAAAGGAAAATATAGATTTAAAATAAAAAATATTGGTTGAATATTTTGTCGATCAGCGTACTGATAAACAAAATAGGTCTGATCAACCAAAGTAGGAAGATTAGTCATCCAAATGTGTAGATTTACCACATCAAAAGGGGACTGATCTCTCCTCTCATCAAGGGGAGGTTCCCTATATATATATATATATATATATATACATAAAATAATACTCAAGGGTAGGATAAACCATCCATCTCTCATTCTTCAGAGATGATGCATGCGGATCAAAGGAGAAACTCAAGGAAAATGATAGAAAGCACTCCTTTTCTTTCAGAAGTACTATTTAGCAAGCCACAAGAATACTCTAGGTATTAATAGAAAAATGTAGTAAAAGATGTAGTAACCAACAAATCAAGATGCAGCACAAAGTCTCCACCTGAACTGCTCAAGAGTAAGATACAAAGGACAATGAGGGCACAAAGTCATCCCAAAGTCCTTTACATAGAAATGAAAAGAAAACACACTAAAGGCAATTATGGGGGCACAAAGTCTCTCCACAGTTGACTCTTTTAGACACCTTCTTTACTGCTATCACTAATTCTGCTTGTTGAATTAAAGGAACAGAAGATATATTAAGGAAAAAGACATAAGAATAGTTTCCTCAACAACAAAGATATCACAACACAAAGTCTGAAAAATCACTTGCTTTCTTATTCCAATAACAAAATATGATCAACAAACTAAGCTCAAAATCTTAAAAATGCCTTTCAATTTGGGAAGAGTTTCATTCTGATTGTCAAAAAGAGATATATTTACAATAGAAGAGAGTCCCTTATATAGCCTCTTCAAGAAGGACTCGGGAACAGTAACACATCATGTTGTATTGAAATCTATTAAGAAGATAGGTTGGAACTTAGGGGAATTTACCCATTTGATTTTATCAATACAGAGAAACAAGTCACACTATTGAAAGTTTGCAACTTTTAATGTCCACCTGGCGATCTGATCTTACCTTCATCATTCCTCCTTTTCTAGTTAATTAAATCGGGTCTTGGATTCAATTTGCTATTATGTTCCTTCCTCGCTTTCTGTTAGTCTTGACCTTAAAGCCTGTAAATGCATTCAGTTCTGTAGATTCAAAGGATCAATAGCTATTTTATGAGCTTTAAAATTGATGTTCACGTGCCCGTCAGTATGTTTTCAACAACTAGTTTGCTATCTTGAATTTGATGTCTTTAGGCGCATCACCCCTTGGTCCTTCTTTGGATTTTCTATTTTTTGCTTTCCCAAAAAGAACCTACCCTTTTGGGCCTTAAGAAATGATCCACTTTGGGTCAGGAAAAGCCCCTTGCAAGGGTATCTACTCTTTGGGTGGTCTTTGGATGGCCTTCGGGTTTCAACATTCTCTCACGGATAGCTAAGTTCTTCCTTCAAATTTATTATTTCACGTCTTCTCGAAGGGAAGATGACCTTTCAGCTTTAGGAATATGCCCTACAATTTGGCAGTTGAGAGTCCCCCATAAGGGCACCTACCTTTTGGGGTCCTTCAGTGGTCTTTGCCTTAGAAGTCTCTCGCGGCCTTTTCCTTAGTGGATTGTCTCTCAGGCTTTCTCCATGGGTATTTTCCCTGGGCTTTCTCCATGGGTATTTTCCTGCAAACAAAAAGTCCACAGAAATTTCTTGTGGACAAAAAGTCCATGGAATTGTTCTATTTGAAATATCCATGAATTCCTTTGGGATTTCCTCCCATGACTTTATTGAATTCTTTCAGACTTTTTTTCTGAAAGAATTCCTTTGGATAGAAGTCTGAAAGAATTATGACTATCTACCTTAAACAAATTTTTTGAAAGAATTTACCTTTACGGCCTTCTTCGAAAATGACCCTTTCGAAGGGTGTTTTTGTCGACCAAGTACCCTCCATAAGGGCATTTGTCCTTCAAGAGGTTTCTTTGAACTTTCTAAGTAAACTGTTTGGTTGAACCAAGCCGTTGAACCATTTGATTAAACCAAACATTGAACCACTCCATTGAACCACTTCGTTGAACCAAGGCAATGAACCACTTGGTTAAACCAAATGTTGAACCAAGCTAATGAACCAAGCTTTGAACCACAATGGTTCAAGATGATGGTTCAATTGAATGAACCAAGCCTTTGAACCAAGCGGATGAATTGAGCATTGAACCACTTGATTGAACTTGCCTTTGAACCATTTGTTTGAACCAATCGTTAAACCAAGTTTTGGTTCAATGGTTCAAACAAAGCCTTGAACTGACTGATGAACCATTTTATTGAACCAAAGGATGAACCAAAGTGTTAAAACAAAGTGAATGAACCACCCAAGTGGAACAAAGCATTGAACCACTTGGTTGAACCAAGCCATTGAACCATTCCTTTGATTGAACCTGCCATTGAACTAAAAGTGTTGAACCTTTTGAACTTTGAACTCATTGAAACTTTGAACCAAAGTGGTTCAATGGTTTAATGGTTCAAGCCTTCTTTGCTTAGATGCTTACTGATGGACATTTTTGATTGAACCAAGGCACTGAACCAATCCTGAAAATGACCAAGTGTTAGAAATTGATTCTTTTGGTTAAACCCACCTACAGAAGCCTTTGAACCTATAGAAATGAACCTATCTACAGAGTCCATAGAAATAAAGTCTATAGAAATCAACTTGTAAAGCCCATTGAACTTGCCCTATAGAGTCCATATATTTTCTCTTCCTACTAAGTCTGTAGATTTTCTCTTCCTACTGAGTCCATAGATTCAAGCCTGTAGAATTCGTAGATTTAAGCCTATAGAGTCCGTAGATTTCTAAGAAGCTTGAAAAATGAGGAATTTGAATGCCAAAGACAAATATTGAAAAGGGAAGAGACAATTTTGGTCTGTAGGACCAAAATAGTTCAAATGTTGTTCCAAAAATGAGTGATATTTTTGGGGGACAACAGTTGGCTCCAGTTGGGGAACTTCTATCAATGGCAAAAAGAATTGAAAGGATTAGAATCCAAAATCTCTAGTGTCTTCATGTGTACCATTGGGTTATAGAGTCATGCTACCTAGAAATTAAAGGCATCAAAAATGGAAACAAATAAAACAAAATAGAAAAAAAATTGTACAAATATACATATATACAGATGTAATGATCTGATACTTCAAGAGTTGAAGTGTTTCAGATGCTGCCCATTGTGAGATAGAGAAAAGAGTCTGCCATCTTGATATTTTAGTAAAAAGATATTTTCACCAATGTGATGATGAATTATAAATGGGCCTCTCCAAAGGGAGTCAAACTTTCCATGCATCCCCTTTGGTTCTCTCCTTTTGTCCCACAGCAGGACTTGATCCCCAATCTAGAAATCATGATTTCTGGCCTTTTGATCAAAGAGTTTCTTTACTAGACTTTGATGAGTAGCAATTCTATCCACCACCATGGTTCTCTGTTCATCTATCTTAGTCAAGCACATGATTCTTTTATCAAGAGAGCTTTCATATGTCTGATCTTCAATTGCCTTTGCCAATTTCAAGGCTGACAATTCTAAGGTGATTGGTATCTCAGCATTGATACCATAAAGAAGTTGAAAAGGAGACATACCAATTGCCCTCTTTGGTGTGATTTTATTTGCCCATAGAGCATCAACCAATGCTTTATGCCATGTCCTTTGATTGTCATCTGCTAGCTTCTTGATGATAGTTACCAGGTTCTTATTATTGGATTAAGCTTGTCCATTCCCTTGTGGAAAATAATCAGAAGAGTGAGAGAGTATAATTCCATAATGGAAATAGAATTGTGTAATCTCCTAAGAGGTGAAACAAGCTTCATTATCAACAACAATTTTTATTGGAACTCCAAACCTGGAAATGATATTCTCTTTAAGGAAGTTGCATACAACTTCTGAAGTAGCATGCTTAATTGGGATTGCTTCTACCCACTTGGTAAAATAGTCAGTTGGTGTAAGGACATAATCATGTCCAGCACTTGAAGATGGATTTATTTTCCCAATAAAATCAATCCCCCATTACTGGAAAGGTTTTTCTATGATCACTGGCTTGAGAGGCATAGCAGCTAACTTAGGTCTTCCAATAAATTACTGACAGAGTTCACATTTTCTCACCCACTTATGTGCATCTTGGAAAAGAGTTGGCTAGTAATACCTAGCTCATATAATCTTATGAGTAGTCACAGGAGTAGAAAAATGTCATCCACAGGCCATATTGTGGAAAGATTTCAAAAGCTGGCTTTGTTGCTCTTTGTCTACACAGCGAAGGAATACTCCATCTATGCTTCTCTTGTACAAGCCATTATCTCAAAGGACAAAATTGGTAGCTTTCAACTTGATAGTCTTTTCTTTGCAAGAAAAATGAGTAGGACATTCACCATAAGGAAATAAGTGATACCTGAATACCACTCATTGGTAGTGGAGACAAAAAGGACTATTGGAGTCTCTTCCACTTCAGTTTCTTCACGTTGTGTGTCTTCTGAATTATTTTCAACAATTAATTGGCATAGGCCTTTACCCCTGACCAGTTTTGTCAGCTTGATGTCTAGATCAAACTCTTGGATATTTTCAATCCAATTACCTCTTTTTGTGCCAAACTCCTATTGAGTTAATATAGACTTGACTGTAGTGTCAGGAACTAAGGTAGTAATGTGTGACTGCTTTCACCAACGCATAAGCATGCTTCTCTACATTTGAATACTTCATCTCATGGGTTTTAAGAGGGCAACTCATGAAAGAGATAGGAGATTCCATACCTTCCTTGTCCTGTTGAACAAGAATTTTTGAAAGAGTGTGTTTAGATGCATAGCCGTATATGATGAAATCTTTATTGTAATCTGGACAAACTAAGGTAGGGGTATGAGCAATGGCAGTCTTGATATCCTAAAATTCTGACTTGCCTTCTTTAGTCTAGTTAAAGATAGTCTTCCCTTTCATCATGTTCACAATGTGTCTAGTATTCTCAACAAATTTAGGGATGAATCTCCATAAGAAATTCACCTTTCTGAAGAAAGAATGAACAACATTTTTGCTTGTAGGCAAATTAAGCTCTCAAATAGACTTGACTCTATCTGATTCAATCTTTATGCCTTCTTTTGACACAATGTGTCCAAGGAGTTTCCCCTCTGTTACTCCAAAAATAGACTTCTTAGGATTCAAGGAAATACCATTCTAGCAGCAACACTCAACACTTGTTGTAAGTGGCGTACATAATCAGATTGATGCTTTGAAAAGATAGTCAAGTCATCAAGGTATACCACTATGAATTTACCAATCTCATATTTTAAAGCTAGATCCATTACTCTCTGAAAGGTAACACCAATATTTATTAAACCAAAAGGTATTCTTCTATATGCAAATGTACCCCAAAATGCAGTGAATACAGTCTTGTGTTGGTCTGCTTCACCAACTTCAACTTGATTATATCCTGAGAAGCCATCTAGCATTGATAACATCTCTGAACCTATCACTGTTTGAAGCACTTGATCCATAATTGGCAAAGGATAATTATCCTTCAAAGATGCTTGATTCAGATTCTTGAAATCTACAAAAATGCAAGTTTTTCCATTCTTCTTCCTTACAGGCACTATGTTTGCAATCCATGTGGAATGATGGATTAGGAAGATGATTCTAGCATTTAATTTTTTTTGTATCTCAGACAAAATAGTACCTGATATTTTTAGATTATACTGTTTGGATTTTTGCTTGTAGGGCATTGAGTCAGCCTTGAGAGGAATGTCATGGCAAATTTCATCAGGTCTGAGAGACTTCAAGTATTCACAAGAATATGCTAAGACATTTATGTATTGACAGAGTAAAGAGGTGAAATTGAATATTTCTTCATGGATGCAACACTTACCAATATTAATTATCTTGAGATTTTCTTCAGTGGTCAGATTCACTTGATCAAATCCCTGAGAGAAAATTGAATCTGTTTGTTGTTGTTTGATGAATCTATCATGCTTGTCAAACATCTTCTCAAAAGAAACTAGGCCTTTGAGAATTTTTTTTCCTTTCAACTGTAAGAATTCTTCATTTATATCTGAACTAGATTCAAAGACTGATTCATTCTTTTGAGATTCACTACCTTTAAAATGTAGTTGTTCAAAATTGTCTTTTCATTCCAAGAAGGCAATGATTTTATGGTCATCATTGAATACTTACCAATGATCAACATTGTTAGGAACACTTGGTCTATAGACCAACTCAATAGTATACCTATCTTCTTTGAAATTTGAATGAGGAACTAAGAGAGTTCCTGAAACAGCAAGTGCATTAGCTCTGTCATTAGACTCTCTGGGTATGGCAGAAATGTTGAAAGCATCAAAGCTTTCAATTTGGTCACAAACCAAGTTATGGTAGTAGCTTAATATTTCATTATTGGTTTGGTATAATTTTCTCACTTGACAAACCACTAATTCAGCATCCCTTTTGGCATGAAAAAACTTGATGCCTTTGTCTTGAGTAGCCTTCATGCCAAGCAGCAGAGATTCATATTCAGCTATATTATTAGTATTGTTAAACTGTAATTTGTAAGATGAAGGAAACATATCTCCTTGAGGAGATATCAACACAATTCTAGCTCTTGAACCAATAGAGGAATAACTAACATCAAATTTCAAAGTCCATATCTCGTCTGATACTGATTTTTCTTTAAACTTTCCTTCATCAGAGATAGAGGATCTTTCTTCATCTGTATTGCAGCCTACTAGTTCTTCTGTTGTTCTAGTTGAATTAATTTCTGAGTTGACACTTTCAAGAATTATATCAAGTGTTTCATGTACTTCATATGTAGATAGAAAATAGTTACCCATACCTACAGATTCAAAAAGAATTTGAGCTTTAGGAGCTGATGTCTGGGTGACCACATATTTTGCTTCCTTTTCAAGGAGCAACCTCTTCATTACGCCTTGGACAGGGATCCTTGCCTTAGATAGATCCATGCTTAGTTCTCCTCCCACATCCTTACATAAATTTCATCCAAGCAAAATGCCATAGGATGTTGGGACATTAGCCACCAAGACAGTCATCTTGATTCTCTTGTCTGGAAAGGCTACAAATGCAAATTGGGCATCTTTGATTTGCCCTAGCAATGGTACTTGCTTGTTCTCCATGGAGAAACATATCCCAAATGTCTTGGTTAGTGTGAGACTAAGAGACTCAACTAATTTAGCAAGCATGACATTATCAGATGTGCCTAAGTCTATAATACAGTTACTCAGCTTGTGGCCATTAATTAATAGGGAAACATAGAAAGGTTCTATTTTTCCAGGAGCAGCTGGGGGAGTAATGACTAGATTATTTTTAATAGGCATGCTCTTTAGAGAATCAAGAGTTACCTTTTTATCCTTTTTTCTTGCAAGGATAGTTTGGTTCTTGACATATTGGACCAGCTTATTCAATTGATCAGGATTGGACTGCAAATATTCAAACTAAGACATTTGTATTTTTGTCTTTTTGACATGATCGATTATGTTAAATGGCTGAATTGAGCTAGGTACAGAGAAAGGTAATTCAACTATCTGAGTTTTAGGAGGGATGGGAGGTGGGCTAGTTTGTGAATTTGAAGTAGAAGGGGAAGGCAAAATTGATGTATTTACCTTTTGGGTGATTATCAGATCCTTTGACTAAAAAGGTAGAGTGGTTCCACACTTAGCAATCATGACTACTGGCTGTGGTTGCTCTTCTATCTTCCCTTTATCAACTTGCTAGACTGATTAGTTCTTGGACCTGGTAAACACTACATATGATCCATCAAAAGCTTCTCCTTTGCTTTCAGGTTCATCCTAGTAGTTTAGGAAACCAATGTGGGAGTCTCCAGCTAATTCTTCTTGATTGTCTTCAAGGAGATCAGCGTCATTTTCTTGATTCAATTCAAGCTAGAAAGAGAACTTTGATTCTTCTTCAAGATATCCTATTTGCTGAATTACTTGGAGGAGCTTCTAGGGTAAGTTTCCCTTATGGGGGAGGAAGGTGATTCTGTTGCCCTTGATTCCTGGTAGCATTGCCCTGATATGACTAATTTGGGAATGTCCTTCTATATGAAGGAGTAAAAGACATTCCTTGAGCCATTTGCTTTTTGAGAGCAAACAACTCATTTTCTAATTTCTACACCATTGGATCTATGGTTCTTGTAAATGAATATTCAAAAGATGATGAAGCTCTATTTCTATTTGGATCTCTTCTTATCTTCCCTGCTAAGATGAGATCATCTTCTACCTTAGTGGCCAAATGTTGAGCTACAACAAGATCTATTTGACCAACACATCTCAAGAGAAAATTTACTTTAGGTAACTAAGAATTAATGAAAAAGCATTTGAGATTCTCAGTTGTAAGTCAAGATATTATGAGAATTCTATTTCTTAGTTTGTCAAATTTGGCTATGAAGTCTCTCATAGGCTCATAAGGCTCTTTTTTCATCTGTTTAAGTTGATCCAGAAGTGCATGTGCATCTTCTACAAGTTTGAATCTGGCGTTAAAGTTATCTTTGAGAGTATTCCAATCAGTTACTGACCGAGCCTGTAGATGATAAAACCAATCTGCAGTAGCACCTTGCAGTGTCTCCATAAAAATCTTGACTGCTACATCTTCAAATTCTACTCCGATTACTCCACAAGCTATGCCGAAGGTTGCAATGTGTTCATCAGGATGAACTTTCCCATCACCATAGAATTTGGGGAAATTCTTCCTTGAACTGCATGGAAGCTCATGTAGAGGTGGAGTAAGATTGAGAGGACCAAAAGCATTACCCCAGGGGCCTTGAACTGCCATTATAGGATTGTGAAAAGGAGGGATAATAAATCTTAGAGGGGTAATTATTGGCAAGGTTTTATCAACAATAGAAGTAGATACGTCATTTGACAATGGAGATCTGACTTTATTAGGAGGAAAGATCTTGGTTCTTTAGAGATGAGATGGTGAAGCAAATAGATCAAAATCACTTTGTTGTACTAACTCGAATACAGGGTCAATAATCCCTTTAGCCCTTTGGCTTCATGTATACCTTGAATCTACCAGATTGTAAAACAAAAATGGAAAAGAATTGACCTTGCTTCAGTTAAAGCTTGAGGCTTTAAACTATGCATTCTTTCCCAGTTAGTGTGGAAGTGAATGGTAAGGCTATAAATGGATAATGGATTTTATATCCCCAGTGGAGTCACCAAAAATTGTTGGTTGAATATTTTGTCAATCAGTGCACTGGTAAACAAAATAGGTCTGATCAGCCAAAGTAAGAAGATTAGTCATTCAAATGTGTATATTTACCACATCAGAAGGGGACTAATCTCTCCTCTCATCAAGGGGAGGTTCCCTATAGCTATGCTATATATATATATATATATATATATATATATATATATATATATATATATATATATATATATATATATATATAAAGAAAATAATACTCAAGGGTAAGACAAACCATCCATCTCTCTTTCTTCAGAGATGATGCATGTAGATCAAAGGAGAAACTCAAGGAAAATGACAGAAAGCACTCCTCTTCTTTCAGAAGTACTATTCAACAAGCCACAAGAATACTCCAAGTAGTAACAATGAAATGTAGCAAAAGATGTAGTAACTAGCAAATCAAGATGCAACACAAAGTCTCCACCTGAATTGCTCAAGAGTAAGATATGAAGGAAAATGATGGCACAAAGTCATCCCAAAGTCCTTTACATAGAAATGAAAAGAAAACACACTAAAGGCAATTATGGGGGCACAAAGTCTCTCCATAATTGACTCTTCAGGACACCTTCCTGACTGCTATCAATAATTATGCTTGTTGAATTAAAGGAATAGAAGATATATTAAGGAAAAAGACATAAGAACAATTTCCTCAACAACAAAGATATTACAGCACAAAGTCTAAAAAATCACTTGCTTTCTGATTCCAATAACAAAATATGATCAACAAACTGAGCTCAAAGTCTCATAAATGCCTTTCAATTTGGGCAGAGTTTCGTTCTGATTGTCAAAAAGAGATATATTTACAATAGAAGAGAGTCTCTTATATAGCCTCTTCAAGAAGGACTCGAGAACAGTAACACATCATGTTGTATTGAAATTTGTTAAGAAGATAGGCTAAAACTTAGGGGCATTTACCCATTTGATTTTATCAATGCAGAGAAATAAGTCACGATATTGAAAGTTTGCAACTTTCAATGTCCACCTGGTGATCTGATCTTACCTTCATCCTTACTCCTTTTCTAGTTAATTAAATCAAGTCTTGGATTTAATTTGCTATTCTGTTCCTTCCTCAATTTTTGCTGGTCTTGGCCTTAAAACTTGTGAATGCATTTAGGTCTTTAGATTTAAAGGATCAATAGCTATTTTATGAGCTTTAAAATTGACGTTCGCGTGCCCATCACTATGTTTTCAATGGCTAGTTTGCTGTCTTGAATTTGACATCTTCGAGCATGTCACCCCTTGGTCCTTCTTCAGCTTTTTTGTTTTGCACTTTCCTGGAAAGAACCTGCCCTTTCAAGCCTTAAGAAATGATCCTCTTTGGGTCTAGAAAAGCCCCCCACAAGGGTATCTGCTCTTCGGGTGGTCTTTGGATGGCCTTTGGGTTTTAGCATTCTCTCATGGATAGCTAAGTTCTTCCTTCAGATTTCTTGTTTCACATCTTCTCGAAGGGAAGATGACCTTTTAGCTTTAGGAATGTGTCCTAAAATTTGGTAGCTGAGAGTCCCCCGTAAGGGCACCTGCCCTTCAGGGTCCTTCAATGGCCTTCACCTTAGAAGTCTCTCATGGCCTTTTCCTTAGTGGACTGTCTCTCAGGCTTTCTTCACAGGTATTTTCCCTAGGCATTCTCCATGGGTATTTTCTCATAGATAAAAAGTCTACAGAAATTTCACATGGACAAAAAGTCTGTGGAATTGTTCTATTTGAAATATCTACAAATTCCTTTGGGATTTCCTCCCATGACTTTTCTAAATTCTTTCAGACATTTTGTCTGAAGGAATTCCTTCAGACAAAAGTCTGAAAGAATTATGACTGTTTGCCTTAAATAAAATTTATGAAAGAATTTACCTTTGTGGCCTTCTTAAAAAATGACACTTTTGAAGGGTGTTTTTGTTGACCAAGTGCCCTTTGCAAGGGCACTTGTCCTTCGAGAGGTTTCTTTGAACTTTTTGAGTGAACCGCTTGGTTGAACCAAGCCATTGAACCATTTGATTGAACCAAACATTGAACCACTCCATTCAACCTCTTCGTTGGACCAAGGTAATGAACCACTTGGTTGAACCAAATTTTGAATCAAGCTGATGAACCAAGCTTTGAACCAAAATGGTTCAAGCTGATGGTTCAAGCCGATGATTCAATTGAATGAACCAAGCCTTTGAACCAAGTGGACGAACTGAGCATTGAACCACTTGATTAAACCTGCCTTTGAACCATTTATTTAAACCAACCGTTGAACCAAGTTTTGGTTTAATGGTTCAAACAAAGCCTTGAACCGACTAATGAACCATTTGATTGAACCAAAGGATGAACCAAAGCATTGAAACAAAGCAGATGAACCACTCGAGTGAAACAAAGCATTGAACCGCTTGGTTGAACCAAGCCATTGAACGAACCCACCATTGAATCAGAAGTGTTAAACCTTTTGAACTTTAAACTCATTGAACCTTTAAACCAAAGTGCTTCAATGGTTCAATGGTTCAAGCCTTCTTTGCTTAGATGCTTGCTGATGGAGATTTTTGATTGAACCAAGGCACTGAACCAATCCTAAAAATGACCAAGTGTTAGAAACTAATTCTTTTGGTTGAACCCACTTTCAGAAGCCTTTGAACCTATAGAAATGAACCTATCTACAGAGTCCATAGAAATGTCTGTAGAAATCAACTTGTAAAGCCCATTGAACTTGGCCTATAGATTCCGTATATTTTCTCTTCCTGTTGAGTCCATAGATTTTCTCTTCCTACTGTGTCCATAGATTCAAGCCTATAGAGTCCATAGATTTAAGCCTACAGAGTCCGTAGATTTTTGAGAAGCTTGAAAAATGAGGAATTTGAATGCCCAAGACAAATCTTGAAAAGGGAAGAGACAATTTTGGTCTGTAGGACCAAAATAGTTCAAATGTTGTCCCAAAAATGAGTGATATTTTTGGGGGACAATAAAACCTAAGAGTGATACAAGGCACAAGAGAAAATTTGTGGATAACCTAATTAAATAATTTAAGGGGTTTATCTCTAAGAATGAATTATGAATGACAAAGGTTATTGATAAGAAGCATATAATTCAATAAGGAAAGCATAAAACACAATTAACAATTAATATAAAATTTATATTATGTAAATTCCTATATGATATTTGAGAGATCATATGTATGGTGTCTATGTAATCCCTAAATTCATTCTTATCTAACATGTAAATATCATATAATTATACATTCATATACAAAGGAGGGAGATGAAGAATCAATTGAACCATTAAAAAGGTTGGTAAAAATCATTTCATAACTAATGAATGCAATGACATCATCAATCACTATTATTGATAGATTATCTAATACAATGATAACACTATAGGATATGTGTGGTAATGTTGAATAAGAGTTAGATCTTGTGGATTGACATGTTGGATCTAAACTAGTTTTTGGCACTACTTTATTTAACATAAGGCCAAATGAACAAAAATGATGAATTATGGTAAGATATAGTAAATTAAATCCTCTTGGATTAGTTGCCACTCCTTAAATATAAATTGTCCCCATTACATGTATTTATGGTAAAATATGTGGAATCATTTTGGAAAAATTCACTTCTATAAACCATATTCTTTAGAGAAGAATTTGACTTGCTTTGAAAATATGGAGAGAGGAATCTCTTGTTGATGTGTTTATTTGACCATGTCATCAATCACTTGATTTGGATTTATAATAATTATAAAATATGGATTTAATTATGTCTATTAAAAGGTTTTATAATCATTTAAAGTATCAAATAGAGGTGGAATGCAATGGCACATGAGTTAGATGTTAAATATTAAATGAAACCCAAGGTAAGAATTAAGATTGATATAAAAAATGTTATCCCATACTTTTATGGTGATGGTGTAAGGATTATACGAAAGTGGGTGAAGCTTGAGGTAAGGTAATGCAAATATTTCATTATGTAGGTGTATCCAAACTTGATCACTCACTTTTAAAGTGTATCCAAAATTCATCACAAACTTGAAAAGTGTGTGATGTCTGATTATTTTCAAGGTGTTGCTTATACTTAGAATTAACCTACTGTAGAATTGTATGCACTTTATACTTAATGTGTTCAATTAATTGAATACTTTTATTAAATTTAATTTGAGATAAAGGGTATGTTGTTATTGATAGAGGAATAGTGTAAGATACACCACTAGGTGATAGAGGCTGGAAACCCAAGCAGACCTAAAAATGGTTGTGTAATAGAGTTTTGCAAAGTAATATTATAGTTTAATTGAATGAAGAGAAAGTTATCATACCAAGTGCATGAAGTCTTTGAATTTTACACTCTAATAATATTCTCTATCATCATATTTCCACTTATGTTTGTCCATGTTAAGAACCTGAGGAAGCACACAATTGATTACCATATACAAGCAACTTAAGATGCGGAATTAAACCAGAAGTACCAAGTAACTAGAAACTAGAAACAACATAGAATTTGAGAGACAATACATAACTTGTATTAATACTCATACAAAAAAGAATACAATAAAGAAGATGCCACTTCTTCTTCACCACCTCTCAGAGGCTTCCCACACCTCAAGTGAACAGTACTTCTTTCCTCAAAGCTCTCTCTTACGGTCCCAACACACAACTCAAACACAGAGTTGGTGTTCACCTCCAACTAGTCAGTATCCACTACTACTAGTACACCTATGCTCCATGCACTCCACAAGTGCTCCACGCACTCCAAGTATTCAAACATACTTCAAGTAGATCTCCCCTGAACCTGCAACAACCTGCAACTCAACTGATCTTACTTATGGAAGGAACTACCTTGCCTTCCTCTTTGCTCTCTTTTTGAGTACACACCATACTCCAAGTAGATCTTGCCTGATCCTGCTCCCTATTGTGTTGTTGTCCTCTCTGATCTTGCACACCTATAAATCAATCTAGTTCTGCACACTTGTGAACCTTAGACCTTGCACACACATACACCTGCAGATCAATGATCTTACTTACCATGCAGATCTCCTAATGTAGCCATGCACACCTGATGACCAAGATCATACATACATGAAGAACCCCTCTGATTCTCTAAACTAGCACCCACACTTGGTACTATGGCACTAGGAATAACACACCATGTTCTCTTCACACACAGAAGGAGATAATATTTTTGCTCTCTTACTCTCTAACACACTTTACAATATAGCCTATGAGTCTCTTAAATAGATCTCATGCAAATAATAATTAGACACCTAATTATAATAATTAGATTCACAACTTTGAGTCTAAAATTAGCCCTCAACATGTAAACACTCGGTTCATTAACAAACTATCTGTAACACTCACAATTTCAAACCACACAGGCGACCGACGTTGGTCCCTATCTGCCTGGAGGTGCCGACACTGGCCAATCCATGACTGATGTTGATTGCCCTTCTATCTGTACCCTACTGACATCGATTGGCCTGACTGACATCGGTGTCTGTGACACTCAACAACCTCCTCCTACCTCCTCCATGTCTACATCAGTGAAGCTTTTAGCTCCATAACCTAACAATCTCCCACTTGGAGATAAACAGCTACACTGTACCTATACCTGTACCCCATCTAATCTATTTCCTAGCTTGTATCCCTCTTCAAGCTTAATCCTGAAGACCACCCACCACACAACCTATGGTGCACCTCCTGTCATCCAAGTAACCTGCCACATCTAAACCTACAAACCCATGTAGTGAAGTCCTGACCCTACATAGCATGAATCCCTACTGTTGGTCCCTCTCAAATACCTGAGAACCCACTTCCCCAAATTGGCTCCTAACTCTCTGACAGCACCCACTGCTTGGGCAAACTCAGGTCTATACTAGACCTCATGTGATTTTAGACATTGAACTATCCAACCCTTAGTGTACTCTAGTTCTGCATCCTACGTAATGAACCTCACCAACACCTGATTCACATCAGCTCCCACTGGAGACAAAATCAACTTGTGATCTCCATGTCTCCCATGCCAAGGAATTTTGCTGCTCCGAATTCCTCATGATAAACCACCGAACTAAGCTTACCCTTAGCTCAAAAAAACCCTATATGTATAAACCTACTATCTAGCATACCATCCACATATAGTAATAGGATAATGTTGTAATCATCATCTACCTGGTAAGACAAACAAAGTAGTTACCCTGACATTGACTAAAGCCATGCTTTGTCCTCCACCTGTCAAAACTTGTACCACTATCCTACAGCTTCCTCAAGACCATATGACCTAGTCTTCCATCTCACGTGTCCATTCTCTCTATTCTTTAACTAAGGTATCCATTCGTCTCTGTGCTTTCATACCAGCTATCAACCCTACTAAATCTCCCATTTGGTTTTGCATCATATTCCTGCCATGCTCCCATTGTTTCCTAGATCCTTCCTGCTCTATAGTGAGCAATGAGTATAAATAAGAGGAACAATGAATTTGAGGCTTACTTACCACTTTTAGTCCTCCATATGGGCATTTGAGACTCCTTGACAGCTTGCTATCTGCCCAAAATCTTAGTGATCGACCTCGATCACCACACAGTCTGCATCCAACCGACATCAGTTTCCATGCGCTTGTCTTGACTACCAACTCTATCGATGTCAGTGTCCCTATTACCAATGTTGGTCCTCCTGACTGATGTTAGTCTTACCTATTGCCGATGTTGGTCCTTCTGATCGATGTCAGTCTTACCCTGCCCGACATCATCGGCTTTGGTCTACACATGATCGACATCGGTACCTGTCTATTCGATGTTGATTCCTCCTGACTGATGCCGATACCTATGTACACCTGTGAGTGACAAATTTTTACCTGTGAGCTCCTTTGAATCAAAACCCATGTCCAAAATGCCCTGCTTAGATGTATCCAGCCCCATCCACTGAACTCTGTCCATCATCTCCTCCAAGAACACTAAGGCTTTCCAGTTCTTAAGTCTATCAAACACATCTGTCTTCTGCTTAAGAACATGCATCTCCTTCTTGCTCATGTGACCAAGCATACAAAGTCATGTCTTTGCAACAGAAGAAGAATCAGTAATATAAACAAGTAGATAAAGGATACCTACTTTCTTACCACCTTCTAATTCAAGTGCATCCACTTTGAGAGTTCTTGTGCATCTCTCATCACCCAACTTTCCTGAAGTAATTAGCCACATCTCCAAGACTGGGACCTGCATGACCTTCTTTAACACCCATGTGTTGGCTGCCTACAATTTTAGCATCACTTCCCCTTTGCCAATAATCTGACAAGGCTCACCAACTCCTCTACCTGGGGCTGCATGGAAAGAGGCAACAAAATCTGTGAAACAAGATTCAACTTTATCTAGAGCATCTTATGCAACAACACCTACAACATCTACTTCTTCATGCTAATCTGCTACCAACCAACAATCTTTATTTACCTGCTCTTTCTTTCCATAACACTGTAAGTGACCATTTGTGCTATTCAGTTCCTCCATTCGTAGCTTACTTTCTTTTATCGTTGCTATACTCCCACTCAATTAGAAACCCCTGAGGGTGCCCTGTAACCAAACACAAACCTGCTCCCTACAACCTTAGCTCTGATACCAACTATTAGGAACCCAAGGAAGCACACAATTGATTACCATATACAAGCAACTTAAGATGCGGAATTAAACTAGAAGTACCAAGTAACTAGAAACCAGAAACAACACAAAATTTGAGAGATAATACACAACTTGTATTAATACTCATACAGAAAAGAATACAATAAAGAAAATGCCACTTCTTCTTCACCACCTCTCAGAGGCTTCCCACACCTCAAGTGAACAGTACTTCTTTCCTCAAAGCTCTCTCTCTTACAGTCCCAACACACAACTCAAACACAGAGTTGGTGTTCACCTCCAACCAGTCATTATCCACTACTGCCAGTACACCCATGCTCCACGCACTCCAAGTACACAAACATACTTCAAGTAGATCTCCCCTAAACCTACAATAACCTACAACTCAACTGATCTTACTTATGGAAGGAACTACCTTGCCTTCCTCTTTGTTCTCTTTCTGAGTACACACCATACTCCAAGTAGATCCTACCTGATCCTGCTCCCTATTGTGTTTCTATCCTCTCTGATTTTGCACACCTGCAAATCAATATGGTTCTACACACCTATGAACCTTAGACCTTGCACACACATACACCTATATATCAATGATCTTACTTACCATGTAGATCTCCTAACGTAGCCATGCACACCTGATGACCAAGATCATACATACATGAAGAACCCCTCTGATTCTCCAAACCAGCACCCACACTTGGTACTATGGCACTAAGAGGAACACACCAAGCTCTCTTCACACACAGAAGGAGCTAATATTTTTGCTCTCTTACTCTCTAGCACACTTTACAATACAGCCTATGAGTCTCTTAAATAGATCTCATGCAAACAATAATTAGACACCTAATTACAATAATTAGATCCACAGCTTTGAGTCTAAAATTAGCCCTCAACATGCAAACACTCAGTTCATTAACAAACTGTCCATAACACTCATAGTTCTGAACCACACAGGTGACCAACGTCATTTCTTATCTGCTTGGAGGTGCCGACGCCAGCTGATCCATGACCGATGTCGGTTGCCCTTCTGTCTATACCCTGCCGATGTCGGTTGGCCTGATCGACATTGGTGTCTGTGACACTCAGCAACCTCCTCCTACCTCCTCCATGTTTGCATTAGTGAAGCTTTTAACTCCACAACCTAACAGTCCATAAATATGAGGATGGAATGTGGTAGACTTAGTTAACTATGTGTCTAACATAGACTAAATCTTTTTCTAGGAATTTCTCAAAAATATTTTATCCCTATCAAAAAGAATATTTTATGGTATTCAAAATTGAATACAAAATTGATGATTTTTTTTGATTTGTTTCCAAATATGATATTTATTTATTACAAGTTATTAGCATTTATATATTTGAGAATCTATCAACTACCACATAAATATAATTAGTAGAAATATTGGTAATAGGTCATCCTGAGAGGAAGTTCATGGAAAAATATCTCGATGGTCTCATTATAAGTGTAAAATGTGTGTACAAACCTTCCTTTTTGTTGACTGATTTATCAATTTCACATGTGGTACAAGACTTGATTTATTTTTTTAAATTTAGAAATAAGATGTGGCCATAAAAATTACTTATATAACACCACAATAGTCTTTTCAACACCAAAATGTCCTAAAATTTTGATAATATGAGCTTGCAATATTAGTTTTTATCTCTCTACCTCATGCATAAAAGACAAGTGTCCAAGGTGATATAGGAGTCCATATTTCAAGTATAAAGTTGTGACTAAATTACAAAGAAACTTCTCATATATATCTAAAAAGTCTATGTTATATTGGTAAACTCATAACAATGTGTTGAATTCCTATCCACATGTGTCAAATAAGGAAAGTAGAGATTGAACCAACATATGGATCATAAAACATGGAACATGATTGATAATTCTTTTCTTATGATTCATTTTCAAATGGAAATACTAAATAAAATAAGACCATTTTTTATGTTACTCTTGTTATAACTTGTTTTGAGTCTACAATAACTAAAGTGAATTTTGATCTACATGGATCATAATCTTCTTTACCAATATATAATTCTTTCAATACTTACATGCCTAGATAATAGCATAAATTTTGTGATCATATGTTGGGTAATTTCTTATAAGTGTGGTGAAGATCTCATTCTGGTAAGAAAATTGATGACCATATTGAGTTAGGATTGTGTTTTAACTATTTAAGATAATAGTGAATGTAAATCCTATGTTGTTAAAGAGTTGAGTATAGTAAATTAGGGTATAAATATGCAATAAATATAACCACTGATTTGTTATAGAATTGACTAATTTTGAACTTCTTAAAAATAACAATAAATAATGTAAATGAGAATTTAACTTGAAAATGACTGAGATGAATGATCAAAAGGCTAAAAAATGAGGCATAGGCTAGTATTCATGTCACAAAAAAAATATCCAAGTGTCAAAACCCCTCTTGGAGAGTAGATAACTAATTGGATAGTAGCACTATGTGGACTAGTATCCCTATTTTGGTGGTAGTGTCTTCTATGTAGAATTATTTTGAGTTTTTAGGTGCACCTGTGTCTGGGTTTGTAAGGCCTATTCCCACATGAATGAGTTATGAAACCCTATAGATGGCTTTTTTTAATTGATTCTATGAGAAAACCTAATTCTTACATGTAGCTATGGAATCTAGTTGATATAATCTTAAAAGTGTGTTTGTTAGTGGGGTAGGCTAGACATCCTCAACACCCCACTATGATGAGAGTTTCCTACATAGTAATACTCCAAAGAGGGATCAAGCTCGATGTAGTTCTACCCAACTAAATGCTAGTGAAATTGAAATTGAAGCTAGTATTATTGTTAACCTGAGTGCTTTGAATGTGCTTGATACTATAAATTTGATTAATCTGAGCTTATGAATGTTGTAGATGGTAATATGCAAAATAAGGGAAAAATAAGTATTGATAACCTTAATTATGCACAACTTATTATTATTTTTCATATGTAATTTGTATATAATTTACATATAGTGGTTAGAGGGATAAAATTCATGTATATATACTATTATAGTGTTTATGTGAGTGCTAAAAGAGGTCTAGACTGACCCTAAGAGGTATAAGATTTGAAAAGATATCCATTTTTGAATCAAGGAGGGAAAGGATAATAACCATAATATTAGGACATTAAATCCATATGGAATTATTTTCCCTATTATGGAGTTAGTGTCTAGGTGGTATAAAATAAGGCATGAATGGTTAGGATGTAAGAATAAGGGCCTAGAACTGCTTTAGGTATGACTAGGGATGCTTTTGACCCACATAAATTCTTGATAAGTTTAAAAATAGGCCCTAGGATAGGTATATGTCTAAGATAGGGATAAGTGGTCTCAAGTAGTTCTCTTAACACTCAAGTGTCATTTTAAGGTGATTACATATTTCTCCAAGTCCATGATTTGATTTATTGGTCTCAATCTCAAATATTTTATAAATATATAATAATGTAAGTACTAGTGTAAAACAAAGTCTACATTTCAATTCCTGGAATGCTCTCTATTGTGTAGTTGACTAGATGAAATTTTATTTAGTGCAACCTTTGGAAACTTGGTTTAGAGGATAGGTCACATGAGAAAAACCAAGTGAAAATATCTTATATAAATTTGTTAATCCTAAGAAGATATGTAATATTTTGAGATTAAATGGTTGTGGTCACTCTTAAATGAATTGACTATTAGATAGATCCACATGCACTCCTTGTGAATTAAAAATTTATCCTAGATAATGTATAGATTACTTGGAAAATGAACACTTTTACATGTTTTTGTACAAGTTATACTTTTTATAAAGTGTCATGAGCTTATTCGGTATGGTGCAAATATTCATTCCATGTTTTTTTGAATATTAGGATGTCATCAAGATAGAATACAAAAAATTAAGTAGTGAATGGACTAAGAATGTCATTCATCATCTATACAAATGTTGATATATCATTAGTTAAGCCTAAGGGAAAAAAATTTAGACACCATTTATGAATTATATGTCACCTTAATCTTATACACTTGTAAAAAATATATCATGTATGTACCTTAAACTTCTAGAATTTTCTGTTACCAAAAGACTCACATATATATCTCTTTGTGATTTATTACTTATATATTAATATAAACAATGTTATTTTAATGAATAAGACCTGATATCTTTCATAAAATTTTATAAACCTACTTATATTCTATCTCTACGAGTTATAGACTTGCACCTATTTTCCAATTGCTTAGACACTTACATCCCAGTTAAACACCTACATCAATGCAAGCATCCTATTCCAATGCAACTGTCTAATGACCTAAATTCATCTAATTTTTAAATAAAACATATTCATATGGTTGGCCTAATTGTTTTAATGTGATATATTATCTAAAATTATTGGTGTAAATACAAGATCAATCCTCATTCATTCCTCACCTAGAAAAAGACCTAGAGAGACTAAGATAACTTACCAAAATCATTATATCAAGAAATAAAGGGACAACACATCTATAGGTCTAAAGTACTGAAGGAGTATTCTATGTGCCATATTTTTGAAGTTACAAGCTAGGTCACTATTGTACTTACTTATCACAAATCACATGATTCAAACAAAAGCCAACATGTAGGGGATAACTACATAAGTTTGAGGCCCTCTTTAAAGTATTAGATATATAGGAAATGTTAATTAATATATGTTACTTTAGGATAGATTGACACCATTTACACATTAACCCATTTTTCCTATGGATAATATGAAGATGAATTAGGGTTTTACTATTTGACAAGGAGTGATATTCCATGACCCAAATTTGAATGCACCATAGATAAGGTGACACATAAAATAAAATAATATAGGTGGTCACATTTAGTTTTAATAGGTATTCCATACTTAACATCTGCATCCAATTTAGATGATATCATTGATACAATCATTCTAGGATGATGCAAGTGTTTGAAACTATAGAGGCATAATTTATATAATCAAGTGATTATTTTAGAATCTATATCCATTCTACTTTCTACCTATTTTATATCCAAATATGTATTATAATTATAACCAAGTATCTTGTTTTATTTATCATTGTAATATCTAACATAGTTGTACTTTCTATCTTTAACATCTCAATATAATAAATTTATTATATATTTTATTTAAGTTTCATAAATAATTATCCTCCTTTAGAGATAGTTTTTTATCCTTTTTCCATAGGTTATCTTGACCCCTTTAACCCTAGATCTCCCACATCTAGATTTTAGGGTTGAAAATTTGGTGAAATTGATCATTGAACATCTTTTTTCTTAAGTATACCATATAAGATGTTTCTTACATGTATTGTCTTAATATTTGTATTCTTTGTCTCCCTTATCATGGATGATATTTATCACTTTGATGACTATGATTATGAAAATATCCAACTTTATATCAAATAAGGGGTAAAAATTGATGACTCTTGTATTTTTACAAATGCTAAATCATCCAATCTCAAATATTTGAATGGTGATATCTACCATCCCTATATTCAGGTCCATACTCCCACCATTTCAAGAGATGAGTTGATCCATCTTAAGGTAGATACAAATCATTTACTATTACTTCCTACGCCACCATCAAATGATTTTAGCCTCAAAAATTTTTAAAAATATGGATATAAAGGACAAGGGTTGGGAAAACATGAGCAAGGTATAACCCACCCTATATCTCTAAAATATAATAAATATTTACAAGGCTTAGGATTTTAAAAAAAAATCTATGTGGCACTAACAAGGAAAAACATCTAATCATGCCCTTACTACACATTCTACCACAAAATTGAGTACATATGTCTAACATGATCCTTCATATGATTGTCAAAATTTATGTCAAATACATAAATAAATTATGACTTATATAAAAATATATTATAAGGGGGATATTAATTTAAATTAATTAATTAAAACACCCATAAATAAAACATTTACAAATAATGTCCCCCTTAACAAGGGTGATGATTCTATTTTCCATTCATTTGACATTGAAAATTTTCAAAAGGTTAACCAAGACATCATGGCATATTTATCAAGTAGATTTAATGTACCAATAAGAGGGAAACATTTCAAACCTAAAGTGTCAAAGGCTCCTAATGTTCCAAATCTTGAAACTAAAGTCTTGAAACCAAAGGATCTTTATCTCCCAAAATATTCATTCATGCAAAAGGTTTATACCATACCAAAAGAGGTACATTTACAAAATACCCCTAAAATACCAATTATTATATCTCTACCAAAGGTGAATGAACCAATCTCTTCAACTTATATACCAAGAGTGCCACCATTCAAAGATCCAATTCCATTACCAAAGTATCCTAAATTCAATGATTCATAACTTGCACTTGTTATCCATGAGGATGAGATACTCATATGCCTTGATTTAAGAGGGGTTGTGAATTAGAATAAATGATAACACCTTTGACAATAACCACCACTCCCATGGAGTATCTTATTTCTATGATGAATACTATTTAGGATCTTCAAAAACAAGTTTTTATACTTCAAATGCAAATGGATTTACATAATAGTAATGAAAATATTACCTTATTCAACAATCAACCTCTTACATAATGTATCATTAAATATCCTTATCCATAAGATTTTGAACTACTATATTTACCTCTCTTTTTGAGTCATAAGGACCCATTCTACCACTTGATTAACTATGCACATTATTTTGGTCAATAAGCAAATGATGACAACCTCTTACTATAAGTATTCCATATGAGCATTTTTAAAGAGGCTCATAATTGGTTGTATAACCCACAAAAAGGTTCATTAACCACTTTTACACAATTATAAGATGTATTTTTCATGGCTTTCAATATCCATAAGGTGTCAAAACTTACATTATAACATTTGAACAATTTCAAACAATGTGATGATGAATCCCTTCAATATTATACTATTCTATTTAAAAGTACACCATATGAGCTAGCATTTAGAACTTCGTATTTTTAGTTAAAATTTATTTTTAATAGAGGTATTATTTCTTCATTTAAATAAATAATATTACATAAACAATATGAGTCAATTACACATTTATATGTGGATGTGCATAGATATGTTTCATTCATCCATACTCATCCAAAGGAGCTTAACATATCCCATTCTAAGTAAAAAAGTTTTATTACTCACATAAAGTATGGAGATGATTTATCAAATGAAAATTATGAACAAAAAAGTGGATTTCTTAAGCTTTACATTGGTTATTTACAAGGGTTACTCATTATGGGACAATTTTAGGTCTTCATACTATGTAAAAGCCCCAAGATGAATAACACAAAAAGCATCCACACCAAAAATATTTTTTAATCACATTATTCATGGATGGTTATTATTTTTTGCATAACCATATTGATCCTACACAAACAAAAACTACTTTAATATAAAATGTTTAAAATAGATTGGCTTTGATCTAAATGACTTACAAAACAAAGGAGGTTGGAAAAAATCCTTGTGAAACATAAACCTACCAATTTATTATGGTCTTAAAGTGATTCAAATATGGGTTTGGTTTATGCCACAAAAATTTCCACATGCATTTATATTGTGCACTCTTTGGTTATATCAAATGGAAGCAAAAATTGACAAAAATAAGCAAGGTATTTCATTTTCTCATGAAGGCAAACTAATCCATATTACAAATGATAGAATTGGCTCTTCTAATACACATGTAAATAGAGGAACATGCCATGTACCATTTCCACTTATCCAAACATGATTCAAAAAATTTAAAATATATTAATTAAGGTTATAAAATTTCATAAATTCCAAAATACCAAAAAAATCATAAAAAATTATAAAATCAAATCATTTTCAAATTCCAAACACTTTAAATAACTATCACCACCCACTAGGTTGGATTTTTATAGGCTGTATTAAGCTAGTCTATTATAATAGTTGGTTCACTTTTTTTTAAAACTTAAGTGATTAAATCAATCAATATTTCCAAGTTTATAGGTTGGACTTGATTGCATTATCTAACCTCACCAGTTTTATAGTGTGAGTTGGCTTGGTTCACTCACACTCACTAGGTTATAAGTATGATTGGTTTCTACATTTGATCTAATCTCAAATACTAGGTGTAAACTCATATTTTCTCAAAATTTGGGGTTATTTTTGCTCTTATATATCTCTATATATATTTAAATATGTTCACTTTCTAGATTTATATGTATTAATCTTAATTTCAATGATTCATAATGATATATGTTTCAAATCAAATTGCCAAAAGGCAATATAGTTGTACTGATACATAGGTGTACTCTTAACCTTGCTCTCTTTCAATTTTAATTATTTCAATTCCTTTAAATTTTATATTATATACACATATTATATACTGTAACATATTATTGATTATAAGTTTATCACTAATAAAGTGCTTAAGTTGGACTCAAGCAAAGATAAGGTGTGTTATATACACCTAGGTACACATTTATTCTCCTTTATACTAGTAATTCAATTAATATATTAAAGTGGGGAGGAAATGTAAACACTATTTATGAATTATATAACATCTTAGTATTGTAGACTTGGAAAATACATATCATGGATATACATTCAACTTCTATACCTTTTCCACTACTAAAAGGCTTGTATACACCATCTCTTTATGCCTTATTGCTTATCTCTTAGTCTAAACAATGTTATTTTGATGTCTTAGACCTTATATATTTCCTAGAATGTTATAAACCTACTTATTTTTCATCTCTACAAGTTTTAGACCTAAACCTATTTTCCAACTCCTAGAAAACTTGTGTCCCAGTCAGACACCTATATTGATGTAAGTGTCATATTTCAACACAAGTTTTTAGTGCCCTAAAGTCATCTAATTTTAAAATGAAACATATTATTATGGTTGGACAAAGTTATTCAATGCAAAATATTCTCCAAAGGGATTATTATAAATGCAATATCAATCCTCATTCATTCCTCACCTAGAAAAGGACCTAGAGAGACCAAAGTAACTTACCAAAATCAATCTATCAAGAGCTCAAGTGAGAAAATATCCCCTATTTTATCCTATTTATATATTATTCATAGAGATAACACATTTGTATGTCTAAATTATTTAAATATAATTATGTGAACCACATTTTCCAAGTTATAAGATAGGTTACTATTGTACTTATTTATCACACATCCTATGATTCAGACACAAGACAACATGTAGGGGAGAACTACATAAGTTTGAGGCCCTATTTAGAGTGTTGGATATTTAGGAAAAAATCATTGATATATGGGTATTTTGGGCATCTCCACACCATGTTCACACTAACCCATTCTTCTAACAACCAATATGAATATGGAGAACTAGTGTTTTTCTATTTGATAAGGAGCGATAGTCCATGAAATAGATCTGAATATATTAGAGTGAAGGTACAATAGAACCCAAAAGAATATAGATGGTCACATCTAATTTTAATAGGCATTATATAATATAAACCTACGTCCAAGTCAGACCATAGCATAGACAGAAACATCCCGAGTTGATGCAAGTGTTTGTGGCTATAGAGGCATAATTTATATAATCAAACAACTATTCTAGAATCAATATCTAGTCTACTTTCTACCTATTATAGATCCAAATATATATTATAATCACAACTAGCTAGGTATATTTTTAAATTTATCATTGTAATATCTATCATAGTCATACTTTATATTTTTATCATCTCAACATAATAAATTTAGTATATGTACAATTTGAGTTGACCTACTTTAGAGATAATTTACCATATTTGTGCCCTAGGATATCTCTAACCCTTTAACCCTAGATACCCCACATATACATTTTAGGGTTAAACACAACCCATTATTAAAGTTAAGTTTGTTTCACCTTGAATTGTGCATTATAGATTTTTATATGTTTCATAGGAATTTGATGATACTAAAAAAGTACTCAATCTTTAGAACATGGTAGTAATTATTCACTTTGATAGTTTTAAGAGTTATCTAATTTATGAAAAAAAACCATATGCCATCCTTATTTAGTATAAGCATAATGGGGTTTCTAAAATGTGATGAACTGGGAATTATATGTCCTTTTATTCTTGAATTCACGAATCTTTTAATTTAACTCATCCTCAAAAAATGATCTGTGATATAAAGAGACATTAGATAGGAGAAGCCCGAGATAAAAATAAATAATGTGCTTCAAAACATAGTATTTAGGCACTTCCTTTAGTGGTTGAAACAAATCCTTGTGTTCTTCCAACTTACAGTCCAAATCTAAGGTCTTTGTTTCTACTAAAGGAATTGTGATATGAATTGGTGTTAAAAGGATGTTCTTACATTATAATCCCACCATCAAAAGAAAAAACATTTTAATATAAGTGATGAGATTTTTTCATTATTTTATGCTAATGAATGATAAATTAAGAACTAATTTTGGTATATGATATCTATTATCACCAACATCTATGAAAAAATTTCTTTGATTTTCTTCATAGAATGCATGCCAATGGTAAAGATATGGTTTCCAAAGTAAAACATCACATAACTCTAATGTAAATTTATTATAAAGGACATATTAAAAAGGGTTTATATTGTATATCAAATGACAAAATGAGTGACATATTTCTTAGATCTTTCATTGAACCATAAAATGGAGCATGGTTATGAGTGAGGCATCAGTGGCAAGTTTAATATGTGAATTGATTCAAGAGAAACTAGGTTATTTTGACTTATGTTGATAGTGATAGAGTTTTAGATATTAAAATTTGATATGAATTAATTTAAAATAATAATCTTGACATACATTTACTACACATGGTTTTCTAACACAAATATGGTCCCATCCCACCATTCTCTTACACCTATATGTTATCTTATGAATTTAATATTTCTATTCTACTACTAGAAACTTATATGAACCTTAGTGTTAGTTCAAAATCAATTATTATATTATGCAGACATTCCCAAATTCTTATTTTAATATTTACACACATAATTTAGTAACATCAAACTAGGTCAATAGCACTATTCGATACTAACCTAAGCCTAATGATACCAATGTTCTTCTAGCAATAAATACTTTTTGAAAACAAATCTTTCCTTATGGTTGGATATTTTACTTAGTGTGTTAGTGTCATGCAAAATTTCCTAATTTATACTCAAATATATAAAAATCAAGGCCTCACTTGATAGAGGACTTATCACCAATTTCGTATATAAATTATTTTACACTGAGCAAATCTAACCTATTCTTCCTAAATTTTAGATCAGTCACTAAGAGCAATCACAATCCAAGTCTGAAGACACCAAATCCAAATCAAATTAAGCATTATCAATTTTCAAATCCAAATAATTATTTGTACTGATATAAAAAAAACATCATATTTAAACAATCATTCTGAGTGTTTTACCCTAATTTAGATTAATAAAACACTAATAAAATATAAATTATTAAAATAATACATTTATTTTTATTTAAACAATACATACAAATGTACGCACTAAATATAGTAAATGAATATAATACAAGAGGTAAGAAAACTCTTATATTTTTAGCACAAGGATTTAAAATTTGATTCTTTGAATTCTATGTCTCAAGACTATATCGTGACTATGTACATGATCTACCTTTGCCTATTTTCTTTTGGTAGATTCTAAAAAATTTAGTTAGTATCAACAATATACTAACCATAGTGGTTAGAATTGACCCTACATGTACTATATGACTATTTTATTCTAAATAAATGTGAATGTATACGTGATTCTTATTTATAAATTTATATATTTCCAAAATTGATTAAGAACCCATGTACATTCAAACCCTAGTTCCACATAAATAATCTAATATCAAATGGGGGGTGTTAGGTGAAAGGTTGAGTTGGAATAACCTTGGTCAATCCTCATTGATAGACCAAGTAATGATTTATATGTCCAATACTATAAGGAGGGCTTAAAATCAAATTTATTTATCCCATTGTAGATACTAAAATATGGTCTTTGGTACTTGAAAATGTCAAGTTTGACACATAATTACTGTGCACAACTTGAATACCCAAACAAGGTATTAATTTTCTATCCTTTCAAACTTGCATGTTATCTTATGAGCCAACCATTTTTTTATAATATTAAAAACCTAAAATAACATCACTATGTATTTAAACCTACTAAATATCCCACTTAGACATATCTAAACTCTTAGTTTAATTTATGTGTACACATGTTAGTCCCACTGATTACAATCATTATCATGAGTTGATAATGGTGTGTGCTATTCAGAATTAACCTGCTCTTGGTGATAAATATTTTATAAAATAAAACCCATCCTTAAGGTTGGCCCATAATCCTATCATGTTGGTGGTGTAAGGAATTGTTAAATTGGATCAATATATAAACAAATCAAGGTCTCATTTAAAATGGAATTGGCACTTATATTTATACTTATATACGTTATTGCACACTAATAAAATATACCCTACTCTTTCAAAATTTCATGCTTATCACAAGGATTAAGCATAAGACATGTTTGAATAACTCAAAATCCATGTCATAAAAACTATTTATAAGTACATCATTAGCTACACACACATAATGAAGGATCACAATTACACAAACACACTAAGTTAGAACTATATGTGGCTTGGTTTTTATCCTTGGAGTATTGGATAAATATGTTGTGTTAATTCATTAGGATGGATTATTTGGGGTTATATTATCCCATTAGAGTTTTTACATTTTTTTATGTTTATAACCCTCATAAAGTAAATATAGGGTTTTAAGGAAAAAGAAGTTGATCTATAGATATATGTGCATCATCATAGTTTTAAATCACAAACACAAAACAATCAAAGACAAGAAAAATTGATCATATATTCACTATGTAATATTTATATGCAGCTTTGTATCAACTTGATGGTCAATATAAACTAATGATACTAACCCTATCCTTTGGAACTAACCTAGTGCATAAAATGAATTAATTTCAAAATAGAATAAATCACATGTCTACTTATCATTGATTTTTAATTCGATAATATAGTCATAGTTATATAGTCAACCAAAAATCTAAGTATCATGATATCTTATGTACTTTATATATTTAACATATGCCCTTGTCAAATTAGAATAATTAATCTCAGTCTTTTACATTCAAATATATGCTTGAATGTCATATCTATTGATCTAAATTAAATTTCAAAGTTATATCTTAATTAGATTAATTTCACCATTAATCCAAATTAAGGTCAAACATATTGGTGAACTCATACACATATAAAACTATGTTAAACACCAAGTTTTCATTTAGGGTTTCATATTTTTGTCTAAGATTTTAGACTTGACTCTTAATTTTTCTCCATACAAAAGATAATTCATATTTTTTTATTTGGCCCTAGTCTTATGCATTATTGCATGATCCCATCCTATGCCATCCAAGAAGGATTTTTACCTTGTACCTTTAAAATTAGGTGTTAGATTAAGTGGGAACCACATAGAAAATACTCATAATCATATAATTTTAGCTAAAATTGGGTACAATGAATGCTTTTTCTTCTTTTGACAATGCAATTATTCATGAATATATACAAATAGATGATTATGTTGATATGCCTCCATTCAAACATGATGATCAAGATAATAAAAATGATAATAATGATAAGTATAATGTTGAGAGATTAGATAAAATTTATCCCAATGAACTTAATAGGGTAGATCTTTACCATGTTAAAGTCTTATCCAAAAAAATTAAAAGATTATATCAATATCCTCAAGACCTAGGTAACATTATCTAATTAGTCCTCACATCTAAGGCCACACACCAAGACAATCTTGCTACATCTCAATCACCTCAATAATAGTTCTTTTCCATTTTTAGTTGATATTTTTGAGATATTAATTCTACATTAGGTATTTGGACCACTAATATTGTTAATATTCCCATGCCTACACCTTTAGTTATTAATGTGACATCCACCCAAAATTTATGGGAAACATGAAGCCTTCAATAGGTTCCAATTCCAATTTCAATGCAATAAACCTTCACTCCTCCCATGATGGGTATCCACATTCCATTAACAGACTCACCTAATTTACATTCCCTTGAGTAAGCTATTTTAAATCTATATACCAAGGTGTTTTAATTAGAGTAAGGTTCATAGAGACCTAGCCATTCATGGATTCACCTGTATTGATCCATAACCTAATATCCCTTGATATAGTAACTTATCATTTACTAAAAAGCTTCATATCTCCCAAACTCACATTATATAAAGGAAAAGGTTATCCTAGGTAACACATTAGATAATTTCATGAAAAATTATAAGAATATGCATATAATAAAAAAATATTAACAAAGTTATTTATAGAAAGTGACAAAGACAACACATTGAGATGGTTTTATGATCTCCCCATTTAATATATAATAACATTAAAGCCATTGGTTGACCAATTCATAACACACTTTTCAATCAACATTGATGAGAAATTATCTTATGCACAAATTGATAAGCTGAACCATGGATATAATGAACCAATAAATGACTATGTGGTTTAATACAAGACTTTGCTAGCTAATATGACTAGTATTATAACTAAATATGAATTAAAAGATATATTGATACAAATTTTTCTAGCATCACTCCATTAATTAACAATATTAAATAGATTTAAATCATTTGATAAGTTATGCCATATAGTGAGGGATAGAGAAGTCAATTTAATTACTTTGAAAAAACTTAAGTATACATCAAATCCTATGACTAATTAAACAAAGAAGTTTCAAAGAAACCCAAATTATTAGGTCAAACTAAGTGATACTGGGAACTAAAAAAAGGATACAGTCAATGCAATGTCATAATGTAAAAATTTTTATAATTGATAGCCCCACCAAAGAGGTATTTTTAATGATTACTATCTCCTCCTTATGTGCTTATAAATAAGTCTATTGAGTGTAACCTCATAACACTCATATCTCCACAATAACCTAATCCAAGCAATCCTAGACAAATGAACTATGGTGACAATGCATATTATGAATATCATTAGACTGTGAAACATTTAAAGAATAATTGGTTCAACGTAAGACATAAAATAAAGAATCTCATAGATGACAACATTATATATTTGAGACATCTAAGGAAGAAATCTACTGGAGACAAATATCTAGGGTGTTATGGTTAAAAGAAGGAGATAAAAATAAAAAGTTTTTCCATCTCTCCACTCTGAAACACAGAGCTAAAAATCATATACAATACTTGAAAAAATGAGATCAGAAGATGTCAGAGGAAAAGGAAATAAAGGAGGAAATGCTTTCCTTTTTCTCCTCCCTGATGAAGGCTGATATAAATATCAATTTGGATAGTCAGGTTGATATCCTACATGTGGTTCCTCCTTTGGTCTCGAAGGAGCATAATAAAATGTTATGTTCAATACCTAAGGAGGAGGAAATTTTCAAAGCAGTTAGTTCTTTAAGAGGAGATAAAGCACCTGGACCAGATGGATTTCCCATGTTCTTTTTTCAAAATCTATGGAAACTTGTTGGCAAAGATGTAAGTAATGTGGTGAAAAAATTCTTTGGAGCCAAAGAAATGCTTAAGGAAGTTAATGCCACTTTTCTGTGTCTAATTCCAAAAAAGATCAGAGCTGACTCTCCTGATCAGTTTAGACCAATTAGTCTGTGCAACTCCTTCTATAAGATTATATCCAAAGTTTTTACATCCAGACTAATTCAAGTGATCCCTTCGATTATTTATAATCAGAAAAATGGATTCATCCCAGGAAGACAAATCCTCAATTTTATAATTACTGCTCATGAGAATATTCATTCGTTGTTCAGCTCTAACAATGAGGGGTTCATAATGAAAGTTGATATTGCTAAAGCATATGACAGGGTGGACTGGTTATTCCTTTCAAATAGTCTTATTACCTTTGGCTTTGAACAAAGAGTGGTTGATATTATTAAGCAGTTGATATCTACTACTTTAATTGTAGTGCTGGTAAATGGGAGTTCATCTCGCTTCTTTAAACCGTCAAGGGGATTGAGACAAGGGGATCCTATATCCCCTATTCTGTTTATTATTATGGCTGATAGTATGGGACGATATATAGGGGACTTAGTCTGTAAAGGTTTATTTAAGGGTCTAAAACCCTCTTCTCATCCTTTAATATGCTCCCATGGTCAATTTGTTGATGATACTATTTTCATGGGGCAATCTAAAGTCACAAAAGCAAGAACATTGAAGAAACCTATAAATTTATATTCAGCTACCTCAGGACAATTGATTAACTGGAACAAAAGTGCAGTGTTCTTCACTAACACCCCATGTCATAGACAGAACAAAATAGCTAAAATCCTTGAATGCTCCATAGGATCTTTCCCCTCCTCTTACTTGGGTCTCCCTCTTGGGATGAAAGTTCCTGAAGCTTTTTGGGAAGGACTTATTAGCAAATTTAGCAAGAAACTAGCAGGATGGAAAGGTAATTTTCTAAGTCAGGTAGGAAAGCTTACCCTCCTCAAAGCAAGTCTTCAAAGCATACCCACTTATGCTTTGAGTCTTTTCAGAATTCCCACCAAATTTGCAGAAGCTATTGAAAAAATATAGAGAAATTTTCTTTGGACTGGTACTGAGGAGAAAAGGAGAATGCCTTTAATTGCATGGGATAACATTTGTAAACTTGTCAGGGAAGGAGGACTAGGAATAAGAAAAATTAGAAGTATGAACACAGCTCTCTTAGCCAAGTAGGGATGGAGGGTTTATCAGGAAAATAAAGAATGGAGCAATATATGGAAGCATAAGTATTTATTCAAGGCAAAGTCCCTCTCTGATTTATTTCCTTACCCTAACGTCTCCCATCCATCTGCCATATGGGGGGTAGTTTAGGGTACTAAAGAAGTTTTAGAAGAAGGAAGCTCTTGGAAAGTTGGCAACGGAAAAAAGGTGAAATTCTGGGAGGATGTTTGGTTAAAAGGAAAACCTTTGATAGATGAAATCCAAGATAAAGAAGCAATAGACTGATGTAAGTAAAGTTTGGGAATAATGGTTAACCAATACTAGCAGAACAACTCCTGGGTGAACCTTACTGATCTTGATCAAGATTTCAAGAATATACAACTATCCCTAAATGTTATATCTCTCTACCCAAATCTTGAAGATAAGATTGTGTGGCATAGTGAGCCTTGTGGACAATTTAAAGTTTCTTCCATTTTCAATTCAAAGGGAAATGGCAAAAAACCTTTGTGGACGAAGGCCTGGATAAAGGGGCTCATCCCTAAAATCAAAATCTTCTTTTGGACCCTCCTCCAAAATAAAATCTTGACTCTGGACAATTTACAGAAAAGAGGAATATATATTGTGAATAGGTGTATTCTTTGTAAGAAGGGCTTTGAAGATAGAGACCACTTGTTTGTGAACTGATCTTTCACGCAGTAAGTTTGGAAAGAAATCCTCAATATGTGGGGTATTGCATGGATTCACCACAAAAATTTGGAACTATCTCTTAAAAGTTGGTATTGTCCCTCAAAGAATCCTGAAGTTATATTTTTATGGAAACTAACTCTCCCCCATATTTGGTGGGGAATATGGAAGGAAAGAAATAACTGAATTTTTAGAAGTAAATAACTTCCCAAATGGGTGGTGGGGTAGAACATCATTAGAGCTATTAAGGATAATTTTTCATTGCAAAGGAATCCAAACCCAACCTTTCAAGTGGATAATCCCTTAAGAACGGAAAATTCTAATGGTAAACTTGAAAATCCTAGACTAGGTGTTACTTGGAATGTCCCCCCTCAAGGATGGATTAAAGGAAACTTTGACAGAGCTGCTAAAGGGAATCTAGGGAATGCAGGATGCAGAGGAGTCTTGAGAAACCATATGGGAAATGTAATTGATGCTGTTGCAATCCCCATTGGAAAGTCGAATTGCCATATATCTGAAGCTTCTGCTGCCCTTCAAACCATCAAACTAGCTGTGGATTTAGGGTATTCTAATTTATGGCTGGAAGGGGACTCCTTGAATATCATAAATATTCTAAACAATAAAAAATTCTATGTCATGGACTATAGAGGCTATGGTGATGGAGATGAAAACTTTAATCAAAAAATTTGAAAAAGTAACAATTACCCACACCTACCGTGAAGCTAATGGAGTGGCAGATTAGATATCAAATTATGCAGTCTGAACATGACACAAAGTGAGGTGGCAGGAAACATTAAAAAATAATGTGGATCTTAATGCGCTCATTCATCATGACACAATTCATGCAAAGGAGGGAAAGATTAGATTGTAATAGAAATCTAATGAGTTGGAGGAGTGGCTTCACGGAGAAAGGTTTACAATCATTAAAAAGGAATGCCCTCGAGAATGAGAAGCGGATCCTAAACGTGCCTAAAAAAGGTGAGTTTTGAACCAAATAGATAGCAGGTGGGATCATTGTATAGTTTACAGTGATTGGGAATCAAAGGAAATCTGCATGGCTCACATAAGGCAAGGAGAACCAAGGAAACATGAACCCAAGAATTGTGAAGAGTGGAGAGTGAAACAAGATGTCTAGAAAATCCTGCAGAGAGGGAAGATTGTGAACTACATGGAAAGGCTCCATGTTTCAAAACCTCATATTACAACAGCTTTTTTCAAAAATTGGATTGATGATAGGGTCACTCTACATGGCATCACAATGAATCTAACAGAGGAATTTATAGCGGAGGTTACGGGGCTACCTATGGAAGGAATAAAATTCTCCAAGCAAACTACCATTTCAAATGAGGCCTTTTACGAATTCCCTAAGACAGACGTTGAAGAGCAGAAGCTAGAAAAGAATGGGGATTTCTTTGAACTGGAACAGATTAAGGGAATTTGGAGGGATGTCTAATGTTGTATTCGGGAGTACTTCATACTCAATGGAAGAAGCAAGAGAGTCCACAAATTCCACTTTGTTTTCCTAAATCATTTCAGACACAAAGTAAGAATTTCCTTTCCCTTTTATCTGCATTTCTCTTTGGTCCAAAGTTTATTCACTCACAGGAAGAAGGAAATGCATCCTATTCTGCATGAAGGATTAATTTTCATAATTAAAGGCTATTGCAAGAACAAGGCCATGGTTATGAACCCTTATCTGGGGAAAAATAAGGACTCATAGAGTAATAAGAGTGAAATTGTTAAAGGGAAAGATAAAATCAAGCCCCCTAGTGTCAATATTTAGAATGTTGATGAGGATACAGAGTGGGAGAGAACTGATAAGTCTAGGGAGGAAATCTTGGAGGAAGAGGGAGGAACAGAAAGCAGGAATTCAAGTTCCAATGAGGAAGAAGAAGTTCAAGAGAAGAATGAGAAAGGAGTTAACATAGAGGAGAAGTCTAAAAATAGTGAACATGAATCTGAGGAAAACCAGCAAGTGTTTGAGGATGATAAAGTCCTAGATGACCCTGTTGAGGACCTTGTTTCGATAAATGAGAGGGAAAACATAGTTCAGGCTGAAAACCAAGAAATGGACTTGGGAGTTTAAGCTGAAACTAAGGAGCAGAATCAAGGGGAAGAGAGGACCACATTGAAGAAGGCAGAAATAGTCCTAATAAGAACACAAAAGAATGGAGTGATAAAAGGTAGAACGATGGAAGGCACACACCTATGAGATGGGTTAATTGCAAAGCATAGGCTATCCTCCAACTCGATTCATGGATGTTTAAGGAGATAATGGATCTCAAAAGGAGAATGGAAATAATGGAAGACAACCAGAAGGCAGCTTGGAACAAAATCAATAACATGGAAAAATAGATGAGAGACATCCCCATCAAGCTTAAAGACTATGAGAACAACCTAAGGGAACTCATCAAGGAGAGCAGAATGAAAATGGAGGAAGTAACATATAACATATGTGCTACAGCTATTAATATTGGAAAAAGAGCTAATGAGGAGATCAAATCCTTGGAGGGGCCTAGCAAGAGAACGAGACAAAGCTCAAGAAAGAAAGCTATGCAAGAGGGAGCCATGTCAGTGGCTACTGCCATTCAGGATACTACTGTGAAAGGTAAGGAAGTAGTGGAAATGATTTTGGAACTGGAAGAATAGCCTGGTTCTTCTAGTTGGTTGTGTTAACTAGTCATGTTTCCTGGTTTTTTGTTATCTTTTGACTATGGTGTAGCCAGGTCTATGTAAAACCTGGGTCTTGACTTGTGGTCTTTTTGGTGGTTTCAGGTCCATATAAAACCTATTTTTGTTACTTATTTGTAGTAGGTTTTAGGTTTTGCCTATGGTCATAAATGCTTCATCTTTCTATCTTTGTTTAGGGTTTTGGGGTCACTTCAAAACCGGTTTTTACCTTAATCTAAAATATTATATATTTGGGCACTCCTATAGAGGACTTTTGACTGCACTACAAATGAAATAAAAAATTCAATATCTTTAGTTATATTTTTCTTGAACATGAGTAAATAAAAACCAAGGAAAAATTATGCATACTATGTATCTTCCTATGATGAAATATGATCATTTACTTAATAATATCATTGGTACACTTAGAGATACTCCACCTTAGTGACCCATGATTAGATTCAATAATAGTGAGATAATTGATGATAATTCAAATTTTCATGCATTATTCATATGAGTCTATATTGAAACAACATGTATATAATTTTATGATTGATAATGGCTTAGGTGATAAAATATGCATGATGTAACCTCTCCAATATGTTGGTTACACATGAAAATATTTATAAGATATAATGAATGTAGTTAAAGGATTTTATGGACAAATATAGTACCTTGGGATGTATAGTATCACCTCTTCAGGTGGGATCAAATATATTAGTCATTGTAGTTACTAAAATATTATTTATATAGTACCTCAATCTTGTACACTTGGAAAATACCTATAATGGCTATACCTTTTAGTTCTAGACCTTATCACTATGAAAAGATCACATTCACTATATCTTAGTGATAAATTAATTGTATCTTAGTCTAACCATTATTAGTATGATGACCTAGGCCTTCTATATTGTGAAAAAATAACTAATTTAATCATTTTTTTCACTACCAATTTCCAAATTATACCTATTTTCTAGCTCTTAGGATATACTTGTGTCCTAGGAGGACAAATGCATCGAACCAACTATCCATTTTCATACAAAATGTGTAGTGCCTAAAAGTCATCCAATTTACAAAAGAAACATATAGAAAATGTTGTTGTAAGTGATTTAATATCAAATATTTAAAAAATGGATTGGTATATATACAATATCAACCCTCATTCATCCCTCACCTAGTAATCACATATAACTCACAAGTCAATATACCAAGAAACACTCAATCAAGCATTCAAGTAAAAAAATGATATATTTGTCATTATTTCCATATCAATCATAGAAGCAGTCTTTATAAGGTATAAAACATTCAAAGAGCATCCCATGATCCATATTTTCTAGGTTACAAGCTAGGTATTTTCATGTATTTACTTATTACACATTTCACCCTTGTGCAAACACTAGCTTACACATAGGGGATAATTAAATTAGTGTGAGGCCCTATTTAGAGTAGTGGATATGTAGGTAATTACCGTTTATATATGGGAATTTAGGGTCATCTTGACACCATGATCCCACTAGCCCATTTTTCCCATGGTCACTCCAAGGGTAAAGAGATAGGGTTTGATTATCTAACAAATAATGATAGCCTACATGCATGATTTGAAGACATCAGAATAAAGGTGATAAAAACCCCATAATTCTCTAATTATTCACACACAAATCTAATAAATATTATATATAAGAAACCTATGATAGATTTAGACACCCACATCAACACAACTATCCATATTTGATGCAAGCATCTGAGGCCATAGAAAGGATATTCCTAAGATCTGATGACTGTTACATGATCATATTTTATTACACTTATATATTTTTATTTCTCATTCCTTCATGTGCACAATAAACTAGCTAAGTACCATTTGTTTCCAATTTATTTTAATATCTACCAATAACTATAATTTGCTATTTTTAACAATCTCAATTGTATAAATTTAGAATTTTATTTGTTTGAGTTTTATATTAATTGGCATAATAATTAGATTAGTTAATCATTTTATGTAAAAGTTAATATAATATTCTTAGCCCTAGATACCCACTATATTTAAATAAAGGGTTAAACATTTGTTTTAGATGGTATATGTATACATGTTTAATCTAAATTACCCAAGTTTTGTGATTATAAAACCCTAAAATATCAAAACATCACTAAGAAAAAAGTAATAGAAGAGTTACAAAATCAAAATCAAAATTTTAGTTCAAATATCACATCTTTATAAAATTAGATTACATACCGAATGCATAAAAAATATGGAGTGTTACTCATGTGTTTACATCTTCATCTAGAAATGTTATACCTAACAAGTTTTCATATCCAAATTAAAAGATAAAATAACATACATCTAAAAAAGTGATTAAAGTATTATACCAAAGGATACTAAGATTCCAAGTGAAATCCTAAGGGAAATTCTTCACAACAAAGTGATCAAATTACTTCCTCTAGAGCCTATAAGGAGAACTAAATACTATTATGCATACCATAGAACTCATGGGAATCATGAATATTTTTTTTGGAATTATAACAAAAAATAAAAAATATCAAAGATAGTGGTGATCCTATCATAAATACATACATTAATAAAAAACTCACACTATGAATACTCCTCCAAAATTGCAAGTAAAAAATGACCAATATGAGTACCAAAAGATAATTCATAGAAAAATTAGTTGAAAATGAAACAATTAGACCAAGAAAATAATAAAATTACACCTCTCCATAATTATACTCAAATTTAAAACAATATGATTTTGTAAAAAAATATATACAACACTTTTGTTATCAAGGTCAAAGATTAGGAAAGCATGCACAAGGCATCACTTTTCCTATCTCTATATCTGATCATAATGATGAAAAAGGCTTGTAACATGGTGGAAATACTGATGTAAATCATTTAGAGATACATTTTTGTCAATGCAAAAAATAAAGAACCTACAAATGGGAATAATCTAAAGAATAAAAAACAAATAAAAAAGGTAGAATTACAAAAAGAAGAATGGGTAATTCAAATATTTAAAATAATATTTCTAATAAAAGAGGTCAAAATAAAAAATATATTTGAAAAATATAATGTTCTGAATATGGATATAAAGGAGGAAACTACAAGCCTTTATTCAAATGAGGCCAAATTCATTGCTCATATATATGGTAAACAATATTATTGTGAACATTTCAACAAACTAACTTCTGAACTACTCAATAACCTACCACATAATCTATTCATACCTACAGGACTTGGTACCTATCAATTAAATCCATCAATGAAAAATGAGAAACCAAATACAGATAAATAAAACCAAATAGACCAAGTACAAACTTACCAAAATAACACGATACACTTTGTAATTATACTATGCACATATATGACACATCTAATTTAGGAAAGGTTATACATATTTTTCTCCTCACAAATTCTCATCCTCATATTGGGATCATTGGATATCTTCTAAATATTTAAATACACTAGAGTAACTAAAAATGCTTCTACTAATGCTACTCCAAAAAAACTAAGATCACTTAAAAATGGGTTCTAACAACTAATACATATTCTACTTCTACTCCATGGCCTCATAATCCTATGAGGGATACACATAATGTTACTAATTCTCTAGTTTTAGTTATGAAACATATATATGCTCCTCGGCAACATCACTAGTTTGATTAACTATATTCAAAGTTCTGATCACTTCTAGATGAACATCGCATATATGGTATAATTGGCTAGACTTTGTCTTCTTTAAATATTAAAAAAAATAGATATTACAAAAATACAAAATAATCAAATATTAAATAAAATTCAAAAATACCAATTTTTTTAGCATGTTTCTAGTTATACTACTTCTTATACTTTAGTTGTTTGATCCATGTTATTAGATAACATATCATTCTTTTCCATATATAAATATATATTTCACACATAATTTGAGTGTCATTTAGGAATACCTAGATACATAATATATACACATATAGATGTCAACCCTTCCCTCTACTCATATCATAAGTATGTTATGGGCTATACTTATTTGATTATGATACACTTAGGTTATATTATTCTATGATTAATTTACATTATCTTGTTTAAGCTTATATATTTATACATGCCTATATCCATGCTTATACCTTTTCACATTATATTTGATATGCTATGTACTTAAAATATTTGTAAACACATATTTATAGGAACTAGTATGCTATATTCATGTTGGTTGCCTATATTTCATGGTTTCATTTATGGAATTCCTTGAGTGTATTCTTTGATTTATATTATCTTGCCTATTTTGAGAATTTGAATATGTTCCTTTGATTATGTCCCCCATGCCTTTGTTTACCTATTTAGACATTTGAATATGTTATTATTTTTTGTATGGATATTTGAATATATTAGTCTATGCTTTGTGGAAACTTGACTAAGTCATGTCCATTTTATTGTGTGGTATTTGAACGTGCCCCTTGTATGAGGTCTCCTTGGACCATTTCTTATTTATTTAATTTTGATTTCTATTGTGTGTGTGATTGATTTCTTGCTAATCTTGTACTATTACTCTCTATATGTTGCCATGATCTATATCATGCATCTTATGACTTGATGTGATCACATACTACTTGCTTTCAATGCTAAATCTACCTAGACATGTTACTCATATATGTTTCATGACCCATACACAACTTATATAGTTATATTATCATTTTAAGGTAAGGTAACTATCCTACTATATTTCCCCACACTACAAAATGGGGGCATATCAGTGGGGGCATGTCATAGAGGCATGAATTCCATACTTGCATAGATTGATATTATAGTGGGGGCTTGTCAAAAAGGCATGACCTTAACACTTATTTAGTACTCAACATCTTTAGATTACAATGGAGGAATGTTATGGAAACATGTTATCCACATTTACACCAACTCTTAGATTCTCCAAATTAAATGGGGAAATGTTATAGAAACATGTCCTCCACACTTGCATGGATTTAAAATTCATAAAATTTCACAATTATATAATTTAGATACACATTTTTTATATCATTCTATACATTATAATTATCATTATACCAAAATTTTAGTTTGATACATATATAAGGTGTATATATCATGGAAGAAGCACCTAAAATTACAAAATCAAATAGTTTTCTAGAATACAAATACTATTATGGATTGTTATTATACTTAGGATGGACTATTATGCACCATTATCAAACCAATATATTGCAATATTTGGTTCGCCTTTGGAAGGTTGAGTTTATTAAATCAATCAATATCATCTAACTTATAAGTTATATTTAGTTAAATCATCAAGATTTAACAAAATCATAGATTGGTTTTGATTAAATCATGCACCTCACTAGATATATAGTGTGAGTTGATTAAATTACTCACACTAACCATATTATGCAAACATTTGGGTTGAATTATTGAGATAAAACAAGCTCAATGGCACATTGAAACTCACACTTAAACCAAGATTGGGAGCATGTTATTCTAAAAAATCTATATATAAATGCACTTGCACATTTAGAATTGTCCTAATCTCAGCTTCAATGCTTCATAATGAGGCATAATTTAAAATTGAATTTCCAAAAGGTAAGGTAGTTGCATTGACAAACATATTTACTCCTAAAATTTCTCTTCTTACTTTCAATGATTTAAAATTATTTAAATTTTATATTTCATACACAGTATATACTATACCATGCTCTTGTTTACAGGTCAATCACCAAAAAAACACTCAAGGTGGACTCACACAAAGGTAAGGTGTGTTATACACACCTAGGTACATATTTATTTTATTTAAACTAGTAATTTCATTACTAGATTGAAATGAGGTAAATGTAGATACTAAAATCTAATTTAGATATTACCTTAGTCTTGTATACTTGTAAAATACCTAACATGGCTATAACTTTTAGTTTTATAACTTTATGCTACTGAAAGGCTCATGTTCAATATTTCTTTGTGAATAAATTCTTATTTCTTAGTTCAATCATTATTTTTATGATGACTCAGGAATTATACACTATAAAAAATTCTAAACCTAATTATTATCCTTCACTACTAGTTTTGGTCTTTTCCCTATTTTCTATCTCTCTAGACACTTGTGCCCTAGGTAGACATGTGTCAATATAACTATCCATTTTATTAAAAAGTGTTTAGTGCCCAAAATTAATCTAATTTTTAAAAGAAACATATCCAAAAGGTCAACACAAGTGATTTAATGTGAGATATTTACAAAAATAATATATATATATATATATATATATATATATATATATATATATATATATATATATATATATATATATATATATATATATATATATATATATATATATAATATCAACCCTCATTCATTCCTCACTTAGAATTCACATGCAAATCATAAGTAAATATACCAAAAAATACTCAATCAAGCATTCAAGTGAGTAAATATACTCTATTTGTCCATATTTCCATATCAGTCATATGAGTAGTCTTTATAAATGTCTAAAGCATTTAAAGAGCATTGTAGGAGCTATATTTTCCATGTTATAAGCTAGGTCATTACATGTATTTGATTATCACACATTATACCCTAATGAACACATAAGCCAACACATAAGGAAAAATACATCAGTTTGATTCCCTCTTCAAATTAGTGGCTATTTAGGTAGTGCCCATTGATATAGGGATCTTTGAGATCAAATTGACACCATGATTCCACTAACCCATTTTTACCATAGTCACTTTAAGGGTGATTTTTTAGGGTTTGATCACTTGACTAAGAGTGATAACCTATGGCATTATATGAAGACATCAAAATAAAGGTGAAATAAAACTTAGAAGGATCCAGTTGGTCACACCTAGATCTAGTTAATATTCTATATAGGAAACTTATGGTAGAGTTAGACACATGATTCGATGTAACTATCTAGATTTGATGCAAGTGTATGAGGCCATATAAATGGTATTACTAGGATCTAAAAACTACTCCAAGATCATCTTATAGTCCAATTATAGAATGTTCCTACCCAAACTTACTTGCACACATTAAACTAGCTAAGTATCATTTATTTCTAGTTTATTATAAAATCTATCAATATGTATTCTTTAATATTTTTAGAAATCTTAATTGTATAAATTTATAATAATATATGTATAAGTTTTCTATTAATTGTCCCACTCATTATATTATTTCCATACCCTTGTGTAAAATATAATATAATCCTCTTAACCCTTGATACCCACTATATCTAAATATAAGGTTAAACAACCACACCATTCTTATTTTTATAAAGTAATGGGGACTTATACATGTTAGGATTCCCATGGTTGTAGATACTTCAAATAGTTCTCTATATAGTAAAATGATGCCTAAAGTACATATATTGCAACAAAGTGGTTATATATCAAGTTGAATGCTTTTAAGATCAATTTTAATTAGATATTATTTTAGTGGGATTTTTACCCATGTATATTTTAGTCATTTATGTAAATTACCTCTATGAGTAGTCATTTACCCAAATAATTTTTTTAACTCATGTATTTTGGTAATAATCATGAGGCAATAGGACCCATGCATTCCCTACTAAAAAAATATTATAGTGGCTATGTCCTAAAGTGGGTCCCCTTGCCTTATGATTATTACCAAATTACATGAGTTAAAAAAATCATATGGGTAAATCAATACTCATGGAGGTCTTTAGGTAAACAAATAAGATATACATAGGTAAAAATCTCACAAAAATTAATATTTAAGAGTGGTTATATTTTTAGTTGTATGGTATGAGTATCTGCTACAATTAGTGATATCTCCCCCCACCACCACCAACATGAATGGTTGATACACTATTTAGGACCATTATTCATAAAGGGTCGATATACATATTCAATAACATTATTTATAGTGGGCCAATATACATATTTAGGACCATTATTGATATAGGGTCGACACTCCTATTTAATATAATTATGAAGAGATAGTTGATATATTATAAAGAGATAGATGATACACCTATTCAATATTAACATATAGATTTAATTATGATTCAAATGCAGGTTTCAAAAGTGCTAGAAGAGATATGGTCTAGTAGTTTTGGTTGCTCTGATCTATGTTATCTTGGAATGTGATGAAAATGGTAGAAAGAGAGAAGGAAGGTGCATGGGGGAAGGAGGGTGAGAAGGGAGAGAACGTAGGTCATAACTACATGGCAGCATTGGGAGTGCAGTAGTTAGCCTAGGGAGTGTAGCAGTTGGCCCAGAGCCTGAGGAGTGTTGGAATGGTTTTCCCCCCACTATTTCTAGGTCCATGTGATGCTAAAGAACCAACTAGCATGAGACTTCCCAAGGTCAATGGATGCCTGGAAAGATGCAAGGAGAGGCCCAAATTGGTCATACCTATGGACATGATTACTGAGGATATCAAATATTATACAAATCATTCTTTGTATTGCAAGTCTTTGGGGCTCAGGACTTCATTCCAGTTCTTGGAAGCATGGGCTCAAAGGACATGGGCTCCGAAAGGAGAAATGGATATCATAATGTTAGCCAATAGTTATTTTATGGTCACTTTTACCTACTTAACTAACTGTAGCAGAGTCTTTGCTGGAGGTCCATACTTTCACAATCAAGTGGGGCTATTTATCAAGCTGTGTCATGATATTTTTATACCTTCAGAGGAATTGCCAAATCGTGTTCCATTGTGGGTGCAGCTACCTCACTTTCCAGTGGAATGTTGTCATGAAGATACCCTATAATTGCTTGCGTCCCTCCTGGGAAGGCCAATCGGTTCATCAATGTCAATCCTTGGGAAAAAGGTAATGACTTATGCCCACATTTGTGTTGAAATTGATCTTAGTAAGCCAATACCTGATGCTGTTGAAATGAGTGTGGGACCCTTTTCCTGGGTACAACAATTGGATTATGAAACTCTTCCCTTTCACTATCATCTTTGCCATGCTTATGGTCACTTGCAATGATGGTGTCCCAAATCTAAAACCTTTAAATCTCAACCTACTCAACCTACTCATAATTCACTTGGAATTGACAAAGGGAAGGGCTCGATTCCAGGTGAGGCGCTAGAAACTGATGGTTTTATCTCAGTTAAAGGGTGATATAGAAGTAGGGGTCAAAAATGGTCTTTGAAGGAAAGATAGGTAGATGACTCACTTAATAGATTTGAAATTCTTAATGACCTTAACCAACAGGAGGTGAACCCAGGGTTGATGATTTTGGATCAGTAGATTGAGGGCCCAACCTAGGAGAATAATGTTTCAATTGATTTAACTAAAACACAGGATGTTGGGGATGGGCACATGGATATGGACCAGCAGATGTTGATATCAGATGTTTTGACTTCCTCAACTCTTCCCTCTAAAGAAGATGGGAATTTATCTTTAACAGGGAAATCCAGAGAATTAGGAGTAGCAAGGAGTAGTAAATCTTCTCCTCACTTGGGACTTTTTCAAAAAGACCTTAAGAAGGGTGGGGGGGGGGGAGAAATTGGTCAAGCTTAGTAGGAAAAAAGACCTAGAAAAGATGAAACTAATGGGAGAGACTTTGGTGGAGTTGGGGTCAGTGAAGACTCTGGATGCTCACTTTTTAAATCCTTTGAAATGATTGTACTATCCTAGAATGTAAGGGGTTTGAATAGCAGCCCTAGAAAAAATGATGTTCACAACTTGATTAGAAGTCAAAGACCTGATGTCCTTTTTTTGTAGGAGACTAAGCTTTTAATAGATGCTATGTCTAGATTAGCACCTAAGTTGTGGAGACAAGGGGACTATCAATGCATTGGGGATACCAGATCTTCAGGAGGATTAGCTTGCCTTTGGAATCCCTACAAGATCAACCTCATAGGATGGTTATCCTCTAAGTTTTCCTTGACTATGATGGCTTCTAGCTTTGAGATGGGGGAAGTCATTCTTCTATCCAATGTCTATGCCCCTACTGACTGGTGGGGTAAAAAATACCTATGGGGCCACATTAGTTTTGTCTACAATTTGGCTCCCCTCCAACCTTGGATTATGGCTAGAGATTTTAACACTATTTTGGATTTGACTGAAAAATGTGGTGGTATGACAAAGCTTGACCCCTCTACTTTGATTATGTGAAATTACATTAAATTTTTGAATTTACTCAACATTCAGCCCAACAACAGACAGTTTACTTGGAATAATCAGAGGACTGGCCAACATTGCATTGCTGAGAGACTGGATCATTTTTTGGTTTTTGGCTATTTGGTTGGGGGTATGTGGTCTATAGGGTCTAAAATTTTAGACTAGAGAGGATCAGATCATTGGCCTATTAATATAAATAGTGTTTCAAAGTACCAGCCTCACTCTCCTTCCTTCAGATTCCAACTCATGTGGCTGCAAGATCAGTCATTGTTCAAATGTGTGGCCAACTGGTGGAGGTGGGGTAGGCTTGCCCATGGTATGACAATGTATATTTTTGATAAATCTCTACAGTTTGTGAAGTATAATCTTAAATAGTGGAATCATCAAAGCTTTGGGAATATTTTTCATGCTAAGGCTGATGTGTTGGCTAAGCTTGATGGTATCATGAGAACACTTAAGGAGGAAGGATTGACTGAAATCTTACTCCAAGATGAAGCTTAGGCTGTGAAAGACTTGGAGGAATGCGAGCTATGGGAGGAAGTGTTTTGGAAGTAGAATGGCTCCAAGAAGGTGACAAAAATACTTCTTTTTCTTTCAATCATCCAAAGCCAGGAGGCATGGCAACTCTATCTCAGTCCTGGTCAATGAAAGAGGTGAGCGGCTTAATTCCTTTCCTGCAATGTTAGAGGAGATGGTGCAATATTTCTCTACTCTTTTTAGGGAAGATATGAATGAGGAATTACCAAAAGAAGCACAAGTTCTCTACTACATTCTTCCCCTGGTGATACATGAAATGAATGAGAATTTAATGAGGGATATCACACGTGGGGAGCTTGAGGTGACTATTTCCCAGATGAAAAAGGGGAAAGCGGCTGGTCCTAATGGCTTCTTAGTTGAATTCTATCAATAATTCTAGGATATTATCAAATTTGATCTTTTAGCTATTGTTTAAGAATCTCAATAGAATAAAAAAATGCTTAAGGCTTCAAATGCGACTTATCTCGCCCTCATACCGAAATGCGAAGGAGTTGATAGGCTAAGTCAGTTTCGCCCTATATCTCTTTATAATGTTGTTTATAAAATCATATCTAAAATCATTGAAAAAAGGTAAAAAAATGGGCTCAGTGATGTGATTTTTGAAGAATAGAGTGGTTTTGTGGAAGATAGGCAAATTCTTGATGGTATTGTCATAGCGGTTGAGTCCATTCACTCCATGGCCAGCTCCAAGGATAAGGCAATGTTTATTAAGGTGGATATGGCCAAGGCTTTTGATAGGGTCAGATGGTCATTCCTGTGGAAGGTTCTCAAAGCTTTTGGTTTTGCAAATGAATGGACCCAATAGGTCATGAGCTACATTTCCTCAGTTTCCTTTTCGGTGCTTATCAATGGGGAACATGCGGAGTTATTTGGTGCCTCTAGGGGGCTGCGACAAGGAGATCCCTTGTCTCCATATCCCTTTCTTCTTCTTACTGAAGGCTTGGGGAGGATGATCAAAATGAACATAGAGGATGGGTATATTCAAGGCTGGTAATGGGGGGGTGAATTATTGGCATAGTCTCACTTGTAATTTGTTGATGACACTATTCTGATGGGCATGGCCACAATGAGTAAAGCCACCAATTTGTGCAGGATGTTGGATGTTTATCTAATGGCCTTGGGGCAAAAGGTCAATGAATATAAGTCATCCATCTTCTTCTTTAATACACCAGCTCCCATATAGTAGCAAATTTCTCAAACTATGCATTTCCAAATTGGGACTCTCTCCTTGATTTATCTGGGTATTCCTATTACAGCTGGCCGTATACGCAAAGAATCTTGGCAAAATATTTTGGATAAATTTTAGGTTAAGGTGAATCATTGGACTCATAGGTGGATTTATTTTGTGGGCCGTGTTTAATTAATTCAATCTATGGTGCAAGCTTTGCCCATTTATAGATGTATGCTTTAGGTTGCCCCGATGGGAATTGTTAAGGAATTTGACTCAGTTACTAGGCATTTTTTATGGGATAATACTTTGATGACCTCAAAATGGAGCTTAGTTATATGGGAGATGGTTTTTAGCCCCAAACAACATGGGGGGTGTGGCCTAAGGTAGATGGACTTAAATGGAGTTGCTTTGGTGGCTAAGCTTTATTGGCATTGGTGAAATGAACAAGACAAGACCTGGGCCAGAATTATCTCTCAAAAGTACTATTTAGGGGCCACTCATAGTGATATTCCTCATTATCCACTCATTGGGAAAGGCTCAATGATATGTAGGACTCTCAAGAAAGGGGCTACTCTTATTAAGGAAGGCTTATTCTGGATTTATAAGTGGGGATCCAAGGCTCTCTTTTGGATTAATTCTTGGGATGGTAACCCTCCCATTATTTCTTAGTTCCCTAATCCATCAAACCTTTGCTAGAGATTCCTTGATGCTAGTTGGTCTCAGGTGTGTGACTTTAAATCATACATTTCTTACAGATAACTGGAGGTGGCAAAATGGAAATACCTGAGGTTTGGTCAATTGTTGGAATGTAGGAGGAGCATGATGAGCTACTGAACCTCCTTTCTAGATGCCAATGTAGCTCCCTCTAGGAGGAAGATGAGCTTGCTTGGTCTCCCAATCCTAAAGGAAATTTCACAGTTGCTTCTGGATATTAAGCTTTATTATCTCAGAGATTGGGCAGGGGAGAAGTGCAATGGTGGAGACAGGTCTGGAATAAATTCTCATGGCCAAAATAAAACTTCTTTATTTGTTTATTGGCTTGGAATAGGTGCTTAACCTAGGACAATCTCCAGAAAAGAGGCTTCCAAGGCCCATCTATTTGTGTTATGTGTAGAGTGGCTGAGGAGGATTCTACTCACCTATTTTTTAGTTGTTCCTTTGCTTTACAACTCTAGCATTATTGGTGGGATGTATGGTAGCACCCTTGTCTCCATGTTTCATCCTTGGTCAATTTTTGGAGTGGCATGGGAGAACCCCCCTCAAGGATGTTTTTTTTTGTAGAATGTTTGGTTAGGGGGCCCATATTTTTGCTATGGCAACTCTGGTTGGAGAGAAATAGGTGGATATTTTAGAATGAGAGGATTATGGCGCAACAAGTATGGTAGAAAGTCATAGGGATGATTTAGGAGACTATGTAGGCCAAGAGTGAGGTTTGTCTCCCTTTATCCAAACAAGACACTGAGGTGGTGGTGCACCTAGGATTATAGCAATTTGTAAGTAATTTAACTTGTGTTAGGAGAGGTTGATAGGGCAAAGATAAGATTCATAGGGATGGTCAGTGGTAGTACCCTCCCAATGGGTTTCTCAAGATCAATATGGATGGCTCTTCCAAGGGCAATCCCAGCCTTGTGGGTACTAGTGGGATAGGTAGAGACTCTGAAGGTACATTGATTTTTCTCTTTGTGTTCCATGAGGGGATGCAAACCAACAACATGATGGAAGGCCGGGTTATTCTCTATGCTCTTGAGAAAGCTCAGGTGTTGGGTTGGCATAAGATCATTTATGAATCAGATTCTCAAGTTGTGATCAACTTGCTTGTTAAGAGGAAAGTGTTGGATGTCAATTGGCAATTGGCTGGGATTATGCAGTAGATTTTGAGGATTAACTCACTCATGGATACAATTAGGTTTGTTCATATTCCTTGTGAATGGAATAGAGTAGCGGATTGTTTGGCAAAATGGGCGTCTGAGCATTTAGATGGTGGTAATTCTGAGGATTGGGAGTCTCTCTCCTTAGAGCTTTGCTTTAATTTGGAACATATTTTGGAGGAAGATAGGAAGGCTCATATCAACATATAGGTGGGTTTGTTCCTAGTTTTTCTATGCTTGTTGTTTTCCTTTGGGGATTTCAGTCCCCCATTCTTCTTGTAATGTTCTTGTTCTTTTATTAATATATTTTTACCCTTTTTATTAAAAAGACATATAGATTTAATTATTGAAAAAATATATAATCATTCTATAAAATCAATTATTCAAAGTTGATCACATCAAAGAGTTATTTAGAGACCATAAAGGCCACCATATTATATATTACATACTCATTTAGAACTGTATGTTGTTAAACATGTTCCATGATGAACACAAATAGTGAGACACATCTTACTATATAAAAAACACCACCTAGTTCATGGCCTTCTAAATCCATTCATCATACCATGAGTTATATGAGAAATGATCATGACAAACATGGTGCACCATATGATTCCCTATCAAATTTTGATCCATCCCTAGTCAATACCTCTAAACCATGACATAGACTCTCTCCACGACCTGATATTGAAAATTCTAATGCCCCTTACATTGAGTGGATCATTGGCTATCTTTTCCAAATTTAAAATATTGTAAAAATACAAAAATATTCAAATATTAAAAAAATCCAAAATCATGACATGTGCATGACATGATTTCTAGTTCACACTATTTACATATGTTATTTATCACATGTTTGATATATGGTATACTATCTAAATACACACATTAATTTCATGGTACCTAAGTGCTATATAAGACATAAAGGTTACATGGACATACAAATGTTGGTTTTTCCTCTACCTAGTGCCCACATTGATACTAGGGAATTTTTTTTCCACATGTTTCACTATTATAAGTTATATATTTATATTAATGTTTTATAAATTTGAGCCACCAACATTACTTACACATGACTTTCTTTCTTACATCATAATACATGATATGCCATTATACCATGATGTGATTTTGATATATATGAATGGTGTATACTTGTTCTTTGTTCTATTATCATTGTTACTATAATTATTTTACTAGATAGGTTACTTTATATTTGAATATTTTATGTAGAACTTGACCTTGATTGAAGAGACATTCTTGATGTCCAGTGTTTGATTTTTTATTTCATGTTGCGTATGGACCTTGGCCTTATTTATTGTGAAAATTTATTTCCCTTGAATGTGGCACTTGGCTTATGTGTGACACTAAAAATTGTGCTTGTTGAAATTTGTGACACTAAGGGGTATCATGATTTATATCATGCATTATTACTTTGTAGTATTAATTAGAGATACTTACACTACATACTTCATTGATATATCTATCTAGACATGACACTTACATGATCTAAATTCCATATGTTACATACATGCCTATATATATGGTGATGATGATGATGATGATGATGATGACATATTATCCAAATGATAAAATGATATTACAAGATGATATATTTATACATGACATGATATGATTAAATCTTATTTTGATATGAATGAATATCAGGATATATCCCTCATCTCAAAAGCAAGGAATTACAATGGACTTGCACTAGAGACATAAACCTCCATAAGCAAAAATTCAAAGTAAAGTATATATTTCAAAGATGGTTTCATTGTCACTTGAATCTTGCATCCATTCTCTTAATTAATGAATTAGCTAAAACAATGGGATCATCCCCAAGGTTTGGGACGTTGGCTCCTTGGGATGAACCTCTGAAGAAGTCTAACTTACTTTATAAACTACACACATCTAATATAAGATCAGTTATAAGCCTAAGATAATGCTAAAATAGACCTATTTACAACTAAGATTATTATTTCATCATGGAAAAATAAGTAGAAATAACTAAAAATCATAAAAAAAAGAGATACACCAAGTCTAGAGAGCTCCTCAACTTGCTATAACAACATAATAAATCCTTAGAACTAATGGGAAATCACATAAATTTTACAAAACTTGTAAATTTATCAATATTCATATAAGTAATTTGCATGAAGGTAATTATATACACCACATACAACCTGCAAGGAGAGTGTAAACATGATAGGATGATAACACAAGGGAATAAAAACATCCACAAGTGAAGATCAAAAATTATAATTTACATAATACTCACTAAAATTTATAATTTATAAGAGGAAATTATCAATTATCTATTATATTCAAGGCATAGTATATCATTACAAGAGTAAAATGAGCAAGGTTTTGAAATGCTAAAGAGTTGGCTCCTAAAAAAGTCATTTTTTAGACCTATATATCATAAATAGAGAGGAGAGAGGAGAGAATATCACAAGGATACCTCATAAATTCTATTAGTACTTCATCAATTCAACCTATCAAGGAAAGAGATAAGGAAAATGGAAGCATTAAGTGTTATCCAACATAGTATTCCTACCTAATGAAGATCTCCAAGGAATATTATCATAGTGGTGGAAGTGGAGACCATAATTTACTCTTTGTCCTTAGAAAGTATTGTAAATGGTGGATACGCTTCTTCAATGCTAATACATTTTTGGAACACTCTTGTCTTAATAGCCTTAGCTTGCCCATCTCCTCCCCTCATTCATGTATGCTAGAAAGAATCTAGCCCAAGTTTGACTTGCCTCTTTAACTTCCATGCTTGTTGAATGTTTGACCTAAAAATAGACCTCATACACCCATTTAGATCCTTTGGTTGACTTGCCATGATTTATACTCCATGGAGGGAGTTACACATCTATAAGGGTATTTTTCAAATGCCTCTATACCTCTATCATGATCTTTATGACCACTTACTCTATTTCATGGTCATGATAGATAAGTTGTAGAAGCATGGATTATTTGAAATCAGCTTTGAAGTTCAGGTGAAGATCTCTTGGAAAGGTTGAGAAGATGGTGTATCATCTTATTTACTCATGAAATATCTTCAAGAAGCTAAGAAACATGCATTTTCATGCTTTGAAAGTCCCATATTGTCTTGTATTCTAACCTAAAAACCTATAATTAGTCCTTTAAAACCTTAAAATACCCTTATAAACATGTTTCAAGTTTATGATCTATGTGTTAAGGTCATAATACCTCCATCTCTTTAGATTAATGACCTCACAGTAGGGTATAAATCTTTAAAATCTTATAGTCTCTATGGGAGCTCTTGCTTTTTAACCTTACATCATCTTTAGACTTGTACATTATTTTTAGGATCCAACATCCTTATTCTCAACACTTGTTTATGTAGTTTTCCAAAACATGTAAATAAACCTTGAATTCTCATTCATGTCTTCATATTTATTTATTTCATGTAGATGGTGTTTGAAAGAGTTTGGGAATTTATATTTTCAAACTAGTTGGTAGGATTATGAGATCTTGAAGGAGCTTAAGACTTGAAACCTCGGTGATATGCCTAAAATATTTGATGAGCCTTGTATAAATTTGCTTGAAAATCATGAAACCTTGCATCTTCTTCTTCCTCATCATGAAATTCTTGTTCAAGACCTCTTAGAGCCAAAAAAACATACATTTCCTACCTACAAAACTGAAACTTTGATAGAATGATAATAGTGGTGGGGGTGAAAACCTTGAGAAACTTGAAACCCTTACTTCCTAATTTAAAACTTGTATGTAGGTGATATTAGATCACGTTTTATAGCTTATCTTTGGAACTTATCTTCATGGAACTTTCTATAACTTGTAATTTTCACGTCCTATAGTTTCTATCTTTTAGACCTTAAAATTCCTTCATCACTTCACCTTACAAACCTATAGGTGTATTTAATATGCTTGGGACTTATCTTAAAAACATGTTTACACATTTTAGAATTCTTGATCCTAATAATACTTGAACTTATCATCTCATGAGCAATGTATTTTAAGCCTTGGAGCTTGGGTGCAGACCTAACATTATTCACTACTCTCTTTGATGTTTGAAAACATGCTCTAAGGCTCTGTTCATGCCTTGGTGATCTTGAAACCTTGTAACTATCATGCAAGCCTTAATTATTATTATAACATGATTTGAGAAACATTATCTAAATTCCTCATATTTTCCTACTACATTTATGGAATCCTTAGAAAGGGTTTGAAACATGCCTTGATGCTCCAAAAACTTGAAAATCATCCAAAAGGTGAACTCACAGTTGTAGGGTTTTAGAGAGGTTTAAGTTTGTATGTAATACTATTGATGAAATCATGTGTTTATTTCCTCCTCCATCAATTTGAGCATCACTTGTATAATCGTTTCAACCCATTTAATGTTCTCCAAGACTTTATTTGAGCCATGCATCTACATAACAAAGGTAAGACTTGACTATTTCCTACAAACATAGTTTCATATTGATATTAAAGTTATAGAACTTGTTTGTGCCTATTGAAAGATCTAAAGAACTCATGAATGGTTCATTTGAATCAAATTAACCTTTATCTTGTGTTTCAAATATTTTACAAGATCTTTTAAACATTTCCATCCATGTAAGTCACATTTTTTTCTTTTGGGCATATGTCCTTGTATGCAACCCTATTGCTTCTTTTTGGAGGCTCTCAACTATCATACATGGTTATTTATAGTCCCAATAGCCTACTCTTATCTAATATACAATGTTTCATGCTTGTATCCATTCATTGACAAGTTTTAATATGTTGGAAACATGCTACATAGACCTAAAACTTTGTGTTAATGACTTATTTCTTATTACAATTCAACTTTAAGGAAAATTATGAAAATAATGTTGGATCTTGTTCTAACCCTATCTACACTACTTACATCTAAAACTCTTGATTTTAGGGTTACTTATGGACTACCATTTCTATTTTGGCTTGTATCTCCCTATGTAGACCTCATTTTTATGCTCTCAAAAGACCTTGAAATAATATGAATGCCCCAAATAAGAGATTAAATATAGGTAACAACTTTGTCATGGTTTGAATGCACTCCTCCCACATTGGGAGATAAATAAGTCTACCAAGAAATAAGAGTGGAGGGAAAACCAATTCAAATGCATTCTTGACAATATTTGTAGACTTTGAGATTTTTTAAAGGAGTTTGAAAACCTCTAAATGAAT
>JARHVA010002357.1:385000-452500 GCA_037957365.1 Torreya grandis
TGGACCTCTTAGGCTACAAAAATCAAATGATTCAGCTTGAATACAAGCATTGACACCTGACTAAACCACACATTGATAGGTGTCAAAAGTAGTAGCATCATGGAATCCCCTCCTTGAATGAGTAATAATCTTACATGGAATGTTCATTAGGCCAAGATGGTCAAGTTTGAATTAAATGAATATGACAATCTTGGAGACATTGGTGATTAATGGAGCATGAACTAAACTTGAATGTTGAAAGGATATAACATTGAGTTAGTAATGAAATTCACATCCATTTATTATCAACTATCTCTATCATATACTAACCTCTAATAATTTGATCCCTAGTTACGTTCAATCAAGCTAAAATTTGCATAGGAGAGCACCAAACTACCATTACATGGATCCATAATTTAGTCAACACTAAGAAATAATAATGGCATATTAATCTAGATTATACAAGGGTGCCTAGGCACCATATATATTTTATATAAAAGATTCAATAGAGTATATGGATATAATTTTTTATGCATCTATATTTGGTGGTACCTATGCTAACTATTCAACTCTATGGGAAGCTATAGAAAGCGTCGACACATTCACCTACAAAGAAGACACCTCTATAGAAGAATGATAGGTAGTAGTTGACATACTTCCCTTAAATTTCCAAGAACTTTACTATGATACTATTAAACTAGAGGCCATGCCATGAATTGACCTATTATGAGATTTTTTATTTGAGGGAAGGATTACATATGGTAGTTTCCTCTATTATGTCAATAAATAACAACACCATCATCACTTAAATATTAGGAGAATAATTTTAAAGGCATTTATACTTTCCAGTACTAGTTTCCACATTTCGTTTTCATAGTGTATCCCTTTGGAGGAAGAGAAACAATGCAGAAAAGAAGGTGAACAAATGGTTTCTCCCTAGAGAAACCTTTTCACTCAAAGAGAAGAATCTTGTGCATATCATCAAATTATGGATGGTAATTCACATTAGTATGGAAATTTTAAACCTCTTGTATGGTCACCTAAGCATATACTTCATTCAATTGAATTGGGTGACATTTATTGACCTATTGATCACCTCAGAGTGCACCTTTGCATTAGGAGAGATTATCAATACTCATTTGCATAAACTAATATTACATAAAGATAAGAGGCTCAAAGGGGGAAATTTTTATATGATGTACTACCTTATTGATTTTGTCATGGGTTCTATCTATATACACAATGGGTCTCTCTAGGATCCAGATTTTGAATATATAAAAAATATGATATGTGATGTCTACGTATTTGTTCATATTTATGCATATATAAGGAATATATTAAAAATTGTAAAATAATTATATCCCCAAGTTTAGATGGAAATTAATGAGGAAACTATGATAAAAATATCTAAAAATATCACCAATTCACTCATGTATTTGGGTGAGTATTGGTTATATCTGGGTTACACCATGAAAATAGTCATTGGGCACATAGTCGATCCTTTATGCCTCTCAAAATACATCCCTAACAAGATGTATTATCAATAAATTTATTATCAATTATGGAATGGGATTTATGAATATTTAACTAAAATCAAGAAGATCACATTTCATGGCTCTCATCTCATTATTGGGAGGATGTTTTACACCTTCAAACATTTCAAGGAAGCTGGCAATGTCAAGAAAGTCTATACCTTGGATACCTTTCCCCATAGAGATTGGTACCCCCATGGTAGATACATCAATGTGTCCATAATCTAGGTATTTATTATAATCATGAGCCCTATGACCATTCTTTCATATTTCTCAATGTAAAAGATGACACTGAGGTCTTGGAAAGGGCTAGGGCAACTAGAATAAATTAGGACTTACTCAAGGTAATTCAAGTAGATCTTTCCATCAAAGTTAAAAATGCACAAGACATAATTCAACCACTAAGAGTATGGATCTCTTTATATTTTTATAATAATAAACCTTTTTAAAAACCATAGGATCAAAGTTAAGACCCCCCAAATCTACCCAGTGTGATGATGGTTGCAGAGCAAGAGCAGGGTGAAGTGGAGATTTAGTTTCTATAAAATAAACAAAAGAGAAAAATCCTCAAGTTAAATCACCCATAGGTTAATTGAGAAAAATACAATGGGAAAATATATAAGAGATATTTCATGCAGAGGATAGCTCTATTGGGAAATAAGAAGAACATATCTGTATAGACTTCTTCAACTTAGAAAACCTCACACCCACTGTGGTAACTTTGGAAACCAAAATATCTAATGTGGAGGTCCCTCTTTCCACAAAATAAGTGTTTTATCCTCTAAATAAGAAGGAAACTATATGATATATTGAGAATATCAGATGTAGAAAGGCCTCAAATGCAATCCATAAAGGGACTAAGTGATCAGACACTACCCTCAATTGAATATTGACCAATGGATGTGGTAGATGAATAAGAAAGGCAAAAAGCCAAATTTATTGAGATTTAAAGGATTTAAAATAAAGGCAACCCTTATAAGTGACCATTTAAGTAAGGTTTTACTACCTATTTCTCCCATAGGCCACCTTTCTATTGATATAATTCCATTTGTCACTTCTTTCCCTACTATGTCATTACCTACATCAGGACCTATCTCCACATCGATTATTACAACCATTCCTTTGGTTTCCACCTCTTTTTATATTACTAATATCTATCCAAACACCCAATTTACATCATCTTATACTTAGTTAATTTCTCCCATGCCTTCCTCAAGAGCAATCTAGACCATGATAATAGTAACCACTAAGAAAACTCTAAGGAAGAAGCTTGTATACATTATCCACCTAATGCCACATTTTATAAATGTAGACTAGTCAAAAATAATATGTCCTTCCATGCCAAATATAGATCCTGAGACTGACCCCTCAAAAGACACCTAGGTAGAGGCACAACCATTAGACCCATCATAGTTGAAACTCCCAAACTAGACCAAGGAACTAGGATCATTAGCTTCTAAGAGGTTTAACCTAAAGATAAATAAACCACCTATTATCACTTAATATTTCACCCTAGATATGTTTGTTTAATCCTACTTTACATATAATGAAATATTGGATTACCTCTAGGCCTTTGGGTTTCCTATAGAAGAGGTAAACCTCTAGGTTAAAGGGCTAGCTCCCTAGATTAAAATTTTGATATCTTATCACCTACACTACTTTCTTGTTTGGATGAAAAGGGATAGAAGGAAACATGAAGGTAAAATAATCTAATGAGGTGATATAATATAATGATCTCCACTAGACTACCATACACTTGCACTATGAAACATGACTCACAACACTAGTCTCAACATCCTAGATTGCTCTAACATAATTATTTCAAATGTGGAAGTGATATACATTATACTGCTCAAGGTTAGTGAACATGAGGTTAGATTTTAGATAATAATATTACTATTTACACTTAAAAATAAATAAATACACTAGCTACACTTCATGTGACTTGTTAGATGGATAAATACTTGAATCAAACATAGAAGAGTAGAAAGAAGGTAAGGATAGATACTTGTCACTTGGAATTCCACTATACAAAAATTCACACACTTATACAAGAATCTTATGAACTCAAAACCATATTTAAAATCTTTATTTCATAGTCAAATACAACATTCAAACCATTAAGGCTTTGCCATACCAGGTGTAAATTCCTTATAAAAGACAAAATGGATTGATTTATAGAGCATGAGAGAGGAGAGAAAAAAAAAGTTGAAAAGTCACAAGGCCAAGTTTTAAGACTTGGAAACTAGTTATATTTAAAGAGAATCAAGTATAAAAATAGGTTAGGTAGTTGTGATAGATAAGTGTCCATCAAAATTGCATTATTATCCTAAAGTTGGTGTAGAGACCTCAACTAGCCTTCTTGAAATTGCCTTCAAGATGAAGCATCATTGGACCAATTAAAACTAAACTAATAATTATTAAAACATATGTAATATCTTAAGGAGGTTGGAAACAAGATTTGACAGTCATCAAATACCTCCCTAGCTAATTTTGTGTTCACTATCTGAAGTTACTTACTAGCCCTCTTAGATTTAATCTTCACATTTTTCATCAAAGTGACTAGTAGATAGTTAAGTAAATCCATATAAGAGGTGTTCAGACACATTTAAAGTCAATTTATCTTATAATCCATGATTTAGACCTTAAAAATAACCAAAAATAGACCTTTCATCTTCTCACTAGGTAGTTACTTCTCACTTTCACTATCTATCCAAGACTGCTTGTAGTGAACTATGTAACATAGGTAATTTCATGCATCAAAATGATGATATATGATTATATGTATCTATAATAAGTCCCTATTAAATTCATTTAATGTATTTCATCCACCAATTCTCCTTTGCACCTATAATACACATCAAAACCTATAAGAAACTTAGATTTTATCTTATTGGTACAAGTAATGGTATGAAATAAGTGGATGTCATGGAGCTTAGGATAGTTGTAGATATTTTAAAAACATTATCATGTCAATTTTACCCATCCTAAATTCAACTCCAATGATATTTTCTCCATCAGGTTCTTGATAGGGTTTTAGGAGGTTTTGCTTCTTAATGATAGTTCATAAAGGTTAGATGTCCAACCCTTAAACCAATTACAGAAATGTTGAGTTAATGACCCTCCTCGATTACCCATATATCCTTTAGGAATCATGAAATGTTTTCATAGAAGTATGATCATTTTAAAATAGCCTCTTGAGCTTTCTCTTGCATTTTGAGTAGGCTTGAGACCAAATTAGGCCAAAATTATCAATTTGGATCACTACCTATAAACCAATGGATGTTATAGACTCTAAAATATTCCCTTAAGGTCATCAAATTATTTGGAAGGATCATGTCATCATTTGTATTAGTCTAGGTAACTGTAGGGCTTAGACCTAGTTTAAGGCCTAATATGCCTGACTTTGTGTTTAACCCTTATGAGGGTTTCCAATGATTTTAAGTCCTTTCCAATCTTTTCATCTTAAATGATACTATATAAAACATACTAAATCCATCCAATCTCTTTCATTTCACCCATTATTCATTCACACACTCTGCCTATAGTTTCATCATGACTAGGAGTGCCCTCTATCTGAGATAAAACATAGAGTACTTACCATATTTTTTTGGCCTAACTGAGACCATAGAGAGATTTATTATGTCATGTATATGTTTTGTATCAAGTTTCATAACTTGGTCATGCTCCAAGGCCCCTTAAACCTTTAAATCCTTCAAGACTGGCTTATAGGGTTAATTGTGTGTAGGATTTGTATGTAGAGCTAGGCTTATTCTATCTTCACTTGAGTCAAAGTGTTTAGTGTTTAGATATATGGATAACATGGAAATGGTTTATCATCATTCTAAGAGTGTCATATATATATTCATCCCATTATATACCTTTTTATACTAATCATACTTGTGTCTCTCCATTTTCATGATTTAGTCTATCTACTATAACATACTATAGATACTCATCTCAAGAAAATGGGACTCCTGTAGGTGTTTATTCATGTTTGGACATTGTGTTTCATGCCTTAGTTTCTTCTTAAGTCAATGAAATTATTTAACAATTAAATAAAATCAACTCTTAGATTGAGATTATGATCTTACCCATATACCATCATTATCCTATAGGTCTATAGTTTTAAGGTTCACTTTGTTTCAAATGCCACTATAGTTACTGAGTTTCTCAAGTGTAAACTTGATTGAATTGAAAACCTATTAAACCATGAGTCTTTTGATCCAAAAACTTCCTAATGTGCTCAGATGTCATCTCTAAGGCCTAAGTTATAGGAAATAAGACATTTAGACTAACACAAATATCAAATTCATCATCCTAAGATGGCATTGAGTATGGGAGAAAATTGATTATATAAATTATGGTAAGTCATCTCAATTGCAACTTTCTCAAATTGTGTACATGGACCTAGGTCTTCTATACATAATGGCCTCACCATTATCACCTTGACTTTCCCTATGTTCTTAGAACTGATTGAAGGTCTCATATGAGTTCAAAAATATTCATCTCAATACTCATATGCCTCTTTTAGATTGAACTTAGGCCACTATTGGAGACTGCCTATAGGTGCATCAGATACAAGACTATGTGCTAAGTTAAAATCTTGTCATCATCATAATGACCTTTCACTAGGTTCATGGAATTATTTATGATCTTATCTAAGTTCAAAACCTTCAACACAACTATATTTCATTTCATATCTTGATCTTTCCTTTAGGTTTGAACATGAAACCTGTAGATGCCTACTCCAAAGCTACTTGACTATATCAAGTATCCTAATATTTGCATATCATAAAGGAAACCTTCAAGACCAAAAATTACATGAAGAATATGATAAAAAATACTCTCAAAGGTTGAAAATAAACATTCTATCCTTGTCTTAAAATCATTTACATTAGGGTGAAACTCTATAAATCAACAACACTCTCTCTAAACTTCCATGGTGTATTCAACTAGTAAAATAAAATGTTTCTACCTATAAGTTCACACCCACACATGAAAACAAGATTGAAAAAATTGTGAGATTTTTTTTCATATCCTTCAAGATTATGTACATCACCTGGTTCTCTTGGATCAATGCAAAAAATGAAGAAAATTAAAGCCATTGGGGATGTGTAGGTAGTTTTGAGAAGCTAACAATCTTAGAGATTGTTCATAAAGAACATATCACCAATCCTATGACTATTAACATGAAATGGAAGTAAAAAGGGAGTAATACCACCCACCAGGTCCACTTTCTCAAACTCACCTCCTCCTATCCATACCGAGTGGAAATTGGTTGACCTCTTTGACTTGTCTAAGAGAGTGATGAGAGAGAGGTTAGTTTTTTACATTCTAGGGTCTATCAAAGCTATCTGAGCTTAGAGATGAGTTGTGGGAATCTAAAGGCACACTGTTTAACTATCCACACATGCCATAACTATTATATAATCTATAAAATAACCAAAACTCCCACTTTTATAATTGATATTCTTATTATCAACATTAAACCTATAGAATGTCAGTATCAAAATGGTTTCTCTAACTATTTATAACATGTGAGATGTTAGACAAGCTTTTGTAATAGTTATCTTCATATGTAAACTATATAAACTCATTTAATGACCCCAAAAGTGGCCTAACATGACATAGGAACAACTAATAAATATGATAAAGGAGGAAAACATAATATTTGACCTCATTAAAGACCATGGGACCACTTTTTACAACCTATGAGATCCTATAACAAGTTTTAACTATATAGGGGGTTGACTTGATGTGACTTGTGGTCAAATTAGTCAACATGTTAGTGATTTCCTAGGGGTGGCAAGCTAGCTATGCCAAAGAATAGTAGCCTTATCCTATCCAATGGGTTATATATTCACCTATACATTGTACTGATAGTTAAATTCCTTTGAAAGAACACCAAAACACATGAAACAATAGGAAAGAAACACACAAGACCACACACCAAGCAAGCACACTTGTGTTCTCAAGAACACTTAGGGAAAAGACACACAAAATAATCAAAGCACACTTATCCTAATATGTATAAGACCTAAAACACTTGAGGTAAATAATAATTCACCATTGCTTCAACCAAGGTTAAAGACAATGTTTCTTGCATCATTTCTACTCCATGAAAGCAATCAATCATGTGAATCATACTTATCAATAAGCACTTATTTTTGGAGGTAATCAAATTACTTAAAATATTTGAAGGTTATATTGAAAATAAGTTTGAATTTTGGAGCTCCTATGAACACTCCATCTTTCCATCCAAGAATCTTGTTTGGATCTACAATTTGCTTGACTTCTATCATGTTCAATTAACACCTCTCAAACTAAATCTTGGGAGTCATAAGAGTTTCTTCAACTTCACCCTCTTCTAAAACATTATACACTTGATGTATAGGACTATAAATCTTGTTCTCTTGTTGTTCCAATATGTCTAGAAGTGATTCAACTTTAGGTTAAGGTTTGGACTACTCCTCAACCATACATAATTTTGCCTTAGCCTTATTGTATTCCTTCATGTTTGTAGCCTCTTTGACAATAGATTGAGACTCATTCTCATGATTATTAGGACACTCTAATTCATGCTTAGGAGATTCATCAAAAAAATTTCTATCATATTCATGTTTATTAGGAATGGGAGTTGAATTACTCAGCTGTTCAAATTCTTAAACTATGGCATGAAACCATCACCATACATCATATTCTTCTTCATGGATGTCACCTTCATGGACTGATCTATATTTTATAGGTATAATGGTATTTTTTCATCATTATATTTATCTAACATGATTTTAAAACCATCATCATCATGCATTTGAATAAGGTAATTACTCTTAGTAGCTTGTGGAAAAGAGTTATCAATGTTTACTTCAGATTGTCCATCACCTTCCTCATGGATGATGTGCCAAGGTCAATATATTCAATTAAGGCGTATCAATCATTTACATAAGTGTTAGCACCATACTCATCTATGATAATGTAAAATATACCCTCAATATTTGTTGATGTTCCATCATCCATAACACACTCCTCTTGATCATTGATTGTATAATTGAGATTAGAGATTGTTTCTAGATATGGCTAAATATCAAACTTAGCCAATGGTTATGTTACAATGGTTGAATTTTCTCCATACCTTGTTTTAAAGGCTAAGAATGACAAATCAAGTGAGAGATAACCTCATATCTTGGTAGTGAAATCCCTTGATAGGCAGATAACAAAGTGAGTAGGCAGATCAACTATTACTATATGTTGAAGGATATGAAAGCTTAGACAACCATGTAATAAAAATCTTAAACCTTTGATAAGTCCCAATGACTTAGCTTGTGTCCAAACATATATGGTTCATATTTCAAACCCAATTTATCTACCACAAGTTTGGTCATCACTAAGGTACTTTCCACACTATATGTAATACAATTATGAACAAGCTTATCCCCCATAATGAGAGTGAGGTAGAAGGGTGGGGGATTTTTAGATTTTTTAGAGGGTTCAATAATGTGATTGATAGCATTGGTGAGTGAAACACCATAATGTATTGATGGTTGAGGATTCATGTGGATTTGGGATAGGTATTCTTGAAGAAGCTCCTTTTGATTGGGCATGTGATCACTTCTCAAAAAGATATATATATTTTTTTATCACTATTTAAATAATCAATAATGTTCAAAGTAGGAAAACTCACCTTTTATTACATTATTTAAGGAAAATAAGTGATTTTATCTTGAGGTAATGGAACATTTTGAGCCACCCTTGCTACATTTTAATTTTGAATAGGTGCATAAGTTGTAGGGACTATCATAATTGTAATCACACCTTATGGCCTTCTAGGAGGATTACTTAAACTTGTGTCAGCACCAAGGACATATCCTAAATCCTTCCTCTTTGATCTTATATTATCTATAATATAGGTTATTTATTTTAAGAAAAATGCGTCTTTCACTTGATAGTTTATCTAGTTCACTCCTTATGGCTGCCATCCTTCATTTGTTTCTATTTGCAAGAAATTCTCATCTTCTATTGTCAATTAAGGAGTAAGTCCTCATTGAGATACCAAGACTTGTCCTCCATTTTCATTGTCATACATGTATTGTATTTTCTTTCATTCTTCTCCTTAGACTAAATTACTATGGAGTAGAACCATATTTCTTGTGTTGGAAGTAGAAGTTGGGTTATATGCATTGGGTGGCCTATTGAAATTAATTTGGCCTTACCCTCTCCCTTGATCATATTATTGAGGTGGGAACATAATTCCTTATTGAAAATAGGGGTATGGGTTTTGGTTAACTCTATATTTTATATTTAATTTCCTAACTTGAGACTCTAAGGCTTTATACCTTGCTTACCAATCAATGGTATCTTTTGCCTTCTTTGGGGTAGCTCTAGACTTGGTGTTTGCATTTAACATTTGAGAAAAACTTGGAGTAGTAGTAGAAATGTTAGGAAGAAGAGGAATATATAATTTTGGAAGAAGTTTACCAGCTTATATTAGGCCATTATTAGCTCTAATGGCTAGATCAGAGGCTTTAGGTAAAGTGTATCCACTGATGGACTACAACATGATGACCATGTTAGTTCCAATATACGTTAGGTATATAGGGAAAACAAAGCTTTTAGGGGGTCTCATGGGAGGAGGAAACATATACCAATTTATTTTAAATTTGTCATTGAAGTCATGCATAGTCTTCTTAGGACCTCTTTGAATCAAATTTAACTAATGATTAAATGATGTGTGATCACTTTTGTCCTCAAATCTTGAGGTTAAAAACTCTCTAAAATAATCCCAAAGTGGTGATACATCCTCTTGATAATGTCCTATACTAGTCAAGGGCCTTTACCCTAATATACATAACAAGTAACCTAATTACAATGTTGACTTTAGTGACATTATGAAAGTTGTAAAAGTTAGAGATGTCCCTAATATGCTCACTTGGGGTGATAGGACCTTCACCATTGAAAGTGGGAACACTCTTGGTGGGGTTAGGAGGTATATCATCATATGAATTGAGGTTTATGGTATTCTCAATATTAAAATATGTGAAGGCATGCTACCTAACTATGTTGTCTTCAAGTTCCTCTTCACTTTCTTGATCTTCTTGTCTTGCAAAGTCTTTTTTTTCTTCAAATGTCAAGATAGGATAAGGATGTTGAACTTCAAGAGGAAGTTCGTGTTGAAGGAGTGGGTTTATGGGGTTGATACCTCTACTAGTATTTGTCCTAGTAAGGACCATGAAGTATAAACAAAGGAATGATAAAACTTGGTTTACAACCAGATATTACCTTGAATGGAGTCACCAAATGCTGAGTAGAACACCATATGTAGTTGTGATGTTATCAAGATTGGAATTTACTTTGACAAGATTTACCTAAGATAATAATCCCACCAACCATGCCAAAACTATTTTCACTCAATATTATACCTTATATATAGTTTTTCAAGCCTACTCTAGATTGAGTGAAATATTGGATTACCTCTAGGCCAGTGGGTTTCTTATAGCACAGCTAATTTCTAAGACTGCCTGTAATGAAATATGTAACAAAGGTACTTTAATGCATCATTGTGATCATATATGATTATATGGAGTTATAATAAGTCCCTATTGACTTCTTTTAATGTATTTCATCCACTAATTTTCCTTTACACCTACAAAACACATTACAATCTACAAGAAAATTAGATTTTAGCCTATCCATATAAGTGATGGTACAATAAAAGTGATATCATGGAGCCTAGGAGATTGATAAACATGTTACATAAATTATCATGGCAATTTGACCCCTCATAAATGCATCTCCAATGATATTTTCTCCATCAAGTTATTGATAGAGTTTTAGGAGGTTTTAGTTCTTAGTGATAGTTCATAAAGGTTAGACATCCAACACCTAAACCATTTCCATTAATATTGAGTTCATGACCATGCTCAAGTACCCATATCTCATTAAGGAACCATTCAATGTGTTCTTACAAGTATGAGCTTTTAAAATTGCCTCTTGAGCTTTCTCTTACATTCTAAGTAGGCTTGAAACCAAATTAGGCCAAACAGTTCAATTTAGAATACTTACCTAAAAACCAAGGGATGTTATAGACTGTAAACTCTACCTTGAAGGCCATCAAATGATTTAGAATTAGCGTGTGGTCATCTAGATTATGCTGGGAAACTGTAGAGCTTAGACCTAGTTCTAGGCCATATAGCCCTGATTGTGTCTAACTATGTGTTTAACCCTTCTGAGGGTTTCTAATGATTGTAAGGCCTTTCCCATATTTTTTCATCTTAAATTATCATATAAAAAACATCTTATATCCATCCAAGCTCTCTCATTTCACCCCTCTTCCTACAGTTTCATCATGACAAGGAGTACCCTCTATCTAAGACAAAGTATAAGTCTCTCCCCATATTTATTTAGATGAAATGAGACCATAGAGAGATTTATTAGGTCATGAAGATTTTATGTGCCAATTTTCATAAATTTTTCATGCTCCAAGACTCCTCAAACCTTAAAATTATTCAATACTAACTTAGAGGGTTGACCATGTGCAAGATTTGTTTGCAGAGTTGGGTTTGTTCTATCTTCACTCGAATTAGAGTGTTTGGATCTAAGGATAACATGGAAATGTGTTTTCATAATTATAAGAGTGGCATGTGTGTGTGTGTGTGTGTGTGTGTGTGTGTGTGTGTGGTTGTGTGTGTGTGCGTGTGCATGTGCATGTGTGTGTGTGTGTGTGTGTGTGTGTGTGTGTGTGTGTGTGTGTGTGTGTGTGTGTGTGTGTGTGTGTGTGTGTGTGTGTGTGTGTGTGTGTGTGTGTGTGTGTGTGTGTGTGCATGTGTGTCCATGTGTGTGTGTGTGTGTGTGTGTGTGTGTGTGTGTGTGTGTGTGTGTGTGTGTGTGTGTGTGTGTGTGTGTGTGTGTGTGTGTGTGTGTGTGTGTGTGTGTGTGTGTGTGTGTGTGTGTGTGTCCCATTCTATACCTTTATATACCAATCAAACCTATGTCTATTCATTTAATTAAATTAGTGTGTCTATTGTAGCAGATTATAGATACTCATCTCAAAAAATGGGACTCTTATAGGTGTTTGTTCATGTTTGTACATTGTGTCTCATGCCTTAAGTTCTTCTTGGAGTCACTAATATCATTTCATAGTTAAATGAACTAAAATATTGTCTTGAGATAAATATTTTATCCCTATACCATTATTGTGATATAGGTTTATAGTTTCAAGGTTCACTTTGGTTCAAATACCACTATAGTTACTAAGTATCTCAAGTGTAAACTTGATTAAATTGGAAACTTAAAAACCATTAGTCTCTTGATCTAATATCTTTGTCTTATGATTATATGTCATATTTAAGGCTTAGTTTGTAGGACATAAAACATTTAGATTAATACTAATCTCAAAATACTCATCATAAGATGGCATTGAGTATGGTTAAAACTTGATTCAGAGAAATTAAGGTAAGTTGTCTCAATTACAACTTTATTAAACTATGTACATGGCCTAGGTTTGTCTACACCATTATCATCTTGACCTTCTCTATGTTCTTATAATTGATTTAATGTCTCAACTAAGTTCAAACACCTTCATCTCAACACTCTTATGCCTCTTTTGGATTGAACCCAGACCACTATTGGAGATTGCCTATAGGTGCATCAGATACAAGACTATGTGCTAAGTTAGAATCTTTTCATCATCCTAATTACCTTTCACTAGGTTCATGGAATTTTATAATATATTATTTAGGTTCAAAACCTTAAACACCATTTTATTTACTTCATTTTATTTACTTTCATATCTTGATCCTTCCTTTAGGTTTGAACATGAAACCTATAGATGCCTACTCCAAAGTTGTTTGACTATATCAAGTATCCTAGGATTTGCATATCATAAAGAAAAACTTTGAAACAAAAAATTACATGAATAATATGATCAAAAATACTCTTATAGGTTAAAAACAAACATTCTAACCTTGTCCTAAAATCATTTACATGAAGGTGAAACTCTATAACTCGGCAACACTATGTCAAGAATTCCATGGCGTCTTCAACTAGAAAATTAAACTATTTCTGCCTATTAGTTCACACCCACAAATGTAAACAATAATATAAACATTGTGATAAGCATTTTCATATCTTTTAAGATAATTTACGACACCTATTTTTCTTGGATCAATGTAAACAAAGAATAAAAATTAATCCATTGGGTATGTATAGGCAATTTTGAGAAGCTAACAATATTAGAGATTATTCATAAAACACATCTCACCAATACTCTAACTATTACCATGAAATAAAATTAAAAATGGATTAATACCACCCACCAAGTGCACTTGCTCCAAATCACCTCCTCTTTTTTGTACCAAGTGGAAACTGATTGACCTTCTTGACCTATCCAAGAGAGTCATGAGAGATATAGGTTAATTTTTGACATTCTTGGGTATTTAAAATCTAAATGAGATTGGATATGAGTTGTGGAAATCTGAAGGGACACTAATAAAGTATCCACATGTACCATAACTATTGTATTATCTATACAATAATTAAAATTCCCACTTTGCCAATTGATCTTCTTGTTTTCAACATTGAACGTACAGAATGTAGGTCTCAAAATGGTTTCTCTAACTATTTATGACATGTGGGATGTTGGATATGCCTTTGGAACACTTGTCTTATTAATTAAAGTGTACAAGATCATTTAATAAACCAAAAAGTGCTTAAAATTACATAGGACCAACTCACAAATATGATCAAGAATGAAAACATAATATTTGAACTCATTAAAGACTATGGGACAACTTTTAACAACCTAGGAGACCTTATAACAAGTTTTAACTATATATGGGTTGACCTAATTTAACTTAGGTTCAAATTAGTCAACACTACCCATTGTGATTTCATTGTTTTATAAGTCTATTAGCTACATGAAAAGAGTGAGGAAAATAAAGGTAGAGGAAAATGTTGGGTGAAGATTGATTTTAAAAGAAAGAGAAGTCAATTCTCTTTCCTAAAGACAAAAAAAAAGAATGGGTCTGTTCCTTTTTATTTTTAACTTTATGTCCTACATGAATACCCATATTGGAGCCTTGATAGCAATCCATGAGGTTATTAAATAGTCAAGGAAAGATTTGGATCAAGAATTGGAGAAAATTAGAGAATAATAGGGTATTTATGTTAAATTGAACAAGATGTTCAAATGCAACTTTGAGGCTATATGAAATACTAGAAACTATTAACTCCTTGAGGATTCAATTGGCCTCTTGATAAACTCTAATAAACAAATTTTTCAAAATTTTGAAAGAGGACAAGACTAACTTGAATTTTTTGGTTTTATATGCCCCAAATAAGCCTTTCAATCATATGGACTTGATGTCACCCTTGGAATCAGAAAATGCATTGAATTTAGTGGTCATCTAGACCAAATAAGTAAGGGAGTGGATAACATATATTCATTCTTTTGTCTCAAAGATAATTTAATAGGAAAATTAAGCAGTGCAAATTTTGAAGGAATTAGAGTTGATGAATGCATGGGATGGCACTAGAAAATTGGTGGTAAGGTATATTTTTAATCAAAGGTTGTAGAAAGCCTTAGTCAACTTAAATAATTTTTTTCAAGGCTTAAATTAATAATACATTAAGGCTACTTTAATATTTTCAAGGAAGAAGGCCACATAAGTGGATATCTTTCATGTAAGTTTCAAAGATACAAAAGTTGAGCATGCAAGGTTAATAACATTAGTTAACATGGTGAATAGATCATCTATTTTGGATATGAAGATAATAAGGGTACAACACAGTATCATATAAAAACACTATCAAGATTTTGAGGCTAGGAAGAACTCTATTTCCACTCCATCTACCATTTTATCAAGTGTGTTAGCTCCAACACCACCTCCATTTACTAATTCAACAACCAAGACTCTAGCTATGACCGAACCATAGATATTTTGATATAAATAATGTATATAATTTTCCATGTAGAATTTATTCAAATTAATTACAACTAATTTATGCTTCATTACATTCATGTTATAATCAACTAAAGTGTTTTCTTCCAGTATGCACCTATTACATGATTATTGTAATCTATAATTTAGTTGTAATCATTACATTCATGTTATACGAAAGAGGGTTTTGAGTTTATTTTGAGATCTACCTGTCATAGATTAATTCTTCACTTGTATAAGTCACTTAGTATTTTTGTCTTTTATATTTCACACATCCATCCATATACTTTGTTAAACAACCTGCATTCTCAACTTGTTATTCCACCAACTGGTTGTTTTAACTACATACCTACAACTTATGCCCTAGAGTGGAACTTCATTTCCATATAGATCCTAAAACATTAGAGGCTACCTCATTCAAGTTCCATGGTGTGCATAAAACCCACATCAACATAAAAAAATCTATCACTATAATGGTGTGTTTTATTAATAGTAGAGGTTAGTCACTACGAGTTACATCGAAGATGCCTAGAAGAGTAAAATGGTCTAGGGCCCAAGCTAGCCTTTTAGTTTCACCTTTGTTAAATCATAAGGGGCCTAGACTGGTACTGATCATACTTGAGGTAAATCAAGATAAGACACCTTCTCTAGTGAGAAACATCCTACTTATCAACCATCTTATGACTCAACCTTGATTAGTCAGATATGATATTTCCATCCTTGGAGATCAACATAATTTACCAAGGAATTTATAGAAATACTTTCCTATAGTTTCCCCCTCAATTGGAAGAATGGGAGAGGAATATTTTAAATCTTTTAAGTCTAATCTCTAAGATTAATTAATGTCAAAGATGAGGATGTTGCATACAGACTTTTCACATTCACTCTATAGGATCCTGCTTATGATTGATATTTTAAATTACAATATAGTTTCATCATCTCATAGAATGCATTTACAATTACTTGTATAATTTGGTCAATTTAATAATCCAAGTTTGGTGTATCATCATTTCACCAGTATGAAAAGGAATCCCAATGAGTCAATCTAGGCCTTCAATGCAAGATTTCAAAAGATATATACTTGGCTCAATATTGCATAAAAATAAGAAGCATATCTAGTACTTGATATGTATAAGAATTCTTTGGATCCTATCACTAAAATATTCCTAATGAGATCTATTGCCACCAATATTTTAGCCTTGGTGTATGAATAAGCTATCAACATTGACAACAAACTCAATCTGCAGTTTAATCCTTAGACTTTAGGGGACAAATGTTAAATAATGGTTTTCCATATTTGAATCCAATTCTACATATTAATCAGAATGTCCTTACATTCAATCAAAACAAATTGTACACATTTCCTCCCATGACATAACAAGTAAACTTCAGTTATGATTTATTGAATAATCATGCACAAATGACTAGCCATTAGTTGAACTAGCAAAACCAACATCTTACACATTACAACACACCAATCACTCAGGGTGTATACTCCATCAAAGCTAAATTGGATTCTATAAAAATAATGGTCTAAAAGTTGAGCAATGACTTGTTAAATATACAAAAAAGGATGGGAAATACTAGTAATCAAAACTATAAACCAAATTTTGGCTTTCTAAGATATAACAGTCCTTTCAAAAAACCCACCAATAATGTAGAATAATAATAGTCCACTAAGCTACCATAAATCAATACCATGGAAATAAATTTGTCTAATTGGTGTAGAGTTCATAACACATCATAGCATGGGGAATTAGACTATGTGGAGTTATGTGTAGCATTTGAAATTTTCCAAAGGGAAATGATTAGTGTAGACACCAAAATTGTGTCGACTCCCCTTGGTTAGTTACACACCTTATTAATTTAAAATAAACTACTTATTTTAAATTAATGACATCACCTAGACACCTCACCTTGGACACCTCACCTTGGACACCTCACCCTAAGACCATTTCCTACCCCATGAGTCACTTAAGACTAAGTCATCCCAATCCTAACTACTTAAGACTTATTCTCACTCCATTCCAACCGCCTAACCAACACTCATGCCTAATAACCCCATCTTTTGACCATTCTCCAATGGAAAATGAACTTGGCAGATGGAGAAATAGGCAAAGGGCTAAAAATAGCCCTTTTACCCATTCTCTAGCCACCGATGTTGGTCAACGGTTGGCCGATGCTGGCAGGATAGCTGACATCGATTACTTAAACCAAGTTCTAACATTGAGCTTAGGCCCGAATCCAAAAATATCTCTCTCTCTCTCTCTCTCTCTCTCTCTCTCTCTCTTTTTCTCTCCCTCTAGCCCTAGACTCTGGCAAATCGACGTGCACGCTCTGAGACTAAGCATCAAAATTCAACTAACGCTCCCCTGGCTATAGAAACTCTACACAAGTCACTCCAGATTGGACAGGAACATTGTATGAGGACCTTGACATCAGCCACAATAGGAATAAGTGTTCTACACCTCTGGTTCTTCACCAAGTAGAGCTAAGTATTCTTCTACCTCTCATTTCAATAACTTAGAATACATTAGTAATTAGTTTCTATTTACTATTTCTAAATACTATCAACTAGACCCGACTTCTTATGTAGACAGGCTAAAAAGCCTTCCTTCTATTCTTATCCTCTTTTTACACCTATCCCCGACCTTTGTCCCCTCTTAGACCCTATTCACTATCTTTCAACCCTGCACAGACCCTTAAACTCCCAGACTCCTCTATCATAACCTGAAACTCATCCAAGGCTCATTGCCCCGACCAACATTGACCACAACCCTGATCAACATTGATAGTATGACCGACGTCGACACCATCCACAGACCGACCTCAGCAAAACTACCGACATCGGTGATTGTGACATACAGACTGCAAAGAAATAGGTACGTATTATCTATTTTCCTCTTTGTTAGTCATTTGTCATTTCTTTATTTATGACACTTTTACTTATAAACAGTGGACTGTCATCCCTCACGGATCTTTATGCTTCTAAGACCGAGCGCGTAGCTTGGCAGTCCACTTTATCTTATTCTAACATTTTCTTTGTTTAAGTCTTATTCTTATCTATAGGTATCTTCCTCCACAGCCAAAGAGGAGCTCTTACAATGCTTGGATATGGTGTGAAACTTAATCTGGGTAATGTAAAAACCCCTGGCTCTTTATCTTTAGTTTCTTCTTCTTCTGAATGTAATTAGCAAAAACGTAGAGAAACATTCTGGCATGCCTGATGGGACCCCTAGATTTTTCCTTGGGTTCATTCTTCTAAAAATCAAAGTTTCATATAGGTGCATTAGGGAAAAATTTTCTCCTTACATCCTTCTTTTATCTTTTTATTTTGAAAAGAAACCATTAGCACAAGTTAAAAAGAACATCCTTCTTTTTCTTCTTGTCACTTTTTCCCTGCATCTCAGAGTAGTGAAAATTCATACTCTTAACCTTTTCTCCACTTGTTTGCATCTGAACAAAATATTTCAATTTGGGTTAAAAAATAATTGCATTTCATTCCTGCTTGAATGCATATTTAGCTCATCTAGTAATTAACAACATTATGAATAAATCGTATTTCACATATGTTACATAACCAGACCACATTCACATCAAATTAAACATCTAAACATACTTGAGACAAGGCCCATCTAGGATTTCATCACCTAACAGACACCTTACCCTTCTTGGCGATCCTACTTGGATTTCACCACCAAGAGGAGGACCCACTATGTTCTCTGGCAGAGTATAAACTATAGGCAAAGTATATATTGGCTAAGCGGTCTAGCTCGGCTCTGGGTTCGTGAAGTGGAGGGAGCAAGCCTCAACACCAAGCCACGTACTGAACCTAACATATATTTTTGAGCACCAAAATATAACCCAAAACCAACCATAGACTTACTCTTTAGGACCCATTCTAAAAGCCCAATTCCCAAACATATTCTTCTAAGGCATAAGCCACCACGACTCTAAAATTTATTCCTAGGAATTCAATGTTTAGAGGTTGCTTGCCATCATCTATTTTTCTCTTTTTATCTAATTTTTTGAGCTGGTAAGGTCACATTCTGAGGTCCAAAAACAACTCAAAATATCTCTTTCTTTCAAAAAAAATATATCAATTTTTTGTGTTTCTAGAAATACATCAATTTTTCCACCGATGTCGGCAACTATCTTCACTGACATCGGTTATCTCACCGACCTCAACAACATTACATAACCAACATCGGCTAGTAAAATGACGTCGATCACTGTCAACAAAATTTTATTTCCATATAGCAAGTTTAAAACCTAACTTTTTTGCTGTTAAACACACATTTTGGTTTTTTTAAACTGAAATACATAGTTTTTAAAACTTGAATCCATTTTGTCTTGAATGGTTTTGACACGTAGTCAAGCCAAAACTCTTGTTGATCACACAAGGCATCAACCACTTCCACCTTCACCCTTCATAACAAGTCCTCTAATGGAGTATACTTCAGATACTAAGCATACTCCTACCCCAAATCAACCTCCTATTGTTCCCATAGGGGATCAAGACTTTGAGAGATTCCTTGACCTCAACGTCAAGGCTCTCCAACACTATCTCACAAGAAGCCAAATGCGAGATTCTTCAGGTAACCCTATTTTTGGGATGCCAACTTCCTTAGTTGAAATGGAAATAATATCGATAGCCTCCATTACCCAACCAATGGTCACTCACGCAATTGCCTCAACTAGTAACCCAAACATAGCCAATATTCAAGATTTGGCTCTCCTTCTATTTTTGGACCTACCTCCATCGGGGTTTCCATACCCCTTCAACCACAAACAATCCAAACAAGTTCCAAACCTTTTCAAAACTTGATTATTTTTATCCCACCCACTCTTGCACCCATAAATACAAGAGTGACTACCTATCCTCTAACTAGTATTGCCACCACTCAACCACCTTTGGTGGCATCTAGTCAAGTTGTGCCCTCCAGCTTCATGGCACAACCTCCCTTGGCCTCAACATCAATCCCTATGATGAACTACCAATATGTTGCACCTACACAAATGCAACCAAGTACATCATATGCCCCTCCCAATGCTTTTTAGGTACCCTACAACCTAGGGGGTGCCCCTCCTGCCAATCCACTAGTCAATCTAATCAAGATGCTGATGGATAAGATGTCCAACCTTGAGACATCCATTTTTGGTTCAAAGAATGTTCTATCATACAAAAAAATTTGTAACGAACCTATTCACCCTTTGGTGCCTATTAGACCATACCGTAGCCAGTGGGAACTCCCCAAATTTACTTGCTTTTAGAGTAAAGAGGACCCACAACAACATCTATGAGCATTTAGACACGCTTGCTACCTCATAGCGCACGATGATGCATTATTACTTTGCACATTCCCCATGTCACTTTCTGGCACCGCTCTTGACTGGTATAGCTCCATTACCAGTCATTCCCTCTTTTCCTTCACTCAACTTACTAGCTATTCCTTGACCAATTTTCAATCAATATCACTAAAAATGTCTCCATCACAGACCTATATTCTATTAGACAATTCGATGATGAGTCAATAGCTGACTTTGTTGCTTGATGGAGAGGTTTAATCAACCAACTCTCCTTTTCATTACCTCAACCTGAGCTCATTGAGCTCTTTTCAAGAGCATGTGCCAAGCACATCTCATCTACTTTACGGGTCCAAACATTCCACACATTTGACAAAGATTTCACCATGGCCTGAAAGCTTGAACTCCATGCAGTTAAAGAAGATAAGGTCAAATTGCGTAGTAAAAATACTAACACAAAATCCAATTACCCTTCCTCCAAATCTTCATCTTCCAATTCCAAGTCTAAGGGGTTGGAAAACATTGTGGTACTTAGATCATCATCTTCTACCACAACTAACCAATCTGAGCCCTCTACATCATAAAGCATTACAAAATAATTCCAACAATAGTATGTACAACGTCATACACTCCAATAGGAGAATCATACACTTTCATGTTAGATAAACTAGTAAAGTAGGGGGTCCTCAATCTCCCTCAAATCCAACCACCCCAATTTGACCCCTCAAAAGCCATCCCTACTTGGTATAGGGAAAATGACTTTTGTAACTATCATCACATCAAAGGTCATGACACAGACAATTGCAAAACCTTTAAAAATGTTATCCAAGACATGTTAGATAAAGGGGATCTTATTTTGGATAACCCAAATGTGCCACCTAACCAAAACATGGATGTCTTTAGGAAACTATTCCCTAACCATCCCCCAAGTCAAAATAATGTTCAGACCATGGCTGATGATCCTCAAGAACACAACGTATGCATGGTCAACACGGTCTCTCCTTTCATTCCTATCCAACCTCTCCCACAATCTGAAGAGGTTAGTCAACACATTTCTCCACCATGGGTAGAAGAGCCTATTCTACCCATATCACCCCCATGACATCAAACACCTCCTCCACACATACTTCTACCTCATGAGGAACCCATATTACCTATTCCTCTTGCCCCTACCTTCCCTCTTCTTCTACCATTGGAAGAAGTTACCATTCAGACCCCATGCCCTCATGTAGAAGGGGCCATAATCCCTCTACTTCACCCTTTAGAGGAGCCTTCCTCTCCTATATTTCCTCCACCGATGGAGGATAGTCCTCCATCAACCCCGCTTTCACATGTAAAAGAGTCTACTTTGACCTCTCCCATATTAGAGGATGCCTTGATGGCACCAATGCCAGCAACCCCACCCTCATCCTTCCTATTACCAATGGAGGATCATACTTTCCATGCCCCTAGACCACATGCAGAAGGCATGATCATCCCTGCACTCTATCCTCTCAAAGAGCCACATTCTCCAATTCCTTTTCCACCGAGAGAAGAACTTGCCACCTCACCCACTTCAACTGAAGAAGATTAGGTGATGGTTTTCTCTCACCTTTGGCCTAAGATCGCTATGTCTAACACATTTCCACTCTCGTGATCACCTAAATCCTCTAAAATACTGACTGCAAGACCTCGTGTGACGTCACCTAAACCCTTCTCTCGATTGGCAAAAAACTTAGGATTTCTCCATTTGAGGAAATTAAAACATGAGGCATTATGGGAGTGACTTAAGTCTCCTTATCTTACACATCTCACTTCATCTTACATTACCAAGCCTTTTGCGACTACTCACCCTAAAATCTCTAACAAGAATCAAGCTTCTACTTCTAAATCTTTAGAAGCTCAACCTTCCATATCTGAACCTAAACCCTCACAAGTGTCTACCATGCTGAAATAGATTAAATCTCTTAGTTTTCACCTGGTATCAAACCTTACTCACCCACAAGTGAAGTTATATTTGAACCTCACCCTGCACAATAGTGGTCCTCACACCAAACTAAAGAAGGCTGCTAAACCATGGCGGAGAACTCCTCCCCCACCATCACCATTGCCCTCTATTTTGGGTCCACATCCATTTACTTTAATAGGAGTGCTCCCAACTCTCACACCTAACAAAAACAAATTGCCTCCATTACTACCTCTACCCATCAAACATATATTTCCTCCAAAAAATTTGACACCTCTCAACATGAAAGTGCCATCTACGTGAGTGGCCACACCACCACCCAAAAAGATGGTACAAAAAACTCCTACAACTCCTAAAAATAATTTGTCAACCCCTACTGTGACAAAGTGTGCAGACTCATTAGCAAGTTCCTATGCTTTGATGTTATGCCAATTCTTGCAATCTTCTAGCATCAGTCTCCCACCCCTTAAACCATACCAACCTCTTAGACCAAAACCATCTTGGTTCGATGACACTAAAATCTATGTGTATCATTGTACACCTGGGCATGATACTGAGCGTTGTTGTGCTCTTAAAGTTTTCATCTTCCAACACTTGAAAAAGGACACCCTTCTCATTAAGGACCCCTTTGACAAACTATTGACACCACCCTATGCCTCCCAAACCTCCTCACCTTCATCGGGATCCCATCATCAGACTATGGTCCCTCTACCACCTTCTCCCCCTATATTCAAAATCAACACCATTAATGTGGCCACTAGGTCCCAAACTCTAAAGGATAAAGGAAAAGAGTGAGTTTCTATTCCTTAGACATATCCATTTGTCAAGCCTTCTCAACTACTAAAACCCAAGATTTCAATCTTGGGCACATCTCAACCAACATCTTTTGGGGCAATTCGCGACTCCATGGTGAAATAACTTCACCAAACCCCTATGAAGATGTCTTTGTATGACCTAATTCAAAGCTATACACAACATCACCAAGCCTTAATCAAAGCTTTATAGGCAATGGAGGTCCAACCTAAAGACCCCCAACCACTGGCTATTTTAGTCAAATCATTACCAACCATTGCCTCCATCACCTTCAGTGATTATGAGATTCCAAACTACAACCTGGAAGATTAGGATCTCCCCCTCTCAAACTAAGCCTATCACACACACTTCTTAGGATGCATCCTTGCGCCGCACTCCTTGTCAAAGAGGAGCTTCAACTTCTTCTCTCTGTCTCATTTATCTAACTCATTGATTATCCGCAATGGGTGTCAAACATTGTCCTTGTCGTAAAATCAACTGGGGGAATTTGACTTTGTACTAACTATTGCGACCTCAACCAATCATCGACCAAGAATCAACCAACTTCTTAATCATCTTCATATCATCCAACATTGACCAAAATGTGCCTACAACTATTTGAAAGAGCGAGATTTCAAAATCATAGATCTCATCCTTAAATAAAACCAACACATGACCAATATGGAAAGAAGCAAACGAGGCAAGTTTGCTCCTAATTAGCTCAAACCTTACATAATAATGCACAAGTATGGATCATGCACTTATCGTCTATCTTCTCTTGAAGGCTAACCAGAACCTAAGCCCCTTAATGCATTAAAAATTGGGATGCCTAACCAAAGGTCATAAATTATCAATGTAGACTGCTCCCTTGAAGGATAGCTGCATTATTGCTGTAATTAGTAGACTGCTCCCTTGAAGGATAGTTATTCAAAGACATCAACATATAAATCAAAACATAGACCACTCCCTCGAAGGATGGCTAAGCCCAAATTTTGCTACCATAAACAACACCCTTTTAGAAGCTTCCCACACCAACCAGCTTCACATGACCATAAAACAAAATAACATCCCCAAGTAGACTTCCCACATTGATCAGTCTATCAAAAAAAAAAAGAGAGACTGACAAATTATATAGTCATGGACTTGCCTATAGTCATTCTCAAGGTCACCTATAAAAGGGGCAAAGTTATCCCTGCTAAAAAGGGTTACCCTACCCTCACATATCACATAATCATATATCTATTACCCCAACATACCCAAGGGATTTTGAGCTCACTTAATGACAAGTGATTCGAATACTTCTTTAACAAAAAAACCAATGGTCAATGATGTAATGCATGAATGGGGCTTTTGTTTACAAAAACCTTATCTATGTTATCATTATGGTCCTTGTCAATGAAAGAACAATGCACCTTTCACTTCTTATACGCCTTAGTAACATACAACCAAAACATCTTATAACCAACCCAAACCAACCAAACCAAACCAAACCAAACCAAACCTTTTTGTAACCACTAACATAACCTCTTGATTTATTTAATGCAAATATCAATTTGTGTTATATAAATTATCATAGCTCATTCACACTAGTTTCTATGAAAAACAATACACATGGAAACTATCAACCAAACACAATTTATGTCAAGCATATACCATCACCAATATTGAAACTTGCTGAAGCATAAATATACTCATTTCATTTTTGGCATACACCATCACCAATATGGAAAATTGCTAGAGATGAAAAACCACATAACCAATGTTATAGAATACACCATCACATAATATGGAAAAGGCTATAACATCATCACTCATTTCATTTTTAGCATACACCATCACAAATATGGAACATTGCTAGGGATGAAAAACCACATCACACTATGTTATAGAATACACCATCACATAATATGGAAAAGGCTGTAACATCATCATACACTCATCATTTCAAACATAATCAAACCAACCAACAACCTCTTTGCCTCTTCTTCCCTTTTGGGGAGAACTACATTGGCTTGAGGCCCTTTAAATAGAGGCTATGTAGATATAACTCAATTGATACGAAGTCTTCTGGTGTTAGCTCAGCCATTCACTCATTCGTCTCCCTAAGGACTTCGACCATTCGTTTATTCATTTACCTGATGGACAAACCATATAAACTTTAACCATGACTTAACCTAGTCAAAACCAATCCATAACATACTCTCTTATTCCCTTTTGGGGAGAACTACATTGGCCTGAAGCCCTTACAACATGGGCTATGTAGGCAACACTCAGTTGACATGGGGTCTTCTGAGGTTAGCTTGGCCATTCGTTCATTCATCTACTTGATGGACCAACCATATAACCTTTAACCATGACCTAACCTAGTCAAAACCCAATCCATAACCTACCCTCTTCTTCCCTTTTGGAGAGAACTACATTTGCTTGAAGCCCTTGAAATAGGGGCTATGTAGGCAGCACTCAGTTGACATGGGGTCTTCTGAGGTTAGCTTGGCCATTCATTGGTTCATTTACCTAATGGACCAATTATCTATACCAACCCAAAATCATGACCAAATAACTAGCCCACACACTATAGAAGTCACATTAGACTTCTCATGGGGCACATTGGAGATCATATACATCTCCCTAACCACAATAAACAACACTTGAGATCACTTATATCTCAGCCTAACTCAACCAATGACCTTGGAGATCGTGACTATCTCCTCAGACCATGACCACTTTCAAGACAACTTTGCCTTGGTTGTTTTGATTGCATATATGTTACCTCACGAATAGTTAGCAAATTATATGCACCCCACATTATGACCCTCACACATATTTTCAGATCACAACCAATTTGATCCCTAATATTTGTGACATTTTCATGTTTTCCAGGAGTACTTCCTATCCCAAATACTTGGAACATGATGACCATTGGAGCTACAGCTTTGATCATTTAACCCAATTAGCTACGACTAAAAATTTGGGGACTGATTACTTTGATTTTAGTGATCCTTAACCTTTCTTGCAAAAATTTGACCTACCTATCATGTGAAGTGGTATACGCACAATCTCAACTATTGCAGCATTCACACTCCAACTTCACCATACCCATCCACTGTCTATCAAATCAACACTCAATTTTGAGTTCCCTTCCTTTGAATCCCACTTTAAGGGGGAATACCTCATCATCCTACCTAGGGCAACCTACACCTTATCCCATACCTAGGGAAACTTACTCCTATTTTTGTCTTGCAATTCGTCAAAACAACCAACAAGACAAAAAGGGGCAAATGTAGACACCAAAATTGTGTCAACTCCCCTTGGTCCCTTACACACCTTATTAATTTAAAATAAACTACTTATTTTAAATTAATGACATCACCTAGACACCTCACCTTAGACACCTCACCTTGGACACCTCACCCTAAGACCATTTCCTACCCCATGAGTCACCTAAGACTAAGTCATCCCAATCCTAACTACTTAAGACTTATTTCTCACTCCATTCCAACCACCTAACCAACACTCGTGCCTAATAACCCTATCTTTTGACCATTCTCCAATGGAAAATGCACTTGGAAGATGGAGAAATAGGCAAAGGGTTAAAAATATCCCTTTTACACATTCTCTAGCTACCGACATTGGTCAACTGTCGACTGACGCTGGTGAGATAGCCAACATCGACTACTTAAACCAAGTTCTAACATTGAGCTTAGGCCTGAATCCAAAAATCTCTCTCTCTCTCTCTCTCTCTCTCTCTCTCTCTCTCTCTCTCTCTCTCTCTCTCTCTCTCTCTCTCTCTCTCTCTCTCTCTCTCTCTCTAGCCCTAGACTCTAGCAAATCGGCATGCACACTCTAAGACTAAGCATCAAAATTTGACTAATGCTCCCCTAGCTACAAAAACTCTATGCAAGTCACTCGAGATTGGACTGAAACATTGTATGAGGACCTTGACAAGCATTCTACACCTCTTGTTCTTCACCAAGTAGAGCTAAGTATTCTTCTGCCTCTCATTTCAATAACTTAGAATACATTAGTAATTAGTTTTTATTTAATATTTCTAAATACTATCAACCAGACCCGACTTCCTACATAGAAAGGTTGAAAAGCCTTCTATTCTTATCCTCTTTTTACACCTATCCCTGACCTTTGTCCCCTCTCAGACCCTATTCACTGTCTTGGAACCCTACACAGACCCTTAAACTCCCAGACTCCTCTATCATAACCTGAAACTTGTCCAAGGCTCATTGCCCCAATCGACATCGACCACAACCCTGACCAACATCGGCAGTATGATCGACATCGGCACCATCCACAGACTGACCTTAGCAGAACTACCGATGTCGGTGACTATGACATACAGACTGCAAAGAAATAGGTACGTATTATCTATTTTCCTCTTTGTTAGTCATTTGTCATTTCTTTATTTATGACACTTTTACTTATAAATAGTGGACTATCATCCCTCACAGAGCTTTACGCTTCCGGGACTGAGCGCGTAGCTTGGCAGTCCACTTTATCTTATTCTAACATTTTCTTTGTTTAAGTCTTATTCTTATCTATGGGTATCTTCCTCCACATCCAAAGAGGAGCTCCTACAATGCTTGGATACGGTACACAACTTAATCTGGGTAATGTACAAACCCCTTACTCTTTATCTTTAGTTTCTTCTTCTTTTGAATGTAATTAGAAAAAATGTAGAGAAACAGTTAGATAGGATCAAATGATGAATCCCCTACATCTCCCTCATGAATTTGGCCCCTTAAGTTTAGCTATGGTTTTTGAAATTTATAAGTTTTGATTCTCTAGTGAATATTACAACATTATAGAAGATAATTTTGATGAAGTAAAAGTGTTTTAATAGTTCAATAGAAATAATTATAATATGAGGAACATATAACCTCTCACCACTTCTACTCCTAATAACACAGTTATTCTCGTGAATCCTAAATCTGATAATAATCCTCCTCCTCTAAAAAGGAATGATCAAACTCAACATAGAGAAGAATATAATAAGGGAGGATATAATATTATTGAGGATATGAAAAATATTAAGGCTAATATTACTCTCCATGGACTGACATAAATCACTGAATAAAATGAGCTCTTATGAAAGTCTATCCTAGGGAATTCTATAGCATAAAAGGCCAAAATGGCCAACTCAAATATCATATCTAAAATTAATCCTAGTGTTCCCTCTTTCTTGCTAATAATTTAGGCATTTGGAAAAAATATACACAACTATTTGGTAGATTATGGAGCTTCAGTCACTATGATGATAACCTCAATTTGGTAGAATCTTAGTTTAACCCCAAGTCCTTCCAAGAGGGCTATTTCACAACTAGATAAAATAGTGGTACCTATGATAGGATAAATTAATGATGCATGCATCCAATTTGCATTAGAACCTTGAGTGTAGATGACTTTTGACATACTGGTAGTAGATATCCATGAAGGGTATGGGCTATTATTGAAAATAAATTGGTAAAAGACACTCAATAGATATCTTTCCATAGACTTCTCTCATATTTGGTTACCATGGAGAGGCACTGCCAACCAAATTAGAATAGATCAAGGGATAAGGATGAATCACCCTATTATGAAGTACAATACTACTAACAAATAAGTAAGTTACAAATTTCCTAGTCTTGGAATATATATTTTTACTACAAAATATTAAGTGCAAGAAGTATAGGGCCCTTTCCAATTATGGACTAAGCAAGAAAGGATCGGGTGTTAGTATTGAGTTAGTCAATCCATGAGGGATGAAGTACCTAGTGGCATATAGGCTTCAATTTCCATGCATCAATAACATAGTAAAATATGAAGCCCTAATTTTGGGATTGCAATTTGATCTCAAGAACAACATCAAGGGACTATTGGTATATGGAGACTTACAATTAGTGATCAACCTAGTTAGAAATAAGTACCAATGCAAGTTGTTATACTTAAATAAATACAAACATAGATCCTAATATTTATTCAAGTCATTTGAGGTTTTCAATATATAGGCTATTCATAGAGAACAAAACCAAGCTATTGACTCACTGACCAATTTGGCATAAATTTGGCACCCCTATAGGAATCAAAAGTGTATAATTTCTCTATCAAATTGGTACTATTTTACCCAACATCCCCCTTCTTTCCATAGGAAATGGGGACCCACTTTTTTTAGATTATTGTCTTGATTTTGAGCCCCCTCTTCTATATGTTTATGCAAATTCTAGGTAAAGTTCATGATTTGGCCTCTTATACTTTGGCAAGATGACATTGATATTATGTTTTCATAGGCTAAATCTTTTGTTCTATCAGGTTTGTTATTTTTTGCTTTATGTTTTTAGAATTATTTTTGTGGTCTTTTTTCTTTGGAATTTTTGTTCTACACAAATTAGTTTTGGGTTTATTATGTCTTGAACATTTTGTTTGATGAAATTTTCTCTTCATAGCATTTTCCATAAAATAATTATGCTAAAATAATTTCCCCAAATTAGACTTATTTTTTTGGATAATCTTGTCGATACACTTTTCCTAACATAATTACCCTTCGACCTCTTTGAACCTACCCTTCAACCTTTTTGAGATTGTCCTTCAGCCTTTAATAAGTAGATCCTTCAAGACTTTTGTCAAGGATGAATGCCCATAAAGTAGACCCTTTAGATTTTTGCTAGATAGAAAGTACCCTTTGACATTTTAAAATGACCCTTTAGCATTTTTAAATTTCCCTTCGAGACTTTTGAAATGCCCTTTTTTGCTTCACCAACCTACCCTTTAAGCTTTGTGAAACATGTCCTTCAACCATTTTTTGTATTCATTTTTCCCGAAATAATTCTTTTGGGACTTTTGCAATTGCCCTTTAGTCCCTTTGCACCTATCCTTCAGGAATTTTGTCTAGCACCTTTTCCCTTTTGAACCTTTACTTCAGAGATTTTATCCAAAAAAATTCCACCGATATAATTCCTTTGGGAATTTTGAAAATGACCCTTTTCTATAGGCTTACCATTCAAAAGTTTTGTCAAAGACACATGTTCCTTTAGATTTTTTGAACATACCTTTAAGACTTTCTGAACATACCCTTCGGCCTTTTGAAAGTGCCCTTCAGGACTTTTGTAAGGGCACTTTCCCATCAAAATGTACCTTATGAATTAGACCCTTCATCCCTTTTTAACATTCCCTTCAAGACTTTTGTATTGATAATTTTTTCCTTATGAATCTATCCTTTGAGACCTTTTTCCCTAAGCCAATTCCTTCAGACTTTGTGTTTCAAACATTATATCCAATGCAAAAGGCCTAAACGAATTCCCCCAAGTGAACATGCCCTTTGAAAATTTTCAAAGTGACCTTTCAACATTTTTGAAGTGGCCACTTACCCTTTGAACATTTTTAAAGTGACCTTTTAGCATTTTTTGAGTGACCACTTACCCTTAAAACATTTTGTAAGTGACTTTCACCCCTTTTGAAGTGACCACTTAGCCTTCAAGACTTAGTCCTAGACCTTTTTCCCCCTGATACTTACCCTTCAAGACTTTTATTCTAGGCTTTTTTCCCTTTGACCAATTCCTTTATACATTTTTATTGACACATCATGCCCTTGATCCCTTTTGAAATCATTCATTCAAGATTTCCTTTAGGTATTTTATTTGAGAGAATTGACTCTTCAGGAGAATTGTTGTAAACATTTTATCTGAAATAATTCCTCGATGAAATTTCTTCAAGATTTGTGTCTCAAAAATTTTATCTAACAAAAATAACCCTTCAACAAAATTATTACAGATATTTTGTTTGAAACAAATCCATTTCACAGAGTTCCTAAAATAATTTTACTATAAAAATCCTATGATAATTCTCCCACAAAAATTGCCTCAAAACAAATACCAGACTAACAAGTGGCACCTTTACTTAGAAAGAATTTCATTATGTTTTTATCTTAATTTAATATTTTATCTCAAGCCCAAATTGTATTTTATTAAATACTAAAACCTTAGGCTAAAATATTCATGCAGGGTCCTTTATATATGTTTCCCAAATTAATATGCTAAGTCATTTTTTTGCTTATATTTGTAGGATCAGGGAGTCCCAAGGAAATGACACATGTCTAATTAAAAATATTAAATTTTATAGTCGTACAGACATCATTTGATAGTCATAAGGATGTCATTTGATAGTCGCATAAACCTCAAATATGACCTCGCCAAAGGCTAATTTATAGAATTAAATTTGATAGTCATGTGGGCATCATTAATGGTCATGAGGAAATCATTTGATGATCACATAAATGTTAAATTTATCCTCATAAATTATCTATTTGTATTCAAATCAAGATCCTATAGAATGCATCCGCTCAGGCCCATTTGATCAAATGATGTGAGAGCAAGTTGAGATGTAAAATCTCCATGAGAGTGATAAGTGTCACCATTATGGGATCCTAATACATAGATAATCACACCTAAAATGAATCTAAAATTTTCTCCCCACACTCTAGGACTTCAATAATATTTTCAACACGTACTTCATCACTCCATATGACTCCTCATCACTCTGTTAAGGTCACCTGTAGGTGGACACTACACTATGCAGGTAGTGAAGATGAAAATTATAAGTAGCGAGCAAGATATACATATTTGTGATTAATCCTATACCTTATCAATATTTACTAATGTACTCTTATCATTCCTAAGGGATTTTGAGCAACTATCAAGGCTTTTATTCCAATATGATGTCATCTTGAATACTTATAGATATATGGTGAACTGTACATATGCAGTGAGTATGAGATAGTCAATATACCTCACAGGGATATGCCTTGATAACCAAATAATATCTCCTCATGATGTTCAAATGAAACCTCAATATGTTTTAAAAATCAAAACAAGATTTCAAACTTCCCTTCCAATGTTGAACCCTTTCTTCATAGCACATGTACATGTTCATTAATGGTGGAAGATTGTATATGTTGCATAAGATTGCAAAATCATGGAAATTACTTTTAAGAATGAATTTATAAGGTATATGGAATAAATATAGCACTTAAAACATTTAAATGAACCTAACACAAGCCCCTAAGTCCATTATCAAAGCATTGAGATCTAAAAATGGTGGAAAACTAGCCTATCACAACAAGTGTGAGAAGTCTACAAAATTGAGATGATTTGCTCATAAAAACACCTTTGAACATGAAACTAGGCATGGAAAACATTATAGGAGGGAATAAACATCATATGGAGTCAAACTCAATAACTATATTAAATACAATCATCCAAATAATAGTAAAACCTATAGGGTGCATAAATTAGTAAGTAGAAAAACATAGTCAACTTATTAGGAATGATTCATAAAGCAAAATCCACCATTACTCTACAACAAAACATCAAATGAAATCTGACTAAGTGTAAATAATACCTCCAAGATAAATTTGTTTGGAAACCTCCCTTGCTGGTCATATCAAGTACAAACTTGGAAACCATTTTTGCTTGTCAAGCCTAGTGCAAGGAGAGAGAAGTGGTTTTCTTCATTTCTTGGAGCTTCTAATAAAATTAATTGCCAAAAAAAGTGTGTAAGACCAAGGGACACTCTTGAAATTTCCTCAGCTGTGGGAGTCTATACAATTCTCTACACCTCATTAAATGCTCATATTTTTCAAAAGAAACTACCCATTCTTCTGAAGAACCTACCACTTTTTAGTTATGAATAATTGATTAAGGTATAATAAGACACATGGAACATTTCATCACCCCTTTTACACCTTCACACTTCCCAAAGAGGCTGTATAACTCATTAAATTCCCCTTTTTTGACCTTAAAATGACTCTTAAGACTAGAAGGGTTAAAATGACTAATGACCAAGGTTAATATTATATATAATGACATCAAATAACCTATGATACACTATATGACATAATACTAGGCCCCCATAAAACACCTAAAATCAATTTTTTACCTATAGGGGTCCCAATTTGACCTACTTGGTTAAATTTAATCAATAAATTGGTGACTCATAGGGGTATCATGCTTGATATGTTAACTAGACCAGTAGCCTTACCATTCCATTGGGCTTAGGGAGTCATCTAAAGTTTGAAACACAATAAGAGGACTTTGACCATTGACCACAAGCTTTGATCAAGACAAGACCTCTTGACTACCTCAACCACATAAAAAAAGGACACACACAAGTAAAACAAACACACGTGCTTAAAGCACTTAGGAAAAATAGAAAGCAAACAACTAGGTACAACCAAAAACCAAGCATACCTCCTTCATATATCAAAGGGTAAGTTTAAAACCTTCCTTTTTTCATGACATCAAGTATTTAATGAGACATGTAGCCTTTTGACCTTTAACATCGATGACTCCATCTTCTTCATGGTGTTTGCCAAACTCATTGGCATGATGTTCAATGAGAACCAAGCAACTCCATATAGGTTGACTATTAAAATGGATTCTTCTTATATCCAAATAGTCTCATCCTTCTCATTTACTTGGCCTTTTATGTGCAAGTTTGAAAATATTATAGTCCTTTCAACCATTCTCTCCTCCTTAACATAATGTGCTTAATGTTTGAAAGCACCAAGATTTCCTTCACCATGTTCCCATATCATTGAATGTGGTTTTACCTTAGATGGAGTTATTGACTATCTTTCAGGTACAATAATAGTTTCTTTGGCATCATTATCCATGTCTACAACTTCTTGTACACTAGCATCATCAAATGGCTTCATGACAATAGGTTCTTGACTAGAAGAATGACCTTCATATTTATGTTTGATTGAACACTCAATATCATGTTTATTAGACTCATCATTAGACTTATCATCAAATATGTAATATTTTGTAGAAGAAAAAGCTTTACCAAACTTATAAAATTCCTTACATATGGCATTAAACTTCTACCATAAATCTTCTTCCTCATGGATGTCATCTTTAAGAGTTATTTCTTGTACCTTGGTCTCATGAGACTATCTTAGGACTACCACTCCTTGAGGAATGACTTGACCTCCATACTTGATAGTACACTACACTTCATGCTTGAGATGATCATCCACAACTTCATGATCAAACATGGAACCTTCTTAAAATACCTCTCTCTTCAATTCTTGGCCACATTCCTCATGGATACACATCCCCTAAAAAATGGAGGGATTAGAGTCTTCTTCATGGACACACATCCCTTAAAATATGGATTCATTACCTTGTGGATTGTCTTTTTGTTAAACAAGGGGAGTCCCTATGGTTATTTATTCCTCATAGTCACTCATGAGATCTTCATGATCAACCATGAATTGAGATTATTCTTGTTTACTTGCTTCTCTCAAGATAGATTCTTTCTCAACAATAGGTGAGGTGGAAGGTTGGTGGATAGGCTCACATGAAGGAGATGGAATGTGAGGTTTATTTGAAGGTTGATGAGTTAGAGATGGAGTGTGAGATGAAGGAAAAGGCTTATGAGTGGATTTGGGAAAGAGAAAATCACTAGTAAACTCATAGGGAAGTGAATTCTTGGGCTGATTAGAAGAACTAGCATCTACATAATTAGGAACTACATTTTTCCAATAATATCTTTGTGTATACTCCATGGAGTAATCTAATTTCATATGACAAGATTCATATGAGTACTCTTGAGGCTGATAGACATCATAGTATGAATGATATGGCTCATATTGGGATTGATAGAGAGGTGTTTCCTAATAAGTTTCTTGGTAGCCTTCCTCATAGGGTTGTCCAACAACATGGTGTCTATATGGAGATGGAAATGAAGGGCTATAGGGATTCTATGGCTCATAAGATTGATAGCCATTTTTATAGGACTATTGAGGGGTAAAACATGATTCATAACAAGGCTAATAAGAAGGTTCATGTAGGAGTATTGACCATAGATATCCATATCAACCTCATATGTCAAAGGAAACACAAAAACTAATCAAACTTTTCAAAAATATATACTTAGGTTATTTACAACCAAAATTTATCATTCAAAATTTCCATTGGTGTTCGTTTATTTGCTTCCAAAATCTGATTATAGGAAAGACACACCAAAAATATTTCCACTCTCTTAGACTTTAGTCCCACTGGGCATGCCAAAAACTATTGTCACTTGGATTTTCACCCTTTGAGGAGATGTCTCAGCTCTCCTCATCCAAGTAATAAAACACCTATAGGCTTGTGGGTAGCCTATGAATGAGATGAATCTCTAGATAGGGCTAGCTCTCTTGATGTACCACTTTGGATCACTACTACACCTAAACTTTGTGACAAAAAAGGGAGAGAGAAAATTGAAATCAAACTATCCTAAGGTAGGTGATATACTAGATAATTTGATGACTTCCAACCAATTGCATGTTACACATGAGAACAAAGGACTAACCAAACATACACTTCTCCAATTTGAATCTTATCACATCAATGCTTCATTATGAGGTTATGGATGAATTTTTAGGCTAGGATGGCTATACAAGAGGCCTTGAATGTCATTAGTTAATATTATAACTCACTTAACCTTGAAACTTCCTAGAACACTTCACATGACCTACAAAAAGAAGTTGTAAATAGGTGAGAGAATGAGACAACATGCTAAGGAATCCATAGTATTCACTAAGCAAGATCAATCATCCAATTAAAACAAATTTGAATAGCTATGGAAGAGGTAAAAATCAGTAGTCTTATTGATTAAATGGTATGCAAATGTTTAGGGCTTTACCATACTCAAGTGGAGTATAAGTTATAAAAGGCCAAAATGGCTAGTTCTTATAAAACTTATGAGAGAGAGAGAAGAGAATAAAGAAGTCCAAAGGTCATAAATACAATATTAAATATGATAAAAGGAGTTACATATGCATGAGGATAATATTTGAAATGAACCATGCAAGGTCAGGAAGTACAAGTGTCTATACAAGGCATGAAACTCATGAAAAGTGGCATGAAACTCCTTATGTTGGCTTAGATAACTACCTTCATCATCAAAACCTATTTGAACATCACAAAACTAAATAGGGATATTTATAATTATTTAAATGAGATGGAAGGATTTTATACATGAATCTCCATGCATTGGTTGTAGTCTTACTCATATGGAATCTCCTAGATATGAGTTATCACTACCTACACTCTAAAAAACTCCTTTTTCAATCACCCTTCACATAAAAAATGGATTCAATTTTCCATTAAAATCCATGGAAGAGAGTGTATGACACTTGGAAATACCCTCCATGGCCTTATAGGCATCAATCATACCTTAAAATCAATCCACTTGAAGCTTTTCACCTTTATCACTACCATGTTCATTATGCCAATTTTGACTGCCTAAGATTAAGTAGCTAGTTGAGGAACATAAGACTTGTTATAAGGAATGAAATTAACATGGGGAGTTATATTAAGTCCTAATATTCCATTTAATATGATTTTAATCTCTTGGAACGTCCTAGAACCTACAGAACACATAAAATAGTTAAAAATACCCTATTTTATACTCCATCTGTATAGTTTTGTACAACTCAAAATGATGGGAAGGATCATAAAAGAGTCCTCTACAATTTTAAATCACTTTCATGGTCAAAATAAACCATTATTTCCATCTCTATTTCCTTCATCAGGTCCTTTTAAGGGTTTAGCAAGGGTTTATCCTATTTTACCCTCGTAGGCTTTGTTCATAAAAATGGGATCTTGAAGTTGAAATAAATTTTAAAAATAATGAATATCAGTACCTTTTTCAACTTCTCCCAAGCTATTGAGCTCCCATGCACCAATACCATATAGTTGTGAGCTCTTCAATTTGACCTCTCAGGTTCTTCTCCTTGTTTTGCATAGGCCTGATGTGATTTTGAGTCCTAAATATGACCTACTTGTGCTTCCACCAAATTATTGATATTTTTAGAAATCTGAAATGACCTTATACACATGATATAATGGGTTATAAATCTTATCTCATGATATAATTGAAAATGGTTCTTTATTTGGCTTTAGGCCTAACGGTGCCTGATAGCCCTACTTGCAACCCTTATGTACTAGGCCATCCAATCAGAATTATTTGAATTACATAAGCTTTAAAAACTTTTTTATGAACTTATTAACATTATTAAATACATTGGAATACTCTTCCAAGGCTGAAAGTAAAAGTGACCTTCTATTTGACCTGTAGGCATAAACTTGCCTAACAAGCCTATTTGCATATTTAGGGTTTTAGAGTACCCTATTGAGGTTTATCATATATATACATGGTTTTTCATGTTTTCCAAGGTGTCATCCACCTTTATACACCTTACTTAAAAGTATCTACATCCCCTAGTTCATCCTTCTCACCCATTTTCTCCAACCTATTATTTTATGCATAAAGGAAAGTGTCCTTTGTCTTGTGATCTAAGAATTTGACTCAAGAGAGGATGGTTAGTATGGTGTTAATTTCAAAATGAAAACAAAATGAAAAAAAAACACTAACTAGCATAACATCTATAAGCTTAGACACTAGGGAGAGATTAGTCAACAAACATGAATAAAACACATGACTAAAATGCAAAAGAAACCCTCTTTTACCTTCCTTGAATGCTCCAAAATGCTTGTTGTAGTGGCTTGCTCAGCTTGTGCTCATGAATTCCTTAGAAATTGAAGCTTGGCTACCTCCATCTCTCCTTGGCACCTTTGGCTTATGGATTATCTCAGCTTATAATAAATTTGTCTTGGTAACACTAATTGTAATGGCTTCTTGAAGATATTTTTGCATTATAACTTTGCACCAAAATAGCTTGGAAATGATGTTCAAGGCCTCTCTATTTATAGATTTTTGAGATTGATCAGAATCAACCTGAACCATCCATCTCAAGATTAAGATGTGTGGCTAAGGATTAATCTAATTTTATAATTAAAATTGATATATAGGCTCATCAATATTTTGGATAGAGGATAAATTAAGAGGCATGAAGGGATTTGATGAGGCATAGGAGGCATGAATCCTAATATTTATGGCATTTATGGCCTAGGGATGTCTTCCCAAGAAATGAGGTCACCTAATGATGTAGATATTCAATATTCATTGCCAAAAATAATTATTTAACAATTTTCCATGGGATTCTTGATTAGGATCTTGATTTGGATTAATTAGCTCTTAAGTATGTTTAAGCACTTTATGCACAAATTACTCAAATTGATCAGAATGCCTTATTATTAGTCCAAAATTCAATTGGATTATAATTGGAAGGTGATGTCAAATGCATTGGATCCATTATCCCATATAGGATGTTACCAACAACAAATAACAAAGGCACATGCTTTGTGTAGAAGATTTGATAGGAAAGATCAATCCAGAGCACCTAGGTGCAAAATTGGCATTTTGACTTGAAATGATCTCATCAAAGTTAGTTGGCCCATAAATTGCATTACCCCATTTAGTGATACTCTGGCCAAAATTAGCACTTGAATATGTCAATTTCAACTCATTTAATGCATTTTAGTGTTTTTAGGATAAATTATGTATTTTAAGTGAAAATTGGCCAAAATCCTGGTTGGATGTTATCGGTGGCCATTTTTAGGTGTCTACAGTTTTCCCCTATTTGGGAAGATGTTACAAACCATAGGAAAAGCAATGTCTTCTCAAATAATGAGAGATGGACTATATGCTAAAAATAAAATTATGTTTGAAGAATAAAGCTCCAAATGGTTTTGGGAAGCCTATGATGATGCCCCCTCGAGGGAGTGGCCATTACATTTGTTGATAGATAGTCCCTCAGAAAGAAACAAGAATAAATGTGGAATTAACCTATTGTTAAGATTAATCCAAATGAGAAAATGATTTCATGCATTGATATGAAAAGGATATTGATTTGTCCAAAGGTACTTATAATCAGGGCTAAATTTCAAAATAATGATTAGTCCATAAGTAGTTATAATCATTAAGAGGACCTAGATTGGCTAAAGATGATTGTGGCCAAGTTAGGGTTGATTAACAAGAATAACTCAAGGATCTAACTTTGAATATAGATTAAATATGAGTGGGTATAAAGTGATGAAAGAGATGGATAGAAGAATAAGATTGATTAATGTGAATGATTCAATTGTACTTGCTAATGAAGAGATGCTCATCCTAATTAATAGTGATACAACTAGAATGGTCAATGGGTTGATTTGATCAAGGGTGGGATGGAATTATTTTCCAAGGTAACAAGGAGAAACTTATGTGGCTCCATTGATTATAGACCTTTCTGAAGCTAATTTTTTTTGTAGCATGTGATGGTAAGATTCATGATAGAACACCATGAAGATTATCCCAAAATATGCATAAAGATTGACTCCTGATCTAATAAACATTTAAAAATAATAAACTAATGATAAAAACCATGATGATAATTTTGACATATGAATATGGATGGACTCAAGAATAATGTGCTCAAGGAATCACCCAATGAACATATATAGATTGAGTTAAGGCAAGAAAACTAAAAATAAATAAACAAGCAAGCAAATAACAAAGAAACAAATAGAGAAACAAAGAAACAAACAACCTAAAATAAATAAACAAATAGAAATCTTGAAAACAAAAGCAAAAGAAATCATCCTAACAATGACCATTCCCAAGTAAGGTGGATATAAGATAACTGACTAGGCTTAGATAGGACAAATATTTTTGGATTTTGAAATATTATGAATGTTTTAGGAATTTTGAGGTATCTTAACTCATTAGAAAATGACAAGATACCTACTCATAAAATGGTAAGATAATTTGGCTTAAGTTTCTTGTAAAATGGTGAGAGCATATGAAAAGAGGGATCGAGATGACCTCAACATGAATTGAGCATGACCCACATAGTCCTAAAATGACCTCAAGTCATAGTAATTCCATCCACATAAAAGGTGAGGAAAAACCAACTAGGTCTCAACAAGTTCTCAAATTTGGTAAATGGCCAGTCAAATGAAAATAATGATGGTGAGGTGATGCAGTAATATATGTTAAACAAGTGTTTCACCTAGTTTACCCATAGGTGGTTATAAATAGGATACAACATCATAGGTCAATTACTAATTTGCCAATAGGAAGTTATAATTAGTAGCAAGACTATTGAAACACTAATTTTCCCATAGGTAGTTATAATCAAGATCACATAAACAAACTTGATATAGGATGGAAAATGAAATATACCTTGACATATCAAATATCACACTAATTTCATAGACTATCATTGTAAACATAGATTGGATTGATTGTTAAAACTTGATCAGAATCCCCCCACAAAAAGGTATGGGAAGAACCAAATGAACCAAGATCAAAATAGGATTGGGTAGTATGACTAAAAATAGGCTTTAGTCTAGATAAGAACAGAATGATAGGATGTATAAAATGGTAACAGGGTTTTCCCCCAAGTGATGGGGTGAATGGTAGGATACACAATAATGGAAAATGGATATGGAACAATGGTAATGGCATGGAAATATGAAACAATATGGTATATGTTTTTGGCTTAGGTGTGGTAAATGGCATATGATTCTATTTTTCTTATTGAGATAGAGATACATGTCCTAATCAACAAATGATACAAACAAAATACTCGATCATGTTAATTGCTAGCCCACACCTCATCTGAATAACTACTCTGTCAAGAATTGGCTATAGATTTAGTTGTCAAGAATGCTTGTATGATCTTCATTGGTCATTGATTCTGATTCCTTCAAATGTCAAGAAAATTTATCTTTATAGCCTCTAAAAAGGAAAGTGAGACCATGGATGGTAAATAAGGACAAATAATGGATGGTAGGTTTTATTGTGAAATAAAATGGTAGATGATAATGGAATGTGGAAAGGTTGGGAAACAAATGAAGATCAAGAAATTCAGTGACATGTAATGTTTTTGATGTCATGCTTGACATAATTTTTGTTGTGGTGGGGCTGAAGACTTGTTCTCTTGATAGTACCATTAGATTTTTTTGTTGTTTGGGCTTGAGAGTAGCTACCATCAAATTAGGTTGTAGATAGAAAGTTATTTTGATTTGATATTTGATTTTGCCTTCATCAAGTAGTGAAGAAATTTTGTGCTTATCTATTAGTGCCTCAATGAGGTTTTCACTAATGAAGTTATCTTGATTGTCTTGTAGTGCCTTTGAGAAGGTTTCACTAAGGAATGTTGACTTTTGACTTTGATTATCTTCTAGTGCTTCTAAAAAAGTTTCACTAGAAGATGCTGAGTTCTGAATTTGATTATCCCCTAATGCCTCTAAAAAGGTTTCACTAAGAGAGTGCTCTTATGCTACATGAATTTGGTCATAGTCTCCTTGCTCTTCTTCAACTACTATGTCATCATGGATGCAATTCAATAAAGTGTGATTATGTCAATCAATCAACACTTATGGGAGATGGAATGTCAATAATATAGCTATTTTGGTTTATGGTAATGGCCTATGGAATGATAATGGAATGGGTGGTGGAATCACAATCCTTGTAAAAGATACTGTTGACCATTTTTTGCCCAACAGGCTAAAAATTGGTCCCCTTCTGTCCCTGTTGTTCTAGGCCATTTCATTTTTTTGATTTTGCATGAATCTGTTCATTTCTACAGACTACAAAATTTCTATGAACTCTACAGGTCTAAATCTATGAAATCTATAGGTTTTGGATTTCTATAGACTTAGCAGGTTAGTCCTTTGGTGCATGAAGGATCAGTTCAGAGAGTTTTGGGTTTTACAAGGCTTCTTCAGGCTCTAGTCTGAAGGAAATCATAGAAAAATTGGTGAATTTGAACCATTAAACCAATTTAAGGCCTTGGTTTAATGTTTAAAGTTTAAGTGGCATCAGTTTAGTGGCTTCTAGTTCAATTGGATAGTTCAAAAGCTTAAGTTCAATGGCATCAATGCACAGTGGTTGAACCGTTGAACTAATTGAACTGTTGAACCAATTTTGGTTCAACGACTTGGTTCAACGGCTTGGTTCAAGGGTGTGCCCTATAGCTAGAGGGAAGTTTGAGATCCAAATGCCCTTATAGAGGGAAAGAAGGCCAAAAAATTTTAAGGACACAACCAAAGGTCTAGAAGCCCTTGTAGAGGGCAGAGAGTTTCAAAGAGCCCACAGAAAAGTCAAAGCAGCCAATTCCCGTAGACTTTTTTTTCCAAGAAAAGGACTAAAATAGAAAACCTATGGGGAAAAAATCCCAAAAGAAAAGACCTAATAAATTTTGCCGAGGATGGTGACATCCCAAAATCCATCAAATTTAAGCAGATGAACTAGTCATTGGGTGACGACCACGTGAACGTCAAATTTAACATAGTGGAGTAGCCATTGTTTTTGAACTGCCTAAGCGCCAAATCATGGAAAGAGCCCCAAGGAGCATAGTGAACCACTATAAGATTTCCCCCAAGTGCCAAAAGAGTAGGAAGAAGACAAAGAGTAGAAAAGACAAAGCATCCAAGTGGCAAAGGGAAGGTGAGTCATTACAAATGAGTGGTGTGACCTATTTTTTATAGTTGGCATTGATGAGGGGACAAACTGTAGTTTGTTTACAAAAAAGAGGTATGGCCATGCTCTTACATTAATTTTTGAATTCCAAAGTCAATTTTGGTGATTGTACATCATGGTTCTAGCAGGCCTCTTCTAAAAGAATGACATCAGTAACAGTGGTTTCCTCTTCCCAAGATTCAAAACGCACATGGGCCACTGAAAGAAAATGAGCACCAAAATCTTTCCCAGGAAGCACCAAGTTTCTCTTCCTCTTTCTATAAATTGTAAACTTCTCATTTGAGAAAAGAATCCACTCTCAGCCTTAAGGCAAAACTCTACCCAAAAATCTCTCAAGCTTGTAAGGTAGAGCTCTCCCAGAATTTTACCTTGAATCAGAACTTAGCATTTTTACCTCCATTCTGAGTTTTTCATCTTTCGTATGTGTCTATGCATTTGATTCTATGTTAAGTCATTTTCTTAATGTTTTTGTAGAATGATTACAACATGTCTGGTGCATTTTTGAGTTTCATTTTATAGGTCTATCAGAAGTGTCCCTAGAGGAGTATAGGTGAAGTGGATAGGCTGCTACAGTGTGTCCTAGAATGCCTCTAGTAGTTATTTCCTCCCTGTATCTCCATGGACCCCTAACCCACTGATGCAAAAGGTTTTCACATTTTAGATGAATTGTATAGGCACTTCTTTTTGGTGAAAAGTGTATATTCAGGCTGGGTGGATCACATTTTTTGGTGTATCACCTTTTTTTTTAGGCTTAGGCTTTGTTTTCAGCATCTCTCTCTCTCTCTCTCTCTCTCTCTCTCTCTCTCTCTCTCTCTCTCTCTCTCTCTCTCTCTCTCTCTCTCTCTCTCTCTCTCTCTCTCTCTCTCTCTCTCTCTCTCTTTTCATCCCCCCCCCTTTTTACATTTTTTGTTAGCAGTAGGAGAAACTGGGGCCTATATGATACATCAAAGGGAATTAGCCCTTATCTAGAGACTCTCCCTTCTAGCTTTGCTAGTCCCACAGGTGAGAGGGGAGTTTCCATTATTGCATGAAGAAGGTAGGAGCTTGGCCTCCTGCCAAGGGTGCAATCTTCTATGTCAATAGTTTTTGGCATGCCTAGTGGGACCAACTAGGACAAGTTGTGTCCACAGAGTTGAAGAATTTTTGGTGTGTTCTTCAACCAACCAGCCTTTTGAGGCTTTTGCATCAAACACTAATGGTGACTCTGAGTGAAATCAACTGGTTAAGCAGTTTTGGTACTGTACCATCAAGAAACAATATTCTAGTATGTATACCCCCATCATTCAGAGCTATGTACCTTATTTTCCTTGGCCAACATGGCTATGATCTTTACCAGCCTTATGTTGATTCTTATCAAGTTTAATATGGCCAGTCTCAACCTTGCCATAAGCTATATCAACCTTATGCCCAGTCTTCTCAATGTGCCACTTCTCTTACTCAACCTAGTCTCTTTGCCAATCAACCCATTTTTGCCTTCAAACGAGCACTGCTATGATACAAAAAGTATGTAATATATCTTGACACTAGAAGTGGATGTGGGCAAGAAATTCTTGATCATATCATCCATCAAGTGAGGAATGTGCTAGATCAGGTTAAGAAAGAATGGGCTCCTATTGAAAGAGCCAATTGACATAGGCTTACAAGTGAGATGCTGGATGTGGGTGGTTTGATTGCATCTTTAGAAGAGAAGCTGAGTGTTCATGAGAGGCAGCCTTACCAAGTCTATCAACCTGCATACTTGCTACCCCAAGTATCATATCAGTCATATACAACCCCTACTTATGAGCCAAGTCAATCCTGTCAAAGTCCTTTCCCCAATCATGTTGAGGAGAGTTCCAAAATAGCAAATCTTATGTTTAAGGCTAATCTTGATAGACAGATCAAATTGGCAAACCTTCAGATGTAGCAATCCATCTTGGCAGTGAGGGAAGTGGAATCTAAATCTTCACTACCCTCTCACATTGTGGCCCCATCAACCCCAAAGGAGATGGCCAGTCTGAATTGCTTGAGCTAGGATAAAGTGGTTGAGTCATGGAATAGCAAGGGGGAGAAAGACATTGTCCAAGAGTGTGAAGTACAAAATGAGGTTAGTCCTTTTCAAGTCCCTCCCACCCTTCCTCAAGAAGATCCTTGCATTTCATGGCAATCTTCATGCACTCCCCATCTCTATGATGACTCCCATGAGATACAAGAGGTAAAAAATGAGGATGACCTAGCCAAGTGGATTGAGGAATTAGAAAAGAAGATGAGACTACTAGGCAAAAGAGAGATGGAGCTTTCAAACCCTATAGAGGATCTGATGCCAAAAAGCACCCCTTCCACCAATCCATAAGCTAATTTCAATATTGATGAAGTGTTGGTAAAGTGGAGGGATGAAAACCAAAAAAATTTGGCCCAAGGTCTGCCCTCTCCTATTCTAGAGAAAACTCCCTCTTGTGTGCCAAATCCTTTCTATCAGATGGCACTTTCTCATTCTAACTCATTCAATGCATCAATTGATCCTACCCTCAATCTCATTGTCCTAGCTTTTTAGCACACCTCTTTTTAGACAGCTCTTCCTGTACATGAGCAGACCCTCCCAAATCTTCCCCAACCTCCTCAAGTCTTTCAACATGATCTCCAAATTCTAAGCTGGAAGAAGGAACATCATGAACCAGCTTAGGACCTTGAAGAGGATAAAGTTGTTGCCTATTCATAGGAGAAAGATTCCAATCCTAAGATCATGAGTTGGAAGCAAACAGTGGAATCTTGGGGCAGAGAGGAAGAAGAAGAGAAAGGTTTTGCTCAAAACCTTGAAGAAGATGGGGTTGCTCCTGCTTTGAAGATGATTATGACTTCTGGGAAAGGCTTTTCTAGGAAGATATGGATAGGCAGATTGTAGAGTTGGAGTCTAGATCAGGTCTCCTTAGTGAATGTGTGATGGAAATTTCAGACCAAATAGCAGATTTCGTGTCTAAATACACTCCATCCATACACCTCCAAGAAAGTTATCATGCCTTGCTTGATATAGGTTATGCTTAGTTTATGACTAACCAGGGAGACTTCATGAGTATGGATGAGGAGGAGATCACCTTAGGTTACATGGAGGAGCATAGACAATTTCTTGTTCATGTTTTGAATGATTCATTTGAAGTCATTGAATCAAGCCGTACTATTTTTCAAGGAGGTTATGAGCTGGATAAGAGCGGAGAAGGTAGCATTAGGGTTCAAACAAGAATGCAAAGAGGCTATAGTTTTTTAGATTTATCCCTCCAATAGGTTGGTGAATCTGAAGATACTTTCTTTGAAATCATTAAGGAGGATGGTCATACCATGGAACCTGAGCATGAGGCAGAAGAGAGCAAGCTAGTCAAGGGTGTGTATCAAGGGGCTTATGGTGATGAGCCAGTAGCAATTGATTTCTTGATGAGATGCACCAGCCTAAAGAACCAACAAGAGGCAAGGTTCTAAGAACAAATAGAGTATGTATATGTTAGAAGCATGTTTAAATCTCCACTTGGGTACAAGCTAAATCAGGTGATAGGCAAGAGGAGTAGGTCACTAGCTCTCCTTTTCATTCAGCTACTTACGTGCCACCATAAGTCTTCTTGCCAGGAAGGGGACTTAAGAAGCTTTCCCTTTAACCTAGGAGGGAGAAATTTTTTCCAAGTTAGATGTATATAGTAGTTTGTTTTCAGTCTCTTTTCCTGCTTTCCCTAAGTGCAGTTGCACAAGTAGAGTTTTTTAGCCTTGTGTGTTTCCCTTATGTGTGGGGTAAGAAGCTTCATATTTGATTCTTGGATCTTTGGGGCTGTTGCTAACCTTTCTTCATAGTTACATCTAACTCCGTGCCCAATGGACTGTAAGGCAACTGGTCTTTAAGCATAGCAAGCATGCTTCCCCTGGGAGTCACCAATTTGTTGACCATTTTTTGCCCAATAGGCCAAAAATTGGTCCCCTTCTATCCCTGTTGTTTTAGGCATTTCATTTTTTTGATTTTGCATGAATCTGTTCTTTTATATGGACTCTACATAATTTCTATGAACTCTGCAGGTCTAAATCTACAGACTCTACAGGTTTTGGATTTCTACAGACTTAGAAGGTTAGTCCTTTGGTGCATGAATGATCAGTTCAGAGAGTTTTGGGTTTTACAAGGATTCTTCAGGCTCTGGTCTGAAGGAAATCACAAAAAAATTGGCATCTTTGAACCAGTGAACTAGTTCAAGGCCTTGGTTCAATGTTTAAAGTTCAAGAAGCATCAGCTTAGTGGCTTCCAATTCAACCAGATAGTTTAAAAGCTTAAGTTTAACAGCATCGGCACGCAGTGGTTGAACCATTGAACCGATTAAACTGTTGAACCAATTTTGGTTCAATGACTTGGTTTAATGGCTTGGTTCAAGGGTGTGCCCTACAGCTGGAGGGCAATTCAAGATCTAAATGCCCTTACAGAGGGCAAGAAAACCAAAAAATCCAAAGGACACAACTGAAGGTCCAAAATCCCTTATGGAGGGTAGTTCAAGGTTCAGAAGCCCTTGCAGAGGGTAGAGAGTTTCAAAGAGCCCATAGAAAAGTCAAAGTGGCCAATTCTCATAGACTTTTTATCTACGAGAAAAGGCCTAAAATAGAAAACCCGTGGGGAAAAAAGCCTAAAAGAAAAGACCTGATAACTTTTGTTGAGGATGGTGATGTCTCGAAAGCTGTCAAATTTAAGCAGATGAACTAGTTGTTGGGTGATGGCCACATGAACGTCAAATTTAACATAGTGGAGTAGCCATTATTTTTGAACTACCTAAGTACCAAATCATGGAAAGATCCCCAAGGAGCATAGAGACCCACTAGAAGATCACCCCCAAGGGCCAAAAAAGCAAGAAGAAGACAAAGAGTAGAAAAGACAAAGCGTCCAAGTGGCAAAGGGAAGGTGAGTTATTGTAGATGAGCGATGCGACCTATTTTTTGTAGTTGGCATTGATGAGTGGACAAACTATAGTCAATTTGTAGAAAAGAGGTGCATCCATGCTCTTACATTAATTTTTGAATGCCAAAGTCAATTTTGGTGATTGTACAACATGGTTCTAGTAGGCCTCTTCTAGAAGAATGACATCAATAACAGTGGCTTCCTCTTCCCAAGATTTAGAATGCACATGGGCCACTGACAGAAAATGACCGCCAAAATCTTTCCCAAGAAGCACCAAGTTTCTCTTCCTCTTTCTATAAATTGTAAACTTCTCATTTGAGAAAAGAATCCGTTCTCAGCCTTAAGGCAAAACTCTACCCAAAAATATCTTGAGCTTGTAAGGTAGAGCTCTGCCAGAATTTTACCTTGAATCAGAACTTAGCATTTTTACCTCCATTATGAGTTTTGCATCTTTAGTATGTGTCTATGCATTTGATTTTGTGTTAAGTCATTTTCTTAATGCTTTTGTAGAATGATTACAGCATGTCTGGTGCATTTTTGAGTTTCCTTTTATAGGTCTATCAGAAGTGTCCCTAGAGGAGTATAGGTGAAGTGGATAGGCTGCTGCAGTGTGTCTCAAAATGCCTCGAGTAGTTATTTCCTCCCTATATCTCCATGAATCCATGACCCACTAATGCAGAAGGTTTTCTCATTTTAGATGAAGTGTATAGGTGCTTCCTTTTGGTGAAAAGTGTATATTCAGGCTGGGTGGATCACATTTTTTGGTGTATCACCTTTTCTTTTTTGGGCTTAGGCTTTTTTTCAGCATCTCTCTCTCTCTCTTTTCATCCCCCCCCCTTTTTACATTTTTTGTTAGCAGTAGGAGAAACTAGGGCCTATATGATACATTAGAGGGAGCTATCTCTTATCTAGAGACTTTCCCCTCTAGCTTCGTCGGTCCCACAGGTGAGAGGGGAGTTTCCATTATTGCATGAAGAAGGCAGAAGCTCAGCCTCCTGCCAAGGGTGCAATCTTCTGCGTCAACAAATACTAGGATAAATTTTGTCGAAGCTGAAGTAGCTATCCTAAAAAATCATAAATGGATCACAAATGTATTCAAATTGATCTACAAGGTAAGTGTAATAGTCACAAACATATTCTTCTTCTCAATGTGATTCTAACTCAAGGGACTCTAAATTTGACATTGAGACTCATGTGGATTCAGATTATGATGGTAAATTTGATGTTAGTTCAAGAATAGAACCTAACTCAAATTTTGATTCTTCATTTGATGGGTACTTTGCTATAATGGTGTCTTGTTGAATGTTTAGTATTGTACATGTAATGACCTATGATGGCATAATGAGCTCTATAAAGACTAGTTTGTCAAAGTGAGACTCTTTTAAGATGGGAAAAAGGTCAAGAGATAACTCCTCAAAGACTAGCTTGTCAATAGGAGGCTCTTGAAAAATAGGCACATGGTTGAGGTAATGATTTGCCCAAAGGTAGTTATAGTCATTAAGAAGTGACTCAGTAAAGACTAGCTCATCAGAGTGAGACTCCTTGCCAACTAGGATAGGATCAATATGTAATTTATCATAGGTTGACTTATCACAAATGGTTGATTCAATAGAAAGATATTGGATTGGTTTGTTCTCTTGGCCTTGGTTTCCAAAGAGTTAGAAATTCCTATTTTTGAAAAAATCTTGGTCTTCAAATGATTAGATGGGTTGAGGTTTGGAAGGGATTGGTACTAGACAAGGAATGACATGTGGTTAGATAATGGTAGGGCATTAGGGAGCATGAGTTATTAATGATCTAAAGGATAAATCCCTAATATGGTAATGATAGAGCAGTGTGGAGCATGATTTATTACATAAGCTAAAGGACATGATCATAGAATGATGAAGGGGTGTTGTGGATATTGATTGCTCACACAAACCAAAGGATGAAGTCTCAAAATGGTAATGGTATTCCTTGGATATTATATATATATATATATATATATATATATTGATAGATCATATAATACAAAGGAGGGTTAGGGGTAACTGATGTTTAGATAACAAAAGGACATTATGTATCTTAATTGCTTTCATAAGCCAAAGCATCCAAATCCTCAAGATAAACTAGATCATCACAATCTTTATTTAGATCATAAGCTAGTTCTTAACTTTGTTCTATATACTAATTATTGAAAAGAGGGTATGGATTCATATCCAAAACAACATTATCTATAGTTGGGTCTTCAAATTCCTCTTCACAAGCCTCTTCATACCAATCAAGGTCTTGAGTTAGATAGTAAGTTGTTTCATGACTTTGTTCTCATGAATGATTAATATGAGGCAGATAGAAATATATCTCATAAACCATATTAGCATCATTGGGTTATTGACTAAAGCCATAAGAGTTATTTTGTGTGGCCATTCCATCATAAGTTGGATTTTAAGTGACTCCACCATAATTTTAGTGAGACATATCTATTTAAATGATGAAAGCTCTGAAACAAAAAGGCTTAGAGTTCTACAAACTCTAAAAAACTATGTACAAAGGACAAATAGTTTGAGCTTAGTCAAAGTTGGTCAAAAGGTGGATTTGTATCTCTAATGTGGCGTGAAAGTGGAGTTGTATCTCTAAAATGATTTGGGCTAAGAATTGGCATAAAATAGCCTAATTTCAAATGTCTAATGTTAAATGTCATACACATAAAAGGTCAAGCATCTGAATATAAAATGGCATGTCAAAGGTCTAGGTCAAAGTGTTCCAAACAAGGTCTAAACTAGGAAAGGGAAAACTTGAGTTACTAGGTCTTTTGTCCAAACATGGAGTCAAAATCTAGGCTAAAGAAAATAGGCATGTGCTAGGAATTTTGGCTAAATGATGTCAAAAGCTAGAGTTGAAATAAAGACTGATGTGATTTGATTTAATCTAACAAGTTTGGAAATAACTTTGATATATACCTGGCACACGAAATCAAACATAAACATGATCATTTGGCATATGTCATAAGACAAAAGGCTCTTTGAAGAAAGATTGTGTTTTCCCAAATAAAGGCACAAATAATGATAAGGATAGGTACTAAACAAATAAACCATCAATAGTTTTCAAACTTGGGTAATCAATTAACCAAAGTTATGCAACCCAAAAGAGAAAGATATATGTATTAGCCCTATGAATTAAGGCCTAAATAGAAATAAATCAATATTTGAATCCAAAATTGACAAGCTTAATTGAAAACTCAACATTGAAAACTAGGATTTAACCAAACAAGCTAGACAAGATTGGATAGCATGACGACACAAGACAAACATCCAAATGGTATACAAAAAATGGTTGGAAATAAATGGTTTTTGACACAAGGTGAAACAAGTCTTAAAATAAATTGAGCAGCCTAATGGTGTAAGCATGCTCGAATTATGTGATCTATGATATATTTCAAAGACTCAAAAGGCAAAATGGTTTTAACATGTTTTGAGTAGCATAACACTACCCTCCTTGAATCAAATGCATTATTTTGACATGGCTTATGAACAAACAAACAAGTTTTAGTCTCAAAAACACCAAGTAAGATAAATGACCAAAATAAACTAAGTATAATCATCCAAATCCTAAAAAGGGTATGGAAATGTGGGGTTGACTAAACTAGCAAGATTTTGAATATTTCTAGGGGAATCAATTGCACAATGACTTTCATGTTAAACAATGCAAAATAAAATCACAAAAATTGGGTGATCGTGGCATTAGCTAGTTGTAAAAAGGTCTAGTCTTTTTTACAACTACTACATCCTACTGTTCATTCAATGTAGTGTAATATCCAAATGTAGATATGTCTAGTGTGCAACTCTAAAGGAGTAAGTGAAGTCAATGTTGGGAGATGAAACCTCAGGTCAAATCTTCCCTAAATAACTTTTAGGAGGTAATGATGTCCCCCTCATAAGCCAAGATGTAATGAAATGAAAAACATAAATAGAAATAATTTAGGGTCATTTTCAAGGTCACCTAAACTTTGACAAAATTTTGGGGATTACTTTAGATGACTCATTCTAAGCCTTGGACTAGGCTACTTGCAATAGGAATGGTACTTTTGATTCCAAGGGTTCCCTAAAGGGGACAAATGAAAGAGCATACATGTAACACCCCTCTCTTTATTAAATAAAATTAGATCAAATAATTATTGAAGACAAAAATATTGGAAAGATGAGTTCATTTTTAAGCCCAAATGAAAATGAGATGGTGTTCATTTAAAACCTTGGTCTTTAGATTGTGAAATTTGAAAAATAATGCTAAAAACTCATTTAATCACCTAAATATTACTTTAAGCACCAAAAATAATGTTCCTAATTCATTTTAAGCATGAAAAAGGTGATCTAAACATGTTTTTAGCAAATTTCAAGCTTGGTCATGTAACAAAAATGTTAGCATGTCCTTTATCCTTGAAGGTCTTTTGGGTTTGAAATAATGAACTTTGAAAAAAGAGATCTCAGGCCTGTGTTTTAAGAAAAAAATAGTGACCGATATTAGTTATATAACCAATGATTGTTACATTTTCTAACTAATGATGGTTATCTAACTAACATCATTTATACCAATGTGACTAAAGATAGGTATCCAAGTGATGTCAATTTTACTAATCGATGTTTGTTAAGCTATCCAATCGATGTCGGTCTTACTAGCTGATGTTGGTTATTATGTAAACCCATTGTAAACAAAAATGGTAAACTAAAGTTAGAAAATCAATTTGAACGATTTTTAATGATTCAAATGAAGATTTTAAAGTTTTAGAATGATCTTCTTCATGTGTGGGATGCATTTTTTTCCCATCGAGCATGTCATATGTGATCTAAGAATTTGACTCAAGAGAGGATGATTAGTATGATGTTAGTTTCAAAATGAAAACAAAATAAAAGAAACACAATAACTAGCATAAAATCTCTAGGCGTAGACACTAGGGAGAACTTAGTTAATAAACATGAATAAAACACACAACTAAAATGCAAAAGAAACCCTCTTTTACCTTCCTTGAATGCTCTAAAATTCTTGTTGTAGTGTCTTGTTTGGCTTGTGCTCATGAAGTCCTTGGCAATGGAAGCTTGGATACCTCCATCTCTCCTTGGCACCTTTGTCTTATAGATTGGCTTGGCTTGGAGTCAATTTGGCATGGTAACACTAATTTAAATATCTTCTTTAATATATTTTTGCATTATAACTTTTCACTAAAATATCTTGGAAATGATGTTCAAGGCCTGTCTATTTATAGATTTTTAAGATTGATCAGAATCAACCTGAACCATCCATCTCAAGATTGAGATGTATGGCTAAGGATTAATCCAATTTTTTAATTAAAATTGATAAATAGGCTCATAAATATTTGGGATCGAGGAGCAATTAAGAGGCATGAAGGGCTTTGATGAGGCATGGGAGGAATGAATCCTAATATTTATGGCATTTATGGCCTAGGGATGTCTTACCAAGAAATGAGGTCACTTGATGATGTAGATATTCAATATTAATTTCCAAAAATAAGTATTCAACAAGTTTTCATGGAATTCTTGATTAGGCTCTTGATTTGGATTAATTATCTCTTAAGCATGTTTAATCACTTTGTGCACAAATTACTCAAATTGATTAGAATGCATTGTTATTGGTCCAAAATTTGATTGGATTAGAATTGGAAGGTGATGTCAGATGCATTGGATCCATTATAACATTTAGGATGTTACAATCAAAAAATAACAAAGGCACATGTATTTTGCTTAATATTTTATAGGAAAGATCAATCCAGAGCACCTAGGTGCAAAATTAGCATTTTGACTCGAAATGACCTGATCAAAGTTAGCTGGCCCATAAATTGCATTACCCCATTTAGTGATACCATAGACAAAATTGGAACTTTAATATGTCAATTTCAACTCATCTAATTCATTTTAGTTTTTTTAGGCCAAATTGTGTATTTTAAGTGGAAATAGGCCAAAAGCCTAGTTGGAGTTTATCGATGGCTAGTTTTAGGTGTCTACATGTATAAGATAAAATAAAGGGAACTTCAACTATTTTTACACACCAAGTAGGTATTTTATAGGATTATAAAAGTGGTTATGATTATATGTGCAATGTTTTACTCCTTGATGAGGTCTATAGACCCCATAAACTCTTCAATATCCAAGATACACTCTTTAAAAGGCAGACTGTGTAGGGTTTTAAGACATGAATTGTGTTATGCATCATTTGAGCCATTTTCTATATTAAATTTCCATAATTATAGTGTCATGAGGTTTTTATAATTTTTATTAATGTTTTATAACATTAATTCATACCTCTAACCTCTCATAAGTCCCTCATATGCTCTTTATGCTCCTACCTAGTCCAGGCTGTATGTGCAAATTCTTTTGACTATGTTTTGCTTGTTTAGAGATCCTATAGGTGTTCTTTGCATGAATTAGTCTTTAGTTATAGTTCATGGGTACTCTTAAAACCTTAAAATATCATTTAAAATTTATTTGGACTTATTAACTCATGTTTGGACTATATAAATTTCAAGAATCCCAATCCATTTGCTCTCTACCCCTCATAGTCAACTATAGTTGATTGTGTGGGGTCCTATAGTTAACTTTTACCTTGGGAAAGACTTAAAATTACCTTGAGATCATTTGAGACATTTAAATAATCCTCTACCAACCAATACTAATATCTATTCCATGCTTAAGACCTTGCCATAACCTAGAAAAGTCATCAACTGGGTCACTGTCTGCTTACTCAATTGTAGGTTCACATTTTTAGAGGAAGGGACACCTACAAGTGTTCATAAGGCTTGAAACACTACATGTGAAACTTATTATGATGATATTCATTATTATTAGTATAAAATTAAATCAATGAGGCCATTAAAAACATAATAATATGCCTTAAATTACTTTGAAATGTTAAGGTCACTTTATATCTCCAAATCCTATAGACTTTACTATCTAGAAATAATGGTTCAAGGGGCATCTTTGGGCCTCTTAATAGTTGTCTTTCGTTAGTCCTTTGTCCTCTATCTTTTGAAAATTTTCCTTTATATGATAGGTATATATAATTAGTTCATTAGGAGTGGTCAAGACTCTCATATCATTATCATAAAACAATCTCCCAAATTCTTACGTGCTCTATTTTGTACTTTTGGGGATTTAATCCTTGAAATAGTTATTAAGTCTTTAAACATGATCTCCCACTTCCATTTGTCAATATCACACCTAAAATGGGTCTAAAATGCTATACCCACATGATATGACTTAAATAATAGTTTCAACACATGCTTCATCACTTCATATGACTCCTTAACACTCTGTTAAGGTCACCTATAGGTGGACACTCCACTGTGCAGACAGTGAGGATGAAAATTATAGGTAACAAGTAGGCTATACATGTTTGTGATTAATCCTAGGACCTTATCAATGTTTCCAGATTTAATATTAGATTTTCCAATGGATTTTTATCAACTTTCAAGGATTTTATTCTAATATTATGTCATCCTAAACACCTATAGATGCATGGTGAGCTTCACACAGGCAATGAGTATGAGATAATCAATATACCTAACAAGGATATGCCTTAATAAATAATTGATATATCCTAATGATGTTTAAATTAAACATAAATATTTTTCAAAACTCAAAACAAGCTTTCACACTTCCCTTCCATTGCTGAACCCTTCCTTCATAGCACTTGTACACATTCATCTATAGTGGAATACTATATATGTTACATAAGACTACAAACTCATATAAATTACTTTAAAGAATTAATTTGGAAGGTAGAGGGAATAAATAGATAATTTAAAACATGTAAATGAACCTAAAAAAACCCTATGAAGCCATTGTTAAAGCATGAAGATTTGAAAATGGTGGAAAACAAGCATGCCAAAATAAATGAGAGCAATATACAAACTTGAGATGATTTGATCATAAAAAAACCTTGGAACATGAAACAAAGAATGAAATTTTTTATATAATAGAATAAACATCTTATGTAATAAAACTCAATAACTATAGTGTATATAATCATCTAAACAAGATAAAAACCTATAGGGTGCATAGATTGGTAAGCAGAAAAACACGGTCAACTTCTTAAGAATGGTTCATAAAGCACATGCCATTATTACTCTACAAAAAAATATCAAATGGAATATAATTGAGTTTAAAATATACCCCCAATATTAATTTACCTAAATCCTCCCCTATTGGTTGTACTAAGTGCAAACCTAAAGACTATTTTTGCTTGCCAAGCCTAGTGGAAGGAGAGAGAAGTGGTTTTCTTCATTTATTGGAGCTTATGATCAAATTAATAACTATAAAAAGTTTTTATAAGACCAAGGGACACTCTTTAAATGTCCTTAGCTATGGGAGGTTGTACAATTCTATACACCTCATTAAATTCTCGCATTTTCAAGAAAATTGCCCATTCTTCTAAAGAACCTATCACGTTTTAGTTATGAAGAGTTGATTAAGGCATAATAGGACACATGGAACATGAAATAACCCATTTTACACCTTAAAACTTCCAAATGAGGCTATACAACTCATTAACTACCCCTTTTTTGACCCCAAAATGACTCTTAGGACTAAAAGGGTTAAAATGACTAATGACCAAGGCTAATATTATATATAATGACATATAATAACCTATGATACACCTTATGAAATAATAATAGGCCCTCCTAAAACACCTAAAAATTAATTTTTTACTTATAGGGGTCCCAATTTGACCTATAGGGTTAAATTTGGTCAACACCAAGTTCTTTTGGACATTTTGTCCTTAACAAATGTCCCAAATACAAAAGTCCCAGACATAATTGCATCAATCAAATTTTCTCAAGGAAATTATTCTAGTAGAGTAACATTCATACAAGTGTCAAAGTTCAATCTCAATAGTCATCCTTTGGGTTCCAAATATTGATGGTCTCATAGATGCCATTGATGGTCATGTAGACATCGAATGATGGCCGCATAGACATCAAATTAATTCTACAACAAATAACCATTGGATTTCAATATCTAAGTGATAGACACAATAACATCAAATACATTTACATATATGTCAAATATAAGTGCATAGACATCAGATTAAAGCCTCATAAAATGATCATTTGGGTTTAAAAATTGCAAAATGAGTGCATGAGTTCCAAGTGGCATGATCTTAGGAGAAAAATTAGATCTAATGGTAAGTGGGTAAAGATAGAGTTAGTGGGTCCTAACAAGATCAATGTCTCACATTTAATCACACAAAGTAAATCAATGGTATGCATAAGGTCGAAGAGTCAATGTTCTTAAGGATGAATGTGAGACCACCAAGTGGCATAAGTGCAAAAGTAGATAGACTAACAATAGGATCTTGAGAAGAGACACAAGGCTTCCAAGTGGCACTAGCTAGGATTAAATTGACATGTTAAGGGAAGATATATGGCTCATGGGCATTCATAAAGGGAAGATCAATGATGAGTGGGGGTTGGAGAGGTCAAAAAGTTGATAAGGCTCAAATCAAGCATGAGGCTACCAAGTGTATTAATTTGGTCAGTGAGCCCAAGGATTTTCTAACAAGGGTTGAAGAGGTAGTTTTTTACCAAGGTAGATAGATACATATTGAACCAAGTTCAAATACAATTCAATTTGAGTTGGGATAAACATTTCAAGGATATAATGGTGCCATTAAATCTTTGTAGAGATAGAATTGCTCTTTTAGACCTAGTACAGATCAAAGGTCGATAACTTATCGATAAAAAAGGACCAAGCATTAAGAAGAGTATCATATATATTAAAACTATAGGAAAACCAATAATTTGGACTGGTTTTCATCTATAGTGGACCCAGGTTCAATTTCCCATGCAAATTTAGATATTTGTGATTATGAGCAAACAACTTATCCTTTGATATGGCTATTATCTTGATAAACCACTACTTAAAGCATGGATGGCATGGCTCTGTTAGATTTAGATTTAGGGATTTGGTCTTCATCATGAACACAAGTGTAAGATGGCATGGAAAATCAAAACAAAGGGATATATTGGTTAGAGAATCAATTTACATCATTTAATTATTTTATGGAGTGTTTAAGGGTTTCCTTTCATAATAAGGTCATGACTCATCATGTAAAACTAATTATTGTCTTTTATTACCTCTCTTTCATCCAATGAGAAGAGCTCAAAGACTACTAGAGCTAATTTAGGCTAACTAATTTATGATGGACTAGTCTTGATTAGACCAAACAAATGGTGGAGTATCCCTTGATAAGTGGTAACTCATTGATTATCCTTAGACAACATGCTCCCTCTTCTTTCTTCTCTCCTTTCTCTATATTACCCATTATTTCCATTTGAAATGTCTCTCTCTCAAATTTTGGATTCTCACAAGGACTCTTTGATCTTGAAGAGCAGGGAACTCTTTGAGATGTTATAAAATATGCTCATCTTGATTAGGCTTGACCCTATTAAGAATTTGTAATAACTAACTCTTGATGCAAATAAAGATTTTATTTACCTATATCTTACCTTGGATCTATGTTTATTAAGTTGTGAACTATGGTATTATGTGAATGATAATCTTCCTCATCCATGTTCCTCCTTTTTGACCTCTTTTAGGGTGTTTTCAATGTATTTTCAAGTCTAGATTCAGGTTCTTTTACTATTGATAAATGTTGAGTGTGAGTCTATATAATTTCTCTTTGCCTTTGTCCATTACTACCTGAACTTCTTATATGAAACACTTATGCTATCAAATGGATCTTGAGATTGTGTGAGCTAGCATTGTCTTCTATAGATCTAATGTGGGTTCAAGCTTATGGGAGTTTCTTAGTTTTATTTGGTGCATCACCTTTTATCCTTCTTAGGAGCACTTATATTCTTTATAAACTTTTTCCCTATGAATCATTAGTTTTAAGTGAGCATCAAAGAGGAATCTAGCCTTCTTTATAGGTTCATCCCCAACATAGGTGACCCATTGTTTGGGGTTATTCCCATAGTTCTACTCAATTTGAAGGGAGCCTGAATAACTCCCTCCCAGGGTGAAAATTTGGGTTGTAATAGTTTTGACACACCTAGTGAGACCAAGGTCCAAGAGAGTGGAAATATTTTTCATGTGTCTTTCCTCTAATATACTATTGGTAGCAATCAAGTTAGAAATAATGGAAACTTCAAATCAACATCAGTTGGTATAAACAACCTAGGTGCCTAAACATCATCATTTGGTAAGTATCATAACCCACTTGATTAAGATGCATGTTATTTCATTCATTATCCTTCATATGAAGTTGGTAATGTTCATGGATTCACCCCAAGTGGCCCTCAAGATCCAATGTACCAACCCTATTAGAACTCTAGTCAAATAGAAATGAGCCTCAAGGAGATGATGTTTGGTTTTGAGAGAAAATTTAGAGAGATTGATAGGGAGAAATATTTTTATATGGAACATAAGAATCTTAAAAATCAAGCTTATGTTCAAGAGTAGGAGTTGAGGTTGTAGGAGGAATGCTTGGTTAGGAAAGACCAAGCCAAAAAATAAAATGACTATAAGCTACTCTTAATGATAGCATCCAACCCTAGACCCAATTTCCCTATCCTATTCATGCTCAAAACCAAAGCCATAGCTAACCTTATCAAATAGCACCCTTATTAGCTAAGGAACATGAATTCATCCCATCTTGGATCCTCTATTATGACAATATCCATAACTATGTCATACCTTTCTTGTGAAATCACCCTCTCCCATACCTTTTTAGGAAAAGGAGAAGGTGGCCAAGCCTTATGCTTTCCCTTTATGGAAATCAATCAAGGAGGTCATAGTGAAGAAAAGGGAGGTTCTAGATGAGGTGGTTTAGGAACCAGTCATAGAAAAAGAGGTGTTAGCTTAGATCAATGAGCTTACCTTATCAAAATTTCAAGACTCTCCCTCCCTTCCCCAAGAACCACATAAAAGAGCCCTTGAGGTCCCTAGTTGAAAGGATACTCTCCTGAGCTGTAAGCAAGGTGAAAATTTTCACCCTCCCACCATCTCCCTCATGGAGAAAGAACTTATTTTACAAAAAATAGAGGATGATCTTGTAGTTAAAGTTGAGCCTAAAGAGGAAAACATAAGTTTTAATGATTAAGAGATCATGATAGGCAGTCCACTTCATTCAAAAGGAGAAGAGTCAAGGTCTGATCAAAATTCTTAGCATGGCTTTGATGAATTAGAGCCTAAAATTAGTATTGATGCCTTCATTATTAAATAGGTTTATATTTAGGATACAACAAATTGAAAAAGGGGATTTATTTTCCAAGATATTCCATTTAGTATGGTTGTAGATGAGGATGACCAAGGTATAGAGATTGACATATTTAATCAACTAGCTAACTAGGTTGGAGAGGTCATGAACAAGCAAGAGGAATAAATAGAGAAAAAAGATAATCAGGTTGAATCATGGTAATAATTGTACCATGACTTGATAGACTAGGTAGAGTTTTTAAACCAACCTATGCCTCCTCTAGAGCATGAACATGAACTTGCCAATTAGGTTAAAGAAGTTGACCAGTCTCAATATGAATCATTTATTGAAGGTAATACTAATGTCTTAAATAATGAAGAAGAATGGTCAGATCTAGAGCCATAATAACATGACATTTTGGGCCTTAGGTGGGTTGATGAAATACTATATGGATCCTTTTAGAGGAAGCAAAGTAAACATGGTGTTGAAGTTGGTATTATCTTGGATGACCAAGGGGAAGCTAAATTTTAGGATGACTTAGAACTTTTTTATCTAAACCTAGACCATCAATCAAGCACCAGTTCATAAGAGTCATCATATGTTGTGCTTAATTCAGAGCATAAAATTGAGCCATTAGATAAGGAAGTTGTAGGAGCCCCTATAGTCCACTTTGGAGCAAACCTTGAATAAATGGACCAATATGTCTACATTGGAGACATGTTTGTCCCATTTTTTCCACTTGAGATCATGCTAAAAGAGTCAATAATTAGGTATCTTAGCTCACCCATTATGAGTACTCAAAAGCAAAGTCTTTTCCATATTATTCCTTCACAAGTGAGTGATGCTAAATCTTTTCCATTTGATCCAGGGGAAGATATTTGTAAATTACATCCCTATACAGATTAGAATAGTTTTCATGTTTTCTTCCAAGTGACTTTGTGCACATTTGTTTTGTAGGTTTATTGTTCTTTATTTCTTGCAAGTACCTTCATGTACTTGAATTTGGTTATTTTGTTCTTATTTACCTTTTGCTTCAAGAGGAATTTCTAAAAAAGGGTTAGACTTATATCATTTTAGATCAGCTATGAGAGAGAGGTGAATCCATGCCCAATAGATTAGACAAGGCAAATAATCTAGGTTCTCAAACATATCAGGCATGATTCCCTACAAGTCACTAGAAATGTTGGCCATTTTTGGCCCACATACAAAATAGCCTAGATACAGTGTAGTCTCTAGAGGTCTTGGTATAGATAAAGAATGATCAAATGGTTTGAGTAGAATTCTGGATGGAATGAGTGGTACCAAGGTCTCATGTTGCTCACAAAGCTTTTAAAACACTTTAAGCTTGCTTAAAGTATAATTTTTAAACATTTGAAGGAGAAGTCTATAGAGCAAAAATAAGGATCTAAGGAGGTTATCATGGTGGTCAAAGTAGTTCAGGTTAATGGAACAAGTTTTCACAAGCTTTAGGTTTTCATAATTCATTCGATCCTTCAAAGATATAGTAACAGTTCAATCACAAATTTAGAAGAGCTTGTAGGTTAAAAATCTATGTGCAAAACCTTTTATTAACTAAGTCTTTACTTGGCATATTTTTTTGGGCTCTTATTTGGCTAAGTTAATTTCTTGTGAGCCTTTTTATTTGTCTAAGTATTAATATTTTAGGCCAAGTGATAATATTTCCTTTGGACTAATGGTTTTAGGTTTTTTTGGCTAAGTGTTGGCAATTATTTTGGACATTTTACCTGAAAAAAATATTGAAGTGTAAATTCTTTCAAATATTTTTTCCATAGTAAAATTCCAAGTATACTTGTGTCAATAAAATTATCCAAGATAATTTTCCCAAGGACCAAGTTCTTTTTGCATTTTGTCTATAAAAAATGTCCCAAATGCAAATGTCCTTAAGATATAATTACATCAGCTAAATTATCTTGAGGAAATAATTTTAGTAGAGTGACATTCATGCAATCATTAAATTTCAAGATCATTAGTCATCCATTGGGGTCCAAATATTTACATTATCACATATGTCATTGACAGTCACATAGACATCAAATGACAAGTGCTCAAACATCAAATTAAGGCTACAGTAAATAACCATTGGATTTCAAATATTTGACTAGTGGATACATGAACATCAAATACATTCATGTAGATGTAAAATATATCCATGAAGATGTCAAAGTGAACCCTCATAAAATGGCCATTTGGGTTTAAAAATTGCAAATGATCTCTATAATGAATACGTGAGTGTCAAGTGGCATGATCTCAAGAGTAGAATCAAATCTAATGGTGAGTGGGTAAAGATAGAGTTAGTGGGTCCTGGCAAGATCAATGACTCATGTTTAATCACACAAAGTAAATAAAAAATATGCATTAGGTCAAAGAGTTAATGTTTCTAAGGATGAATGTAAGACTACCAAGTGGTATAGGTGTGGAAGCATATAGATTGACAATAGGATCTTGAGAAGAGATGAGAGGCTACCAAGTGCCACTAACTTGGATTAAGTTGACATGTCAAGGGATGATCTAGGTATCATGGTTATTTTTACAAGGAATATCAATGGTGAGTGGGGGTTAGAGAGGTCAAAAAGATAATAAGTCTCAAATCAATCATGAGCTTGCCAAGTGTCTTAATTTGGTCAGCAAACCTAGGGAGCTGCTAGTAAGTGTTGAAGAGGTAGTTTTTAACCAAAGAAGATAAATAAATAGTGAATCAAGTTCAAATACAATATGGGTTGATTTGAGATGAAAATTTTAAGGATGGCATGGTGCCATTAAAGCTTTGTAGAGATAGAATAGATATTTTAGACCTAATATAGATCAAAGGTTGACAACTTGTTGATGAAAAAGGACCAAGAATTGAACAAAGTGTTATCTATATTAAAACTATAAAAAAATAATAGTTTGGATTGTTTTTAACCTATAGTAGACCTAGGTTCAATTTCCCATGCAAAGGTAGATATTGTGATTATGAGCAAACAACTCATCCTTTGACATGTCCATTATCTCAATAGACCATCGATCAAAGCATGCCTGGCATGGATCTATCAGATTCAGTTATGGAGATTGTCCTCATCATGGACATAAGTGTAATATGGTGTGGTAGATGACATGAAAAATAAAAACAAAGGTATCTAGTGGTTAGGAAAATAATTTGAATCATTTAATTATTTTATGAAGCATTTAACGGTCTCCTTTCATAATTAAGTCATGAATCATCATGTAAAAATAATTCTTATCTTTTAGTGCCTCTCTTTTAGTCAGTGAGAAGAGATCAAAGACTATTATAGATAATTCAGGCTAACTGATTAATGATGGACCAGTCCTAATTGGACCAAATAAGTGGTGGAACATCCCTTAATAGGTGGTAGCTCATTTATTATCCTCAGATAATGTGATCCCTCTTCTCTCTTCTCTCTTTCTCTATATTACCCATTATTTCTATTTGAAATGTATCTCTTAGATTTTGGAATCCCATAAGGACTATTTAATCTTGAAGAGTAGGGAACTCTTTGAGATATTGTAAAATATGCTCATCTGGATTAGGCTCGACCCTATCAAGCATTTTTAGGAGCTACCTCTTGATGCAAATAAATACTTTCTTTAACTATATCTTACCTTGGATCTATGTCTATTGAGCTTTGCACTATGGTATTATGTGAAGGATAATCTTCCTCATCCATGGTCCTCCTTTCTGACCTCTTTTAGGGTGTTTTCAAGTTGTTTACAGGTTTAGATTCATGTTATTTTTCTATTGATAAATGTTGAGTGTGAGTCTATAGAATTCCTCTTTGCTTATGTCCATTACTGCCTAAACCCCTTATATGAAACACTTATGCAATCAATTGGATATTTAGATTATGTGAACTAGATTTGTATTCTATAGATCTAGTGTGGGTTTAAGCTTATGTAAGTTTCACATGTTTTTTTGGTGTATCACCTTGTATCCTTCTTAGGATCCCTTATCCTATTTCTAACCCTTTTCCCTATGAATAATTAGTTTAACATTAGTTTTAAGTGAGCATCAAAGATGAATCCAACCTTCACTAGAGATTCAACCCCACCATAGGTGACCCACAGCCTGGGGTTGTTCCCATAGTTATACTCAATTAGAAAGGAACTTGAATAACTCTCTCCCAGGGTGTAAATTTGAGTGATAACACTCCTTATTTCAACTTAACTAAGTATGCACTTACCTTTATTGATAATTTCTCAAGGTGTAATTAGGTTTATTTCCTTAAGTACAAGAGTGAGGTCTTTGCTCAGTTTAAATTATTTAAGGATTTAGTTAAAAAATAGTCTTCAAGTTATATCAATAATCTTTGTATAGATAATGGGGGAAGTAATTCAGTTAAGAGTTATTTGATTTTTTGGTAATATATGGTATTTTTCACTAGTATTCTTTTGCTCATACTCCACGGTAGAATAACTTAGTAGAAAAGAACTTAATTTTAAAGGATATAGCTAACTACATGATGCATTCACAAGATTTACCTCCTATCTATTAGGTAGAGGTAGTTAATTGTCCAAACTACATTCAGAATCACACACCACATCAATCACTTGAGCATATGACTCTGGAGGAGGCTTGGTCTAAAACCAAGCCTAATGTCTCATTTTTTTGAGTCTTTAGGAACCTTACTTGGGAATTTATACCAAATAAGAAAGGGAAAGCATTGGATAAGATGATCAAACCTTTAATTTTTATAGGGTATTTCAAGGACATGAGAGCTTATCATCTTTTAGATCTTGATACTCATGATGTTAATTTTTGAACACATGTATAGTTTGATGATTATTTCATTCCTTATTATTATTCTTTATATGATTCACCTCTTCTCGAGGATTCATTCTTTGAGGACATAGTTTAGGATATTATGAGGAGGTTAAAGAGGATGAGGATCATATTCACACTACTTTTACCACTATGCTTAGGTGAAATGATACTACAATTTTTGAGGTAACACCATTCATATAGGATCTTCCACTTACTTAACATCATCATGCACATTTTATGGGTATTGAACTTTTGTGTCAGGCATTATCTAGGGATCCACAATCTTTTTCATAGGCTCATCAAATACAAGAGTGGGATGATGTGATAATAGATGAGTATTCTTCATTGATCAATAATCACACTTGGGATTTGGTTACTCTTCCTAAGGGAAGAAAGTTGGTTAAGTGCAAATGGATTTATTATACCAAGTATGCAGCTGATGGGTCCATTTATAAGTATAAGGCACATCTTATTGTAAAGGGATTTTTTTAGGTTGAAAGTATTAAATTTTTTGAGAATTTTATGGATTATGTTTACCTTGTACTTTCTCTTGCTACACCACATGGTTGGGCATTATATCATACAGATAGTGAGAGTGCTTTCTTGCATGGATAATTACATGAGTATATATATATATATATATATATATATATATATATATATATATATATATATATATATATATGTATATATATATATATATGTATATATATATGTATATATATATATGTATATATATATGTATATATATATATATATATATATATATATATATGTATATATATCAACCTATTGGGTTTGTTCATGATTATTCTCTTATTTTTTGACTTAGGAGGTCTCTTTATGGTCTCAAATAGGCCCCTCAAGATTGGTATGAGAAGATGGATTCATTTCTTCTCTCTAATAGCTTTTTTTGTTGCCACTTTGATCCCATGGTGTATACTCAGTATATTGGGGAGGACATTATTATTTTGATCTTGTATGTTGATGATATATTTCTCATATGTAGCTCCTCATCTCAGATTCAGACTATTCATCAACACATTTAGGATGGAGTTATTATCCTGGAGTATATTTTGACTTAGCAGTAGGTTGTAGATATCCTCATGAATCCTTTTTCATCACTTTATTTCCTTGAGTTATGTGGCATGTTTGGGGTTTTATAAGTTATCCTTGGGAGGTGTTTGTGAGGACATATTCCTTCTTCATTTCATGGATACATATTATACTTGAGTACCTTAGTAGGCCTAGTTTTTAGGACTCATACTATGGATATGCCCCTATTTCTTTTTTGGATTTTATTAGCCCCGAGCTTCACTTGGGGGGGGGGGGGGTGTTAGAATATGTATTTCATGCACTTATCACTTTTACTAGTATATTAGTTACCTATTTCATCTTTTATCAAGTTTGTCTTATGTGAGGATTTATCCCACATTGGCTAGTTAGGATAGTTCTATGTTTTGCCTTGCCTATTTATGCAAGAGATTTTATTTGTACTAGCATATCATATTTTTGAATAACACTTGCATTGATTTATTTTAAAATCAATTGTTTTCAGTTTCATGTGTGATGTTATTAAAGTTATCATTTTTGAATCTTGGGTTAGAATGTTTGTTCATCATTCCTAACAAGGATTATGGCTAAAGATTTAGGTTTTTGGGTTTGGGATAAGGATTAAGGGTTTATATTTTTGGATTTTGGGTTTAGGATTTAGGGTGTGGGGTTTAAGTTTTAGGGTGTAGGGTTTATGGTTTAGGTTTTAGGGTTTAGAATTCAAGGTTTTATGTCCTAAATTTTAGGGTGTAGAGCTTAGGGTTTTGGGTTTGGGTTTCATGGTTTAGTGTTTATTATTTAATGGTTTTGGGTGTGGTGTTTGATGTTAGGGTTTAAGTTTTAGGGTTTGAAATTTAGTATTTTAGTTGTAGGTTTATGGTTTAGGGTTCATTATTTAGGGTTAGGGTTTAGGATTTAGGGTTTAGTTTTTAAGTTTTTAGGTTTATATTTTAATTTTTGGTGTTTAGAATTCTAGGTTATATGATTGAGTGTTCATGGTTAAAGGTTTATGGAATATGGTTTAGGGTTAACAATTTAGGGTCCAATGTTAAGGGTTTAAGTTCTAGTGTTTAGGGTTTGGGGTTTAGGGTTAATGGTTTACATGGAAATGGAGTGTACTAGGGTGATTAGTTACATTCATGTATGGTATGAGTGACTATATCATAATTATAGGTAAATTTTATGTATGAGTGACCACATACCTACATGTATTACTATGTATGAATGAATATATCATTACTATATATGTTATAGGTATCATGCTATGGGATAGTCATTTATGTGTATCAATATACCCATTAATTAAAAAAACCACAATTTTTTTAGGAATTCAACCTGAATCTACCTTCAAGCCTTTTACATGAGTGTCCCTAGTTACTTATTTCTCTATATAGGTGATAATTCCCCCTCTCCTTTCAATATATGGCTTAGTTAATGCCCCCTCTCCTTTGTCTATAGAGGTGATAATTCCCCCTCTCCAATTTTTCAAGAATTTATTGATAATGACCCCTTTCCTTTATCCCTTTTTCTAATAATTCCCCATCTAATGATTTTCAAGCATGATAATTCATAGGCCACTCCTTTAAAAATATGGCTAAGCTATTCAATCAAGTATTAGGTATTCAAGATATGGCTCAGATAAGATAGATATGGGTATTCAAGATCAATATATGGTTCAAGTATTCAATTAA